>WPIO01000196.1:440000-452857 GCA_009760855.2 Cristatella mucedo | reverse complement strand
AAAAGCGAGTGACAGTATCTGGAAGTCAATAAGCTTCTTGATTGAGAGCCAATGCAGATAGACAAGAAGTGCTGCGATGCGGCAACTACGATACTCACGACAGACAAGCCTAGCTGCAGAGTTTTGCACCAGCTGTGAGCGCCTGATTGCACATGCCTGTAGGCCAGCAAGCAGTGAGTTACACAAGTCGAGGCGGGATATCACAGATGCACAGACCAACGTAGACGTAGTATCCACGTCTAAGCAAGCCTGAATTTAAGCAATGTTATGTAGCTGAAAGTAGGCTGACTTGACTGGAGCTGACGTGGTCGTGTAAAGAAAAGTCACTTTGGAACACGACGCCTAGATTGCGTCCAGATTCAACAGGACATACGCCGGAAGAGCCGATTGTGAGCGCTAACCGCACCCGCCTCTCAATCGCACTTGGTCTGCCCAGCTTGTGCAGACGGGTCGGCGCGCTCCCGGCAGGGCCTTCGTGTGGCCGCCTGACAGAAAGCAGGCGACGAAGGAAGAACGACCGGTGAGAACGTGCGCGCGAGAGGCGCACACGGGGATCGCGGGCGGAAGTCGAGGCGAAGGACTCGGACGCTGAGAAAAGACGGAGCAAGAAGCCCGAACGCCCGAGCGCTCGCGTCGGCGTCGGCCGCCGTTTCAAACTTGACGAAACCTGACGAAAGCGGCGAGTGAGGCCACAAATTAGCACGTGGCCGGAAGCACGAACTGGCAGGCAGGCAGCACGCCAGACCGTCCGGCTGGCTGACAGCCGCTATCGCTACATTTCGAGGGCACGCATTTTAGCCGCAGCAGACGAGTTCGCACGCAGCATTCGCGAGAGTTCGCGCGAAAAGAAGAAAAAGGAAGGCGGAAAAAAGAAAAAAAAAGAAGCCGGACTAAGAAGCCGGACGATGGAGGCTCCAACGTGACGTCGGCAACGGTTGCGCTCGTGCGAGAACAAGGGAGACCGCTCGCCAGAGCGCAACCATGAGTGGAGGCGGCAGCTTACGCGCCGCCGCCGCAAGACAAGACAAGCGCGCGGTCAAAAATGTCACGAGAGAGACGCATGAAAAATGAAACCGTAAACTAGGCTGCACTAGCGATACTTGAATGAATGCATTGCTGACGCCGGGCGTCAGCCAGGTTGTTCGCACAGCCGCTTGCAGTCAACTCACCCGACGACCGGTCGTCAGCCATACCGTTGCTAGTGATGGCGACTTCGCATGTTATAACTGCTGGCTAGAATGTGGTACGGGTGAGAATATAAGTATTTAAATAATCCCCATTTTAAAATATGTGAATTTAAAACTCGCTTTTAAACGGTTTCTGCTTGTGCTTAGTGAGCACAACACTGCAGCGAGCACCTCCGTTGCCACAGACGGTACGGCCTTTTCCGCCTCCTCTAAGGGCGGGTAGTTTTAAACCGCTGCCGCTAGCCCGTTGGGCATTCGGTGTCGTTTCAGTAATACCAAAGTAGTCTAATTGACTATATACCCAGAAGTTGCAAATTAATGCGTCAATTTAAATGCGTCCTGTCGCTTACTTAAACGGCGCCGGAGTGATTGTCAGTGGCCTATCTCGCGGAGTTCGTAATCATATAAACCGAGCTTACGCTAAGTTCATGCCGTAGTCCAATAGCGCACCGAAATGGGGCGGGGGGGCATATGTACCCGGGAGCGTGCTGAAATGAGGGCCTAATACTGGCGGGGCGCCACCGTTCGTCGCCGAGTGCACAATATCCTTAGAACGCTGCTACCATTGCACACACGCACACACACACACACACACACACACACACACACACACACACACACACACACACACACACACACACACACACACACACACACACACATATATATATATTCACTTTTATAGCGCCCAAAGAGAGCTTAATCTCTATTCAGGCGGCGCGTCACATATGCCTCCGGGCTCGAGCCCACGCTAAGCGTATATATATATATATATATATATATATATATATATATATATATATATATATACCTAAGCGTATATATATATATATATATATATATAAGCATATATATATACCCACGCTAAGCGTATATATATATATATATATACGCTAAGCATATATATATATATACCTATACCCACGCTAAGCGTATATATATATATATATATATACGCTAAGCATATATATATATATATATATATATATATATATATATATATATATATATAGCCCACGACCTTAGCAAGACCTCATTCGAGGCGAACATCTTATCCACTGGGTCAAATCAGCGAAGGCTGCAATCCACCTTCTTACTTGGTCTTCCGAGGTGCTTGATTTTCTTCTTGTGCTTTCACTTTCTCTCTCGTTCTCTCTTGATATTGAGCAGCACCAAACGTGGGAAGTTGGTCCAGCGGTTAAGGTGCTCGCCCCGACCAAGGTCTGGCTGAGGTCGTGTGCTCGAGCCCGGAGGCATATGTGACGCGCCGCCTGAATAGAGATTAAGCTCTCTTTGGGCACTATAAAAGTGAATTATGTATATTTAAGTAGGAGAATTGGAGACTCATCTGGTAAGACCGATCAAGAAAGGAGATCTACCCACGAGCGGCCGCAAACTTTGACCGCACCCACTTTACCTACACCTCGTATAAGTCTCAAATCCTTTGGAGAACGTGCCTTTAGTTCGAATGCTCCCAAAGCCTGGAACTCACTTCCAACTTGCGTCACGACATCTCCTGACTTGTACCCATTTAAAAAGAAACTAAAACGCATCTATTTACCACAACAATTCGTCTTTCATGTGCTTATGCGTGCTGACACTGTGCATGCTGCCACTAACCATACTTGTATGCTGATCCTGTGCATGTCATCCCTAACCATGTTGTTCTTGTTATTTTTTTCGCTACCACAAACCATTCACTCGTGCTTCCCTTCTTTAAAGCAAATTTAAAGTGCCTAGAAAGAGATTGAGTTCTCTGAGGGCGCTATATCAAATGTATTACTATTATCATTGCTGGCAGCCATTGCTGGTGCTTTCCATTTAGCAAAACATTCAGGAAGTTGCTGCCATTGGCACAGTCGTCACTGTGCATACCCGTTTCTCTGCCTTCAGACCCTATCCAGAACCCTTAAACTGACGCCAACCACTCAAATGCTTTCAAAACCCGCTATCTGCTAACATTTCCAATTCCCTAATAGTTTTAAGAGACAAGGAGCGTTTGTGGCTGGATCAATTGGAATATTCCCGCACACTCTTCTGCTGCTATTTCGGAGCTCGGCGCAGTTTTACAGCGCTTTTTAGGTAAGCCGTCGGACCCGACGCACTCGGCGCAATGCGAGGGTTGGAAAATTCAAAGACGCGTCGTCGTTTCTAGCGGCCGCCTCGACCTCAAGGTCTCACGAAGCGCCGAGCGGAGCATACGTGGGGGGCACTGCAGGGGGCACTGCGCCCCCTATCGGTAGAGCGCGGCTCGCTCTCGAGGGTTCGAGCTCGAGTTCGAGCGTCTCTTCTACGCGCTGCGGTGCGCCGAGGGCGGAAGAGCGAAGGAGCAAAATAGTCGCTTACCTTTCGCCCACGCAGCAGTAGCCGGACTGCGCCCTATAGCTGGCGCCTGCGTCACATCCGCTCAAGCCCACGTGATCGCCCAATTGCTGCTACCGGCGGCTGCTACCTGACTGTGCTCTTTCATCAGCTGATAATTACAATAATAGAAACCTCTTTAAAGCCAAAAGAAAAACCGAATTTCGAACCGAATTTCGGACTTGGCACTCTACTTATGCAGAATGAATAGGGCGTCAGAGAGTCAGGGGTCAGGTACAACGTGCTTCGCAGCTTCAGACTGCAAGACAGACTTCGGACAAGAAAATGCATAGTATGTGCTTACTATTGCATACTATAATGCATATTGAGACTCCTGCACGAAGATGTGGTTGCGTTGCGTAAAACTGTGAGCAAGTAGGCACGTATCTGCTCGTGTCGGTCGGATATCTGAACGTGAATAGACTTGAGCAGATTAGCTCAAGCGGGATTGTATCTGGTATGCATCTGGTATGTATTATAAAGTGCAAACGTATATGTTATCGTGGGGCTACACAAGTCTGTATATTTGCTTATTCTGATGCACCTCGTGCTTTCTTTACAGCATATGTAAAGTGCCTAGAATGAAATTACGTTTTCTGTGGGTGCTACGCAAATATATTATTATTATTACATGCCTATTAGGCTGCCAATGTAATTGAAAGAAATGTCATGCAAGATCAGTAGCCGAAGTATGCCATTGTTTAGCAAAGGGGTAAGGAACTCGCATCAAAAGACTAGGTTCGTGGGCTCCAGCATGCGGCATATATAAAGTGCGCCATATGTAAAGCGCGTTTGGAGACGCTAGGCTCTCTCAGGGCACTAAACAAATGAATTATGCATGCATATATATATATGTGTGTGTGTGTGTGTGTGCGTGCTTGCGTGCGTGTGCGTGCGTGTGATTTACCGCGTACTTACAAGATAACATTGCATGGATGTTGCTTGTCTAAATTCAACCACGAGAGAAGTGCATAAAGTGCCTGGCCGCGTAAAGTATTTAAATACTAAATGTCATTCGGTTGGTCAGTCCTTGACAAGCAAGGAAAACTAGCGATACCAAAATACGGAGCTGATTATATCCATCTGGAGATGATCCAGGATGGAGATGATTAGTGATAGGCTAGTTTCGATCCATTCGCTGCTCTCTGGGACTAGATAGGAACGAGGAGGCGAGAACTCGTCAGCTTTGTCACCGGATGTGAGTTAATTTCAAGTTTATCACCGTCCGGAGCGAAAATGCAAGTTTTGCAGTGAACCGTAGCCACTTTCTATACTTCTGGGGCATAAGCAATTAGGAAATAACACTTACTAACAAGGGACACAAATTGCGTCTGTCATGCTGTGAATTCTTACCAACGGTGATACAGCATTGTAGCAAGCGGAAGTCAGTTGCTTTTTAAGCGAATAGTTACAAAATTTCTTACGTTGCCAATATGTAAGACTAAAAGTTAAAGGATTTTCAAATGATTTAGTGGACGTGTTTTTAAACCATAAGTTGCAAAGTCTGACTTTAGTACTTGCGACGCTGTAAGTCAATGTTCATAAGCCGGTTAGCTAGCTCCAATGTTTGGTTACAATGCCCAATCATTTGCAATTACTAATACTAATAATAACAGGTCGTCTGTAGAGTGCCCTAAGAGAAAGTAACCTCTATCATCCAGACGCTTTGCAACTTGCTGCACAAGAATCAGCACCCGAGGGCCAATGTGAAGGTGAACGGCAGCGCACCTACAAAAAACATACAAGCATTGTGCTTCTGTAAGGCCAGCCTACTACGGCCAGCCTGGTAACTAGTCACCCGGGGCTACTCACATGCACTCAATCATGATGAACAGGTATGCACGCAAAGCACACAGGAACAAGAAAATAAAATTCACTCGGGCGAAGGGAGAGCTGAGCTGATTCGCAGAGCAGATGCCTCGTCGTTCGAAAAGTAAGGCGTCCAACCTTGAGCCGCTCGGCGAATACTCTTTCGGGTCGACGCTGTTAAGGACGAGCTGCGTGGCTGTGGCTCCTGGAATGAAAGTCTTTTGCTACAAGCACACAGCTCAAGCAATGGTCGATAGTTCTTTGCAGACACGTGACAATTGCTCACGGAGCCGGCCCCTCGATGCACGGCTAACGAGCCACAGATGCTGCTCCAATATACCCAAGCAGAAGGGCCGTGAAGGCACACTAAGGCGGTTGCTTTTCACGACCTCGGTCCCGGGTTCAAATCCTGCGGTGGGCGATCCTGTATCGCCTCTGCAAGCAGTGGTGATAGCCATAAAGGCTCTTCTGTCGCTATACAAGAGAGACTGTTAAATCAGCGAGCAGAGCTCGGCAGCAATCAAGAGCGCCCCCTACCATAATACAGCGACTCCACGTCCACGAGCACGCCTGCATAGCACCAGCCATAGCATACAAGCTCGCTAGTTCGTTGCTTACAGTGCAACTGACTACCCATCACGTCGTCACTTGGCTTTCATACGATTCAAGCCATAGATTTTGGAATATCTTATTCCTAGTGCTTTTAATTCAGGAATCATATATAATCGTATAATAAATACACTCAGGCTTATGTAGCTGATTCGGCCGGTTCACTGCCCCCCTTAAAATTAAGGCCATCATTCTCGGCAGTGATAATAAGAGAATAGTAACAACCGTTTACATAGTAGGTGTTTACTATCGGCCTTGCCACTCGTTAGTGTATGTATGTACGCTTATGCGTGTTGACACTGCATGCTGCCACTAACCACATTTGCATGCTGACCCTGTGCATGTCACCCCTAACCATATTATTCATTTTGTTTGTTTTTCAAGCATGATTTTACTTACCATTCAATTGCATATCCCTTTGCAGCAAATGTAAAGCGCCTATAAAGAGATTAAGTTCTCTGAGGGAGCTTTATCAAGTGCATTATTATTATTATTATGTACCTCTGTCTGTAACTGCACAAAGCCACAGAGACTATGTGGGTGTTTCGAAGGAGAGTTTTGTATAGCGAACTCACAGCCTAAGCGGCTTTGGGTACCCACTCGGTAGCCAACAGACTTCGTCTCACGAAACAAAGAGAAAGTGGGAAGCATAGCAGAGTCGGGAGAACAGTTGAGGTAGTGAGTAGCATGGAAGTAGGACCCCAGGACAGCTGAAAAGGATGAGCCGTAGTCGGCAGCAGGAAAGTGGTTGTTCTTGCGTAAGAATTGTGGAAGCAAGTTCCACAGTCTAGGACCTGCAGAGCTAAAGCTTCTGTCGCCAACGGTCTTTAAGCGGTGGAATGGAACAGCTAACTTATTGTTCATACCGGACCTGAGGGCACGAGGAGGCTGAAACTGGTGCAGCAGTTCAGCTAGGTATTTTAGAGCCAAGCCGTGGCGGGCTTTGTGGGTCAGCATAAGAACTTCGCTCTGTATCCGTTGATCAACTGGCAGCCATCCTAGCTCTTTTAGCAAAGGAGAATCGAGGTCAAACCTCTGAGACTTGAAGACTAGCCTTGCAGCAATATTCATCACCAGCTGCAGTGGCCTAGTTGCTTTATTTGGTAGTCCAACCAAAAGGGAATTACAGTAATCAAGCCGCAAGAGACAGAACTACGGAGCTAGTTTAATATTTTGCAAGCCACCGTGGAAGACAGCTCCTAATCTTAGATAGGGATCGGACGTGATGGCTAGCTGTAGAAGCAGTCTTCTGAATGAAGCTTTTACAATTTAGGCAGTTGTTGAAAACACCTAAATTTCGAGCACGTGGTGATTTTCGCACAACCGCATCACCTATTAGAAGAGCTTTTTAATCCAGCCACACGCTTAAGGGTGTCCTATGAGCAGCAGTTCGGTTTTATCATTTAATTTCAGGAACTTTTCCGACATCCAAGATCGAATGTCGGCAAGGCAAGCATTCAGTTTATCAGTTGCTGCAGCAGACTCCGACGGTTTGAATGACAAATACAGCTGAGTATCGGCAGCATAAAAGTGATATCCTATTCCATGGTTCTGAATCACTTTACTAGAGGTTGAGTAAAAATGTAGAACCGCACGGGACCGAGGACGGACCCTTAAGGGACTCCACAGGTGACCCATCTCGTGTGTGAGACCTGACCCCTACATGACACGGATTGAACATGATCAGATAAGTACGACGTAAACCAAGCCAGTGCCTCGTCTGCCAGACCGATCGTTGTTCTCAATCGTTCAAGTAGGACATTGTGGTCAATGGTGTCGAAGACAGCTGATAGATCTAGCAGAGCTAGGGCAGTGACATTCCCATCATCGTTGCCGCATAGAATGTCATTGTTAACACGGAGGTGAGCAGTTCTATCTAATACAAATTGCTATCGAGTTTCAATGCACCGGCTGGCCAAGGCCAAGGCTGACTTTTATTCGCTACGGAACGTCCACGACCTTGAGCGATAAACTGAGGAGTCCGGGCCAATGCCGGTAATAAAAGACCTCTGATAAACACGGTTGGTTCATCATGCAAGCTTAGGCCCTGAAGTGGGTTGCATGCCGGCTTTGCTCAGCAACGTTACAGCAGCAGCTGATCGTCGTTTTTGAAAATGAGCAATTTCCTTGCACTTTTGCAAAGCCATAAAGCAGGACAAGTGGTAGTAATAATAATAGCAATAATAATAGTACATTTGTTATAGTGCAGCCACGTTACAGCAGCAGCTGGCCGTATTTGAAAATGCAATTAGCGCACATTTCCTTGCGCTTTTGCAAAGCCACAAAGTGGCATGAATACGCACGCACAAGCAAAAGTCTCGCGAGGTCATACTGGACACGTGACATCTCAGGACGTACCAGCAGGCAGCGCTGCTTCAAACAGCCTGGAAGCCTCGAGCCTCACTCGAGAAATGCGCGGCCAGTGCCCAGCAACGGAACGAATTCGATTAGGTTCATTTAAATAACATTTTATGAATGAGCCGAGTAAATATAATGGCGCGCCCAGATACGAGTCGCAAAGGGTGGCAGTTGCACACAAGCCAGGACACCCGCATGACAGCCAGTGCGGCGCCACGGGGCTGGCCACGCCGCTGGCTGTCACGTGCTGTGACTTGCATAAGTTGCGTTGCAGCTTGCGAAGCTGCATTCCGACATTGATGCGTGCATGCAGCAGCATGCTGCATGCACGCATCAATGTCGGAATGCCTCGACTGAGAAGCCGAAACCGACCTGCAGACGGATTATATCGGGCGACCGTCGTGCGCGGCGACTCGCGAGCGCGCGGCTACGACTGCTGCTCGCCGGAAACGGCCTGCGCTGAGACGACGCTGTCGACGGCCTCGGGAGCGGTGAAGCGGTGCGTCAGCACGTAGAACGCGTACGGCAGCGGGATGAGCAGCACCAGCAGACCGCCGACGCTGCCGCCCCCGGTGGCGGCAGCGGTGAAGCCACGTGACTCGGGAGTGGTAGCTGCGATGATGCCGTAGGCGAACGCAGCGCTGTGTCCAGCGACGACACACAGGTTGCGGCGGGACTTAAAGCTGCCTTTGAGCAGACCGAGGGTGCTCTGCAATGCGAAGTACGGGATGTCGCCACAGCAGCAGCAGCAGCAGCAGCAGCAGCAGCGGACGGCGGCAGCAGCAGCAGCAACATCGGTGGGCGGCAGGGCGAGCACATCAGGGCGCTGCAGTGAGGCACGGACATAAGTCAGACAGAATGACGACAAGCCACACACTGGGCCTGTGCCAATAGGCAATGGCGAGCCGAGGCAGAAGTCAGTTGTCCATGTTTTTCAAAATGGCTGCAGTTAGGCTACTGATTAAGTAGGCAGCATTCGACAAGGAGAACCTAAGCATCTTGCGCCAGGTTCCCTACGGCTATTCTTATCAAAGGCACTGGAATAAATAAATAAATAAATAAAAATAAATAAATATAATATAGAAAATTGCCAAGCACACACTCGGGTGTGCAGGAAGTCAACAAGTTGGCGGTGCTGACCAGCACAGCCAGCCAGCCAGCCAGCCAAGGCTTCCCAACATGGCAGCAGGAGGTGAGATGTGGTGGGTTGGCGTGGTGCAGTAGGGTAAAGGACACTGCACCGAGGCTGTGACTTTGACAGGAATAAATAAATAATAAATAGCAGCTGATTTAACAGACACTGCACCAAGGCTGTGACTTTGACAGGAATAAATAAATAATAAATAGCAGCTGATTTAACAGCCTCATTTGCAGAAGAGCCTCAACGGCTTTCACCACTGCTTGGAGTCGGCAATAAAGGATCGCCCCACTGAAGGATTCGAATCCACGACCTCGGCGGTGAATAGCGCCCGACCAAGGTCTGGCCGAAGTCGTGGGCTCGAGCCCCGTGGCACATGTGAAGCACCTGAATAGAGATTTTGTTCTCTTAGGGCGCTGTGCAAATGGTGTTATATTATTCCACATAGCATCGCTTTGGGTGTATACCGAACAACCTCCTCTCAGGAATGCAGACTCAGATAAAGTCTCTGCATGCTTTACTCAATTTTTCGGCAGCATTTGACACTATCGAGCACCAATTCCTTCTCGAGCACCTCTTCATTCATCCAGCCTGGGCATCACTGGTAGGACACTGCAATGGTCTAGGCTCTATCTCGGTGGAGATCTCAATGGAGTCAATCGGCAACAATCATTCGAGGAGCTTCAAAAATACAGGGAGATCATCAGCTCTAGATATTATCATAGATATTATATATATATATATATATATATAATCATAGTTATTATTAGATATTACCAGAATTATCAGCTCTGATAATATCTTGAATAGATATTAATGGATAATAAAATACGGGCACACCAGAGCTCGGTGCCTGGTCAGCTTCTTTTGGCAATTTATACCCTCTCTATTGCCAATGCGACCGCCAAGAACAATCTAGGCCGTCACTTCTACGCAGAAGACACGCAGCCTGTCTTTGATCTTTGATCCCTACCAGCCCAACAGCACGTCTAACTCTACTAACACCCCTGCTGCATGTATTGCTTACATCTGCGCACGAATGGCAGCACACTTTCTCACATTGAGTGACTACAAGTCACGGGTTTGACCTAATTTGACTCAGAAATTGGAAAGCACAGCAGCTGAAAATCGGCTCTGCCTGTCAGATCTCAGCAGCATCGGCACGAAAATCTGGTTGTCTTGTTCGAAAGTGTCCTCTCACTGGCCAATCAGATTAAGGCGTTCTAATCGGAACGCCGGTTTTCCGGAAATACCACATAGTTCCTGATGCCTGCAAGGTGGCCTAGTTTTGGGCGTTTCTAGAGCAGGCAGACAGGCACAGGCAGGCCCCAGTTGACACAGAGCGACCTCAAATGGCCTCCGACGATTCGCCTGAGCTTCACAGTCCGACATATAACTCCGTGCTGCCTCGGTGCAACTTGAGAAGGTCTGCTGCAGCTGCTAGCTGTGTGTGGTAGGTAGCGGGCGGTTACTTTCACGCAGCAGCACCTGATTACGAGCAGCTGTTTTTAGCTGCTACAAGCTAATCACAAATGGGCAAGGGCGAGACGACAGGAAATGCTAGGCATGTCATTCACTTTTTGGTCGCTTGCACATTAGGGCCAACTGATCTGAAGTACTTTCTAACCAGGGTCCCCATCGTATCACCCATTCCTCTGATGATGCCATTTCATTTAGCTGTGCCTCTTAGCCAGCCTTAAATCCTTTGGAGACCATGCATTCACTTCTCGGGCAAAAAGATGGAGCTCAATACCGGCTGCCACCAGTAGATCCCCTAACAGGACTAAATTTAAAAAGCAATTTAAATTTAAATTAAATTTATAAAGACAAAATTTAAAAGGAAGCTAGAAATGCACCCAGTTGTCAGAGGCTTTGCTCTGTACACGTGAAATGTCCTTAGAGTTGTGCTTACTCTTGCTGACATTATGCATGTTACCACTGATCATTTCATCATTCTTCTTGTCTAGTACATGTTAAGTGCTTAGAAAGAAATTTAGTTCTCTTAGGGAGCCATACAAATGTGTTGTAATTATTGTATTATAATAATAGGGACCGATAGCCGAATCTAAGCTCCACACACCCATTCCCAGCTCAGGAGCAAAACTAAGTAACAGAGCAAGGAGCCTACGGCAAGCGCACGAACGCACAACCTTGACATGTATATAGCTGTTGCACATATATACAGTCTCTGCGACATACAATGGATAAACAGATGGGTTACTATTCATCACATCACACAAATGGCTGCCTATTTGTACATTTACCATCAGTCGCAGAGGTACATAAATGTGGTATGGCAAAAATGAATTGAAAACCCTTTATAACGAAGGAACATTCCGCTCATGTGCAGCATAAGTGGCACTGTAACACTCAACCTCCTTTAACAACCAACATTCAACCGCGCTTGCTTTGTAGCAAATGTAAAGTGCCTAGAAAGAGATTTGAGTTCTCTGAGATATATCAAATGCATAATTCTTATTATTAACCAGATCAAGCAGAGTACCCGAATCCTGCCCGAACGTGCCACCAGCACGTCAGCAGATACACGTATTTCTACCTACAGAAACAGATGCAGCCCATCGTTGTAGTAGTAGGTCTTATTAAGGTCCTCTTCAGCCATCGTTCCTCTAAAGGGTGCAGTAGAAGTCAGTCAAACCCTCTGAGTCAGTTGCAATGATGCAATGACAGAACTCGTGCCTTGGCAAACATTAGGTCTTGCATACTGTAACATGCCGTCTCGACTTCTGTAACTCACACTGCCAGTAGGTCTTCCCGCCTGTGCAATTCTGCCTTTATATAGTCGTTGAAAAACTCTGCAGTTTGGCTTTTCTGTCGTGAGCAGCGCAGTTGCCGTAGCACAGCACTTATCTCCGACCTTTGACCTGCACTGGCTCCCCAGTCGAGCAGTGAGTGCATCGACTTCAAGGTTTTGTCGCTCAATTTTAGGTCCCATCCTTCATTGGTCCAGGCTAGCTATCAGAGGCGCAATTCCTTAACGGTTGCTAGAGGCAAACTCCTCTCATAGAGAAATTCGGGGCTACTCTGCTTTATGCAGGGCTGCCAATTTGAATGCCACGTGGCCTCTACAGCCAGTCCTCCTACGCATGATAGCCACCAAATTGACCTTTGAATCCATGAAATGCAGTCGGGCGAGTCCACCTTTCGCCTAAGAGCTGGCAGTGGCAGCCGGTCGACACACACTGCCACTCTTACTCTGAACTAGCTCGGCGGTCTACCATTTACTAGCCGAATCCTGCTATAATAATCCTCTAATCCTGCTATAATAATCCTCTAATCCTGCTACAAGCACCGGCATCGGCATCTGTCGAAGGACAAAAGCTATCAGCGTCTGTTTCTTTTGCTTACAGACCGCTGGCGACAAAATTGCTTTCGCT
>WPIO01000196.1:365000-435000 GCA_009760855.2 Cristatella mucedo | reverse complement strand
CGGCAGCAAGCAAGGTGATGGCCGTAAAGGCTCTTCTGCTGCTAAGCACACACTCGAGCATAGAAGTATTGGTGACCCCATGTTTAATAGGAGTAGTAGGCATTCGACAATGACAGAGTGGACCGAAGTACAAAGAACGAATGCACCCAATTAATAATGTTTAGAACAATTACAATGCCGATCGAAATGGCACTTTCATAAACCAGTGCATACAACAGAAAAATAATGAGAGAAAGAGCATTCGATCTTTAAAATAATAATAATAATAATAATGTACTTGATAAAGCGCCCTCAGAGAACTTAATCTCTTTCTAGGCGCTTTAAATTTGCTGCAAAAGGAATTGCAATTAAATGGTAAGTAAAATCATGCTTAAAAAACAAACAAAATGAATAACATGGTTATGGGTGACATGCACAGGGTCAGCATGCAAATGTGGTTAGTGGCAGCATGCACAGTGTCAGCACGAATAAGCACATCAAGGACGAATCACAGGGACCCACTAAATGCTGTCCTAAATAGGTGTGTTTTAAGTTCCTTTTAAATGTGGTCACGTCAGGGGATGTTCTGACGCAGGTCGGGAGGGAGTTCCAGGCTTTGGGAGCATACGAACTAAATGCACGGTCTCCAAAGGATTTGGGGTTGATTTCCCCATTTGACAGTGCAGTGAAAACGACTGTACAGTCCGTTTTTGGAGGTACTTGACATGGACTTAGTAACGTTGCAATCGCCCTACAATATGGAATTGGTGAGACTTTGGTGAGGTACAACCAGCAGAAGATGGCTGCGACGTGTATATGGGTAATGCAATGAAACCTGGCCGCCCACATGTCACTACCCACCTAGGACGGACCGATACAGAGCAGATATTTGAGCATCATTTCATCAGCTGCGAAAGAGAGGGAGAGAGAGTTCCGTGCTCACAGCCTGTAGGCTGCTTCTGCTGGGAATCTAGTGAGTAGGGATACAATCAGGCATCGACTGGATGAACATGTTTGCATTAACGTTAAAGAAAAGAAGACACTTCTGCCCATCGTGCAACATAGTGGCTCGTTCGGAGTTGATGTAGGGGAGAGAGCACACGAGGACCAAGAAGACTGAAGCAAAATCAAATGGGGTGATGTGAACGAAAAATGCAGCCTTTTTTGACTACTGAAAATGCATGCAGTACGTGCGCTTTGTTGCTCCAACGAAGGTTTCAGTGATAGTTGCCTTCTGTGGACACAAATTTGAGGAATAAACCAGGCGACAAAGGGGCACGGTCTGGGTCTGCTTCTGCAGCAGAGATCTGGCATCATGATGAAAGTCTAGAAGGATATTCAGAGCTAATCGACAGCCCTACGGTGCCTTGCACAATGAACCTTCGGAGAGACAATTCAGGGAGATAATTCGTGGACATAATTTTCTTTTCAGCAGGACGATAAGCCTATGCATGTGGCTAAGGGCGGTCAGTATTTTTTCGGCTATAATGTTGAATTTAGTTTAGGACTATTGCGCAAGTGGAGACCACTTGCGGCTTCAGCAAGCAAGTGGTGGCCTACTTGATCTTAAAACTCACTCCAGCTCCAGACTCCATCTTCACTCCCACTTACTGTCTCTTGGGTGAAGTGGATAGAAGATACCGAGCTCAGGTGGGGCATAGTACATAAAGAGAATCTCTCTTCTCATTTACCGGAAAAGGACAGATTTTTCTCGTAGGCTTGAAATCGTTCTGCATCGTCCTTTACCTTTACGGTTTGTTTACCTTTACGTTTACTGGACGTTTGCAGAACGGTAAGGACAGATTTTTCTCGTAGGCTTGGTACTTGCTCTATGCTGAAGCGACGCAGACAGCTTGTCACTGCTTGTCGAAGTGGCGTAACCTCATTTTAGCACTACACATTAATATAGTTGTACTGAAACTTTGTTTGCATAATTCTCGATCTTTTTTATATACCTAGCATGATTACAGCAGGTTGCAATAACCTATTTTTTAGAATCGGAACTTTTTTGGGTCCGGCGGCCATTTTATGCTGTTGGTACTTCTGCATTCGTTGATCAGCCGACCTCTACTCTCGCTCGTATTTTTTTTTACTCACGAGAGCAACCTGGGCAGTGAGATCAGTTATGGCATTTATCTAAACCATTCACTAATTCCAGAACAGAACGAACAGCAAATAGAATGACAGAACAGTCCCACGAGCATTTGGCCCTTTGCAAAGGCAGTCAAATAAATGGTCTTAGGCCTGTTGGTGAGAGCGTGTGTGAGGCTAGGAAATGAGCATAGTCGGCGCACTGCTGTTTTCATACTACTGCAAATGCCCAAGTAACTCCAAAGACGGACTGTGCAGTCGTTTTCTACGAGTAAGGAATACCACCAGAAGGATAGGCCTGGCAGCGCTTGCATTGATAAGGCAGCGCCAACCAAGCCATTTAAACTGGATTCTTCGAGCTCAAAGTCAAAACGTAACGACGTCGATAGAGATGCTAAGGCAAACTACCTCTCCAGCAACGATATAGACTAGATGTTCTAAAATGGTGAGAAAAGCTGTTAAGTAGTAAAATGGAAGATTATCAGACTAGTATTGAACACAATTATTGTTGCTGTACGCCATTATTGTTGAGCAGCAGCAGCCGTTACTCACAGAGCAGCCCTCCGAGCACGGTCTGCAAGAGGACGAGCCCCGGCAGGAAGTAGAGCGCCGCGTAGATGGCGCGACTTGGCCACTGGCCTTGGTGACCGGTGACCGGCACCGGTGACGACACGTGATGCTGACCGTCACAGGCCGTCAGGCGACAGCAGCTGCACGCCTCATCTGCACTCACGCCACCGACGCCGTGACTGCCGATGCAGCCAGTGCGGCACGCCCCGGCAACGGCTCTCGCTACACGGCGACTGGCGAGCAGTGGGCGGAGCAGCAGCATGACGAGTAGGTCCAGGGCGTAGTAGACCATCACGATTGTGTAGCTGCAGCGTGGCAATGACAGCACTGGGGGCGTGGCATCGACAGCGACGAGTGGCACTACCACGTGGCGCTACCACGTCGTGCTACCACGTGAGCCGACCTTGAGGCAGCAGCACAAGCCGAAGCAGCGGGTAGCAGCAGCAGCAGCAACATCTACCAGAGCCAGCTAGCTGCAACTGCCGGTCGACACGTGGTGAGGCCTGCGATCGATCTGCACTTGGCTGCAGCTGCAGAGAGCCATCGCACCACGGGACCGCTGCCCGGAGAATCATTGCCACCACGGGGTCGCTGCCACAAGTGCTTTACAGGCGTTCACTTCGGTGGCTTACAGGCTGACTTCACTGTTCGCCTGCCTGCCTTTACACAGTCCTAGTGAGTCCGGCAGCAAATGAGCTGAGACTGGTGAGGTGGCAGGCAGGAGTGGGCTGGGTCAGGGCTGCACACGTCAAATCACTTACAGCTTAAGTTGCTTCCGATTAAAAAAACGTCTGTGGTTCGATGAATGAGTGAGAGAGACAAACAAATACACGGAGACACAGAAAGAAAGGAGAGGATGAGAATTATTAGCAGTACCAACCATGCCGGTGCAATGTGTGATAAAAGATAGGTAATAACATTAAAAATAAGTAATAACAACAATAATAATACACTTGATAAAGCGCCCTCAGAGAACTCAATCCCTTTCTAGGTGCTTTACATTTGCTGCAAAGGAAACACGATCGAATGGTGAGTATGTGCAGAAATACAAAATGCATTGAAAGCAAGGAATAAGTGTAGAGTAGCACATTCATATCCATCCAACCACCCACAAACCCACCCACACGTGTGTTGCACACAAGTGCACACACCCATGCACATGCCCATGCCCCAGCACGCATGCACGAGCGGGCACGCACATGCATGCACATGTGCACTCACACACACACACACACACACACACACACAGACACAGACACAGCCGCACATCGATCGTAAGCAGCAACTTGCTGCAGGGGTTATCTGGCTGCACTATTGGCATAGGAGTAAGGCGCGCTCGTACTTCACGATCCAGGTCATGGGTTCGAGTCCTGCAGCAATCCTTTGTTGCAAGAGGGGGTGGAGTGGTAGTGAGGGTGATAGCTGCTAAGGCACTGCTGCCAGTATACATGTAAATGAGCAGTTGCACCGACCAATGTTTACTTTTACCCAACCACGTAATGAGCAGCAGCACTAACAAGCTGACACACTAACAGCAGTGGCTATCGGGGCAGGACTTCACACGACTGAGCAGCAGCAGGACCTAGGATGCAGCAGCAGCAGCAGCACCTAGGATACAGCAGCAGCAGCAGGACCTAGGATGCAGCAGCAGGACCTAGGATACAGCAGCAGCAGCAGCAGGACCTAGGATGCAGCAGCACATGTCACAGAACGATCTTCTTTGCAAGGCAAGCTGCTTTGCCTGCAAGCTGTTAACTACCACTGCCGGCTGCAGCCCACCACACTGGGCACTAGATAGCAGTAGGCACACTGGCCTGCCAAGGCAGCAAGTCGTCGTCGCTGCCGGCTCGGCATCGGGCGGAAACGCTCAGCACACACACCTGCAGGTCCGCCAGCAAACATGAAGATCTGCACTACCTTTGGACCCAGATTGAAACACCTCTCAAAGCTATTCCCATTCAGGTCTCCTCGATGCCAAACCGCAATGGCCTCTACCCAGCCAGGTAGAATGCCAACGGCGTGGCTTTAAGGGTCAAGGTAGAGCGAGGCAGGGTCAAGGCTTGCATCCGGTTCTTTCAGGGTCGTCAGGTCTCGGCGTGCTCGAACAGTAGGGCAATGCATGCAGCCATACGCGGAGATTTACGGAAGGATTATATTAGCGAACATGCGCTCTGTGCGTAACATGAAACATTGGCCTCGGGCCTCAGTGCCATCCCGACCAAGACAAGATGGAGGCTCACCGGGTGAGAGCACTTACAGCGGGTAGACAACTTCCTGTGTGCATCGCGAATCGCTGCCGCCCACATCGCCACCACTTCTGCTGCCACTGCCCCCTCCTCCAAATCCACTGCTGCTGCCACCGCTTCGGCCGGCAGTGGTGGCAGTGCTCGCGGCCGCCGGATTGAAGAGAGGTGTGTACCAGTCGGCCAGCTCATTAACTCCGCAGGTGTTCAGTGCCAAGCTGCCGACGGGGTCGTAGGCAAGCAGCGTGACCACAGCTGCCAGTGTGCACTCGGTCATAGCACTGCCGAGGTGCAGCAGCAGCTGGCATCGAGTTGCCGAGGTAACGGTCGAGCTTCTGTGCCTGCAGAGGGCACATGCACCACACGTGTGCACGTGGCCGCTCGACGAGCAAATTCGTATGAGAGCCACGTGGCTGCTGCAGCGCGAATGCATGAGAAAGAGGCAGAGACGACGAGATAGCTCGAGAGATCTCGAGAGTGCCAGCAGCGTTAGCAGACAGTATGAAAACAGCAGATGCCAAGGTGAGCCAAGTGATTGGTGAGCACCCCCTCCAATGCTCAACGCTCGTGCCACACCTTATGACGACCGGCTGCTGTCTATGCGCATTTACTCGAATGACCATGAACATTGCAATTGCAATTGCGATTGCAATTATCATGCTCACTTCCATAGGAGAGCTAATAAGAGAACCATCTGCAAACCAGTGGATGCTTGATGCAAGCAGCAGCACGATCATGCAAAGTTGGATTCATAACGGGTCGGCATGAATGCACATAGCAAACCCCGAAACTCTACACCAAACAGCCAAGCACAACACAGGCAAGCCGAAGTATACACGTGCACGTGCTCACACACGCACACCACAGGCAAGCACGTGTGCACTGAGAAGCACGTACTTCGTACTTGCACAACAAAACTATAGCTCGTGCTCCTAGTGCATGCAGGCGTGCATGCGCGTGCAAGCACTGCATGGAGTGACCATGGTACAGAGTGAAAATGCAACAGTAAAAGTAGGACGTCAACGATAAACATTCACCTCCATTAAACCAATATCGGTATTGGCTGTTGCATAAGTAGCAAGGAAGGTGGAGTATAGAAGTGGTGAGCACAGCAAGGAAGGATAAGGCACGGCAGCGGGCAGGGAAGAGCAACTGAGACTTCGTATCCAGCCGATAGCAACGTGCCTTGTGAAAGTCCATCGACGTCAATCAGCAATCTTCCCCAAGCATCCCATCGCCTGCTCGCTCGCTCGTTAAACCTTGGGCAGGTTCAAAATCCGACCAAGGGGCTGGTATCATCACTGCTGGTCGCCAGGGCACCCTGCTCGCCCGGTATCTTGTTTGCATAACCTACTTTGTCGTCAGCATATCGTCTAAGGGCCCATTGAACCATGCGATCAGCTGGCTCTGCAGATGATACGGCGGTGATAGGCTTGCTCGGAGCAATGCAAAAGCGAAGCAAAAGCAATTATGACAAGAAGATGGTAATGTAAAGGTCTTGCAAATAGTGTGCAGCCAGCAGCAGAAAGATGCAGCCAAAGATGGCCAGCAAGCGATGCAGCAGTTTCGGAGGGGGGGAGGGCAGCACCTGGGAAGCAATTGTAAGGTGGAAACACAGATAACAAGCAGCAACCGATGAGCACAACTGAATCGCTGTATCGCTAGGGCCCCGTGGTATGAAAACCAGGGCAGTCTAATTGCCGATAGAGCAGAAATGTCAAGAAGACAAGGTCAGACGATAGTTCCAAAGTTCAGCAAAGATAAGCATATCACTCGGCATTGGGTGGTCCGAAATGTTGTGTGGCATAATCAGCAGGCCCAGTGAAAGGCTAGTCACGTGTGCTGCAACGGGGGGGGGGGGGGGGGGGGGGGGGGGGGAGGAAGAGGGGAGGGGCTAAGCTGATCGGTGAGCCACAGTGCATGTAGTCAAAGCCCCCCCAGATTAGGGTGGAGTCGAAGGCAAGGGTGACTAAGGGCGATCGGCTCACAAAAATACCCGGGACGAGTGCAGCCGAGGCCGGAATCTCAAGCTGTCATGATAAACTGACTTCCGACATCTACCCGGCAAGCAATCCATCACTTAAGAATGGAGCCCTCAAAACACATACTATACGGCCACAGTCGGGTAGATAAGCATGATCTAAAAGTGCCTGCTCTGGGACAAGCTACTCAAAGCCAAGCCATCAGGCCCGGCAGAGGTAAACGGGTGCTAGGCAGCTACAACCAGTAGCTGCTGCCATAAGAGATAATGACAGCCGTTTGAGTTCAAGTGAATGCTACCTCGCAACCTAAGTCTGAATAAATAAATAATAAATAGTAGCTGACTTGACAGCCTCTTTTGTATAGCGACAGAAGAGCCTTTAAGGCTATCACCACCGCTTGCGCTTGCAGCTGCAATAAAGGATCACTCACTCCAGGATTCGAACCCGCAACCCCGGGACCGAGGTCGTGAAAGCAACCGCATTACCCAGTGAGCCACCACGGCTCACCAATGAATGCTGAAGCAAGATAGCAAGGCAAAGCAAAAGCCGGAGGCTACATGCTGCCAATCGAAATCCTCAGCCAAATTGATCCAACAGACCTGTTCCTACTAACAAAAAATTAAAAACAAATGGCGGAGACTGGCATTGCCGGTGCAGTAAACAACAGAACGAAGGGCTGCTTGGAAATAGGGTCCTGAACAGGAACGCTTGCTTAAACATCTTCATTTAAGAATTAGCTGTGATTATTCGTCAAAGTAGAAATCGGGCCAGACAGTAAATCAGCTCAGCTTGATGCAGTTCCTGCGACTTAGGAGCAGTCAGAAGGGCCATCACCTTCACCTTCAGCGAACTGTGCCCGGGAACCTAGCAGCAATCGAGCCAACGCGCAGTTTTTTCTTTGGTTGAGATTTCCTTTGGGAGAGAGTTGCGTGCTATGGCTGGTGCCTGACAGATGATGTCTTCTGTGGCTTAAGAATAGACCAATCTACTTTAAGGTTGTAGACTTTTTACTAAAAAGAGTAAGAGTTGTTAAGCGAGAGATGGAGCATAATGACGATCATGATCATCCATCATTATGCTAATGATGGATGCATAATCATGATGATGACGACGATGATAATGATCTTTTGTATAGCGCCCTAAGAGAACCCAATCTCTATCTAGGTGCATGAAAACTCGCTGTAAGAGAAGCAATAACCGAGAGTTATTGGCATGCAGGCCATCATGCTTAGACAAGCATGCAAAGTCACAATCTATAGGCGTCGATGACGAGTGGATTTTGAGGCTGGCAAAGCTGACTGAGTATAAGAAGCTCCTAGCTTCACTATGGTGAGCCAGTTCTAGACATTAGCAGTACTTTAAATAATTGCACATCTAAATATCGACTTACAGATTTTAGTTTTTTAAAAACAGCTAAACAAAACAATCTGAAAAGCATCCTCAGGTTTGGTTTTCATATTTTTTGTACACATCCCTATGCATCTTTCATCTTCAGGGAAATTTGTAGAACTATGGCCAGGTCCTGCTAGCCCGGGGGATGCACCAAAACTATGAACAGTTGACGCAAGAAAAAATCAAATGCAAGTTTTCAGAGCTTAGCCATTGCAGCAGGCCTTGCAAGAGGAACAGCCTTTCGACCAGAAAATACTGTAGGCAGATATAATGTTTAGATTGCAAGCCTGATAGTGGATATACCATATACACAAAGGAGAAACAAATACGAACAGAATATGAGAATATTTTCATGTAATTTTCTAGTTAATTCTAAACAATCAAAAATTCAACTCAAAATTGTAATCTGCATCCGAAACATCAATCCGTATTTAGACTACTCCTGAAAGCCTGCAAGCAACTTATGTCTCAAAACCCGACCATCATAAAGACTATACATGGATTGTTTGTTTTCCAGATAGTTGTGCGCTTGCATCTGGCAATCATTTGTCGAGAATACCACCTGCTTCAATAATAACGTACGCAACCTGGCTTTAGATCACTTTCTAGGGCACATTGGCCATACGTTTTGCATTTTTCCTAGTGTAGGTCGTACACAGCTTTATTAGCTTTAGTTTTAGTTTGAGAAATAGTTCTCCATTGCTACCTGCATGTTTGATGGGCAGGTGCTTGCTCTTTGCGACCTGGGTCTAGGCTTCGAGTCCTTTAGCAGGCTTTCCTTTATTGACCACTGCAAGCGTTGGTGATAGCCGTGAAGGCTTCTCAGCTGCTATATAGATGAGGCCGTTGAATCAGCTCATCTCTTCCATTTTTTTTACTTCAGCTTTGTGAAAATATGTCGAAGTCACCAATTCAGGAGTGCAGCAAACCTTATGGCAGCTAGTAGTACATATACATCTGTATGTATGTGAATGCATGTATATACCGTACACAGAATTACTTGGAGGGTGCCAAGGGGTGGGGCTTTGTGACACTGTAATACAGCCTGCTGCTGCACACATCTCCATTACGTCAGAATGATGCCAGCAGGCTTCGAACACCTGTAACAGGCGAGCAAATACCTGCGATGGCTGCTGTAGCTGTCATCATTGCCAAATGCGTAGACCTCAATGAAGAAAAAATGGAGACAAAGGGGCATCAGCGCCATGAAGCCGAGATATAGCCAGTCGTACACCGAAGGCTGCTCCGTGCACTGCTGGCAAACGTTGCTCAGAGTAGGAGCAGACGATGATGCCATAGTAGTCATTTCAACATCAAAGGCAGCAGAAAAGCTCCTCGACATGGCCGGCACCCTGTAGCCCCACGGGCATGCCTACAGTAACCAGCAGCACTGCTTGCAAACTCAGCTGCTCAGCCCGTGCATGATCTCATGCACAGGGTGGGGGAAGGTCATGGCAGACGTGCCTAGTGATGCTGTTTCAGCGATTTCGTGCTCTCGGATTGTCAAGAACGGGGTTCTGCCATGCCAAGCAGACACAGTAAACACGCTGCAGTGAATCAACCTACATGCGGCCACATTTTGCATTTCCTGCAGGGTGGCCAATGAACAGCAAGCAGCATTGACTGCACATTAAGGTATAGCGCGACACGGCTGTGTTTCGAACCACACGAACCAGCTACAAAAGTTCATTTTGCATGTTTTTGTGCCTGGTAAGGAAACTGAGGTGGAAGCATGTATCATTTACAACAAATGTATATATGTATATGTGTATATACACATGTGTGTGCGAGAGAGAGACGTGCATGTGCGTGGGTTGTGTTGTGTTGTGTGTGTGTGTGTGTGTGTGTGCGTGTGTGCGTGCGCGCGCGTGTGTGTGTGTGTGTGTGTTTGTGTGCATTTTATTTCTATAGCACCATAAGATAACTCAATCTCTGTCCAGGAGCTTTCCGTATGTCACAGGGCTCAAGCCTATGGCCTTGGCCGTTAAGAGGTGAGCACCTTACCCTTGGGCAAAATCAAGACAATGTTGACTCTTTAAACGATTCCAACCTTATGTTGCCATTTTTAGGGATCTATACCAGCTAACTATTTATCCATAGCCTTGATCACATGCAAACTGGGAAAACATGAGCAGCATAGCTTAGTCAGTAGGTCAGTTGAGAAAGAACATAAGGTACGAAGTGCAAGAGGTGGCTGCAGTAGAAAACCCATCCTTGCTGTGCATAACAATTCTAGCCACAAGTTTCCATTGCAGAGCAAGTATTATTATTATTATTATATATTAATTATAACAAATATGGTAATATATTATACAAATTATATATTATTATATAGTAATCTATTGCCAACAGTCTTAGAGCAAATAAAACAATTGTTATAAGAGAACCTGAGAGCATGGTAGGGTTGCTGCTGCAGTGGCAGACCAGCCGTGAAAATGGAAGCCAGACCTCGACAGGCCTTGTGAAAAGTGAATATTTTGCTTGCATCCGCCTGTTACTACTGCCCCTTTGGCCAAGCAAACAAGTGGGAGAATTTCTTGATTTAGAGATCAACCTTGCATCCATAATAATAATAATACATTGTATAGCACCCTCAGAGAACTTAATCTCTGTCTAAGCACTAGACATATACTGTAAAAGAAGCATGAACATATGGTTGGCGGAAACAGGCATAGTGGCAACAGGCATACTATGGATAGTGGTAAAAAGTGCTATGTCAGCAAGCATAAGCACACAAAGGACAATTCACGAGGACCCAGCAAATGCTACGAGGAACATCCTCAGCTTCTTTTTAAATGTCAAGTCAAGGGATGTTGTGCCGACAGTCGGTAGTGAGTTCCAGGCTTTGGGAGCATACTAACTAAAGGCATGGCCTCCAAAACATGTGAAGTATTTTCGAGGCACAGCTACACGATTTGAGTCAGAAGAGCTGGTGGCACGATGCCTAGCCTAATTGCAGAGTAGTTCTGATAGGTAGACTGGGGGCAGCGAATGAAAGCACCGAAAAGACAGTGACAAAAACCCTTAAGCCGATACGCTGCTTGATTGGGAGCCAGCGCCCTAAGAGAACTTCATCTCTCTCTACTCAGGCACTTTACATGTGCAGCAGGGCTCTCTAGCCCACGACCTTGGTCATTAAAGAAGAGCACCTTACCCCTGGGCTAAACCAGAGTAGTGGCATAACATGGCAATTTCGACGTTCAAGACAGAAAAGACTAGCCCCTGAGTTTTGCATCAACTGCAGGCGCCATAGGCCAGCAGACCTGCAAGCAGGTAGTTACATATTTAGGACCACCTGTAGAGGACTGATAGGATTTTTCGAGAGCACTGCTAAAAAAAGATTTAACATAATTATTTAGTTTTAGGAAACTCAATGACATCCAGAAATCCGTGTCTGCAAAGAAACTATTTCGGGATTTGAACCACATAAGCTCGGTATTTAAATGACAAATACAGCTTGGTGTAATCAATATTCAATGGATAGCCAATTCAATGGGTCTGCATTAGGCATCAAAACCACTAGAAGACTTCTTGCTTGCTGCTCGTTGAGCCGCCAAGTTGTCAAGCAGATGTCACCCTTGGCAGCAGTTTCAAAACAGTTGGCCAGCTCTTGGGATGGCATCTGGTCGATTGCTTCCCCAGAACTACTTAATAACTTCAATGGGGTCTGAACTGCCAAATTGGTGTCCAGAGAATACTCAACAGTGGTCAGCACAGAGTCACAGGCATACCATCTGATGGAATGGCAGATAGAAATAGGCACATGGTAGGGCTATCTGAAACCTAAGTGCACCTGCCTGGTTTACTCAACAGTCATGCAGATGCACTAGTAGATCAACAGTTGTGAATTGCACATTCCATTGGCACAGTCTTAATTGTCTCTATTTCTTGCCTTGCTGGTGCCTGTGCACTTGACAGGAGCTACCAACCACAGGCATTTGTTTGCTAACATGCGGCCTAAAATCTTGCTTCCTCACTTCATCCAATCATGTATGTCAGCTTCTCTCCTCTTCTCTCTCCCCCCATGCATCCATGCATCCACCCATCCACCCATCCATCCACGCATCCATCCACGCATCCATCCACGCATCCATCCACGCATCCATCCATCCATCCATCCATCCATCCATCCATCCATCCATCCATCCATCCATCCATCCATCCATCCATCCATCCATCCATCCATCCATCCATCCATCCATCCATCCATCCATCCATCCATCCATCCATCCATCCATCCATCCATCCATCCATCCATCCATCCATCCATCCATCCATCCATCCATCCATCCATCCATCCATCCATCCATCCATCCATCCATGTCTGTCTGTCTGTCTGTCTTTCTCTCTCTCTCTCTCTCTCTCTCTCTCTGTCTCTGTCTGTCTGTCTGTCTCTCTCTCTGTCTGTCTGTCTCTGTCTCTGTCTCTCTCTGTCTCTGCTCTCTCTCTCTCTCTCTCTGTCTGTCTGTCTGTCTGTCTCTCTCTCTCTGTCTGTCTTGCTCTGTCTTTGTCTCTCTCTCTCTTTTTCTCCCATCTCTTTTGTACTCTCTCCCTCTCCCCTTGCTTGCTCCCCTCTCTTCCTCATCTTGCTTCTCAAGTGCTGCTCTCCCCTACCCACCAAGGTGCTCGTTTCCTCTATTTGCTCTCAAGTTGGGCCACGGTAGAAAAGTTTAGTAACTTGCTCCGGCCAGAGTGGCTATGACCGCAGAGTGAATGGCCACAAATAATTAATGTGTACATTCATGTAAACATCGAATGGATACACTTTCTGCAGTCTGCTGTAGCAAGCAGTCGAGTCCAGTCTCGATGCTCTGCCTTATTCTGTGCCTGCTTACCCTGCAAACGGCCGGGATGCTGCCGTTGGCCGGCACGACGACGCCGCAGTACTTTCCAGGACAGGACATCAGGCCTAGAGGAACGAGCAGCCACGCCCCAAATGCTCGAGCAAGATTGCAACACTGTTACAGCAACTGGCAGCAGCGGCTGCTGGCAAGTGGCCAAGCTCTAGCAGAGGGCCCCTGCCACTCACCAGACTGCACTCGGATCAAGGAGTGGTGGCTGATGGTACCAGCAGGGGAAGGGAATGCCAGCAGCTAGCAAGCAGCAGGTGGCAACAATAAACAATCCGGAAAAAAGCGGAGGAAGAAGCCTTCCTAGGCATACGAGCAATGGGAGTGGACACCTAGCAGGCCTACCAGGCGAATCGCGATCTGGACAGCTGGTGGAATGCCGGCTGACGTAAGCATATCAAGGCCGAGAGTCAACTGATAAGCCAACCTAGACCTGCACACTGGCTCCATTCTGTCGGTCCCACACAACAGTACTCCATAGAAGATTCTACCAGAATCTTTTGCCGCCTCAGTTTTGCCAGACTGAAAAAGGTAAGTGGCGTACGTCGTGACTATGACATGACATTCAGTCACTCAATGTAGATCACGCCAATAAAACCAACATTTGTGTTAGTATTTTTAATTTTGCTTTGCTAAATAATCTTGCCTGCTGCTGGACGTGAAGTGAACCTGCAGGCAGAGTAATTCTTGCACATTAGCAAACCGAAGGTGGCAGAGAGAGAGAGAGAGAGAGAAAGAGAAAGACAGAGAGAGAGAGAGAGAGAGAGAGAGAGAGAGAGAGAGAGAGAGAGAGAGAGAGAGAGAGAGAGAGAGAGAGAGAGAGAGAGAGAGAGAGAGAGAGAGAGAGAGAGAGAGAGAGAGAGAGAGAGAGAGAGAGAGAGAGAGAGAGAGAGAGAGCGCGCGAGAGAGAGAGAGAGACAGACAGAGAGAGAGGCACAGAGAAACAGACAGAGACCGAGACAGACAGGCAGAGACAGAGACATAGAGAGAGAGAAAGACATAATTTTCAGCAGTCCTGAGCTGCTACTTCCATGCTGCTCACTACCTCAACTGCTCTCCTGACTCTGCTATGCTTCCCACTATCTCTTTGTTGCATGAGACGAAGTCTGTTGGCTACCGAATTCACGACCGAGGTCCCGAGGTCGTGGGTTCGATTCCTGCGGTGGGCGATCCTTTATCGCCACTGCAAGCAGTCGTCACGGCCGTAAAGGTTCTTCTGTTGCTATACAAAAAGAGGCTGTTTAATCAGCTAGGACTTTTTTTTTACCGAATGCGTACCGAAAGTACCGATAGATTTGAAGTTACACGTAAGTGGTACAAGCAAGCGACAAGCGACTTAGAAGAGCCTATGGTACGACAGGAGGTCTGCAATGCAATTAATTCAGATTGGTAAGCCGGAGCAAGATAATGGATGGACCTAAAGGTGAGTGACAAAACCTTGAGTCGATGGGCTGCTTGATGGGCACCCAGTGCAGCCACTGGGTGCCACATTTCGGAAGACCGACATCCAGATCCTGGATGATCCTGGATCCAGAGGCTACAGGAGATATGCTGGAAGCCGAATGTCAGGCTTTCCAGTTTCCCAGTAATACTTGGTTTTCACCTAACTAATCAGTTGGTTCCATCACCGTTCAATTTCAGAAAGTCTTGGCATATGCTAGATAGGAACCATGTCAATTGGTTAGTAAAAAATGCATACTGACAGCATACACCATGTACATAAGCACACTTGGACAATTAATACGGATGGAGCAAATACTATGAGGAGCATGTAGGTTTTAGCTTCTTTTTTTCAGTGTCGTAACGTCAGAGGATGTCGTGACGACAATCGGTAGCGAGCTCCAGGCTTTGGGAGCATACAAACTCAAAGCACGGTCTCCAAAGGATTTGAGGTTGATTCGAGGCACAGCTATACGACTTGAGTCAGAAGAACAGATGGTACGATGCAAAGCATGCTGAGGAAGTATTTCGGATAGGCAGGCCACAGCAGCAGAATGAAGGAGCCTAAAAATGAGTGACAGGGCCTTGCTCGTTCCGATGCTTGACAATTTTAATTGCCAGTGCACGTCGGTGGGAAGTGATGCGATGTGACAGTTGCAACGTTTATAAGAGACTAGTCTCTCTGTCGAAAACTGTGCCAACTATAGGCGTTTTAGTGCACAGGCAGGAAGACACGAGAGTGGTGAGTTAGCAAATCCTAGACGAATGTCACAACTGCTTTGTCTGGCTCCAGCATCTTCGTCTAAGCAGGCCCGAATTGTGACATTTCAGATGCTTTCACCCACTTTCAGCAGGAAATACAGGAAGCACTGCCTGCAGCAAGACTATGATCCTAAAGGAGTTCAAGCATCTTACCGATCAATTAAGTATTAATTGCATTGCAGACCTCCTGTCGTACCATAGGCTCTTCTAAGTCGCTCGTCGTTGGCTTGTACCACTTACGTGTAACTTCAAATCTATCGGTACTTTCGGTACGCATTCGGTAAAAAAGTCCTAGCTGATTAAACAGCCTCTTTTTGTATAGCAACAAAAGAGCCTTTACGGCTATCACCGCCGCTTGCAGTGGCGATAAAGAATCGCCCACCGCAGGAATCGAACCCACGACCTCGGGACCGAGGTCGTGAAAGCAACCGCCTTGCCTAGTGCGGGCCATCGCGGCTCAAGGGAAAAGAAAGGGAAGGAAGGCAAAGCGTAGGAAGGAGAGCTCTCACGCACTCTGGAGGCCGTGAGTGAGTGAGTTGAGCTATCCTATGCAGTGCCAAGCAGCTGTAGAGGAGTTGCAGCAAGAGTGGCAACAGTGGAAAACAGCAACAGCAACGGCTGCCACAACAGCAGCAGCAGCATCAGACTGTGCAGCACTAACTGCAAAAGCAACATTCATTGGACGGCCTGGACGTCTAGATCTCAGGCCATTAAGCTTCACTCCGGGTGTATGATATCACTGAGGGTCAAAGCAAATACAGGTGTCACAAACAAGGCAAGATCAGATATCAGGAGTGCAGCCTTGGATGACCGCGTGATTCATTCTCTCAACTACCTGGTGGTTCTGGCAGCAGCTGCAGCAGTAGCAGCACAGGGTGCCAACGGCCTCTTACCCAATAGCAATGTGGTTCACATTCTAGAGAGGAGCTAGAACCAATCCAATGGGATAACCAATCAGCGCACGTCTCGTTGCTCACAATAGTCTTTCGGTGCAGTTATTTAACAAACTAACGTGGTAAATGGGTTTCCAGGCCACAGCAGAAACTGCTGTGTATGCTATCTATGCAACTCTACGAAGACTACATGGGTAATACGCAGGAGAGCTTTGTATAGCTCACTCAAAGCCTAAGCGGCTTTCGGTACGCATTCGGTAGCCAGTAGTCTACGTCTCACGCAACAAAGAGAGAGTGATAAGCGTGGCAGAGTCAGAAGTGATGCAGTTGATGTAGTTGATGCAGCACGGAAGTAGCAGCTCAGAACGGCTGGAAAAGAATGCGCCACAGTCGGCAGCAAGAGAGTATATGTCGTCTCGTGAGAATCGTGAAAGTGAGTTCCACAATCTAGGAGCTGCAAAGCAAAAGCTTCTGTCGCCAACGGAGGAATGGGACAACTACTTTACTGCCCATACAGAACATAAGAGCACAAGGAGGCTGAAACTGGATCAGCAATTCAGTTAGGTTAGGTTCCTTCATTTCTTGCTCCAGCCTACCTATCAGATTTACTCCCCCCACCAGGCTAACCATCGTACCACCCGTTTTTTGAAATGTAATCGCTTACCTATACCTCGTACGAACCACAAATCCTTTGGAGGCCGTGCCTTTAGTTCGTATGCTCCCAAAGCCTGGAACTCACTCGCGACTTCCGTCACGACATCGCTTAACTTGACCACATTTAAAAAGAAACTAAAATGTACCTATTTATCACGGCATGTTGAGGGTCTATGTGATTCGTCCTTTGTGTCCTTACGTGTGCTGACACTATGCATGCTGCCACTAACCATATTTGCATGCTGAAGCTGTGCATGCCACCTTTAGCCATGTTAGGCTTGTTGTCATTAAGCATTGAGCTACCACTAACCATTCGGTCATGCTTTCTTTACAGCTAATGTAAAGTGCCTAGAAAGAGATTTTTGAGTTCTGTGAGGGCAATGTAACAATATTGTTATAACTATTACTAGGCATGAAGGAGCCCAGCCATGGTGGGCCTTGAGGGTAAGCATAAGAACTTTACTCTGTATCATTTGATCAACCGGCAGCCATCTAAGCTCTTTCAGCCAAGGAGACAAAGGGTCAAATCTCTAGGATTTGTAAACTAGCTTTGCAGCCATATTCATCACCAGCTGCTGCTGCTTACATGCAGAAAAAAGGACGAGAGGGTCACTAGGGAGTAAGGTGGAGAGGGTCATTAGGAGGACTAGGAAGCAGGACTAGGAAGGAGGACTAGGAAGGAAGGCCACTAGGGAGTCGTTGCAGATTGGTCGCCTCGGAGAGGAATGGCCACTGGGTACCGTTCCTGTTACTCTTACCTTTGGGAAATGTGCCTGTCGGGATGGAACCTTTAACGAACAACCTTTACAACTCCGCTGCCTTTGCTGGGCTTTAACTGCTGTGATCGAAACGGGGCGTGTGAAACGTCAAGGCATCAAATTCAAGGCATCAAGACAGCAAGCCTGCAACTGGAAAGCACGACATCCGCCAGACTAGACAGCGATCAAAATGTCTACACGGCGTTTCGAAAACAATGAACGACTTTGTGACTGAATCCGATTACCAATGCTCATTCGTCCTTACTCACTACTTACTCGTCATTCCTTCGTCATTACAGAAGAAAGAAAAACCAGAACACACAGTATCCAACAGTGCAGTAAGAACCCAGTATGGTGATGCTCATGTACATTTCATACGGGCAAAGAAACAGTTGCTCGAGCACTGTCCGATAGTCAGGAGATGACATTCACAACGGTCGCAGGTACAGGGTCATTCAGCGGCTAGCATGGTTAGATCTCCAGACACGCAGTGGTGTTTTGCTATTAGTAACATTTCTACTAGTAGCATATTAGTAAAGCAGGCTTGCGAAGCATCGATCTGCGAATGCTTGAATTGAATCTTAGAAGCTGGACCCTTGTTCTGGCGAAAGCAAGCAAGCGTGAACGGTGCGTAATTGACGGCCGTTATTTTCAGAAACGCATTTAGTCATTCCGTAACTACTACTATATTCACTGCAAACACAGCCTAACGATGGTAGTGCCAACATTTGCGTGACCAATACTGAAGAAATAGCTCCTTAAAGCAAGGGTAACGAGTAGTAGAAGCCGGGACCAGTGCACGCAGGTGCATGCCGAGCACAGCTGAGAACGATAGCAATCAAGAACGCCCCTACATTAATAAAAGCTCTCTTTGCTCTTAACGTACAGTTCTTTATTTCACGGAGGAAGAGGCTAGCTCCATAAGGGGCGACCAGGGTGTGAGGTATGATGTACAACTAACTGACTACTTACTCATCATCCCTTCAGATCACCTTTCTATAATATCTAAGCTATAGGTTAATAAGCATCCGGCTTCTAAAGACTCTACTCAGAAATCGGTAATCATCTTTGGCAACTGTCATAACCTGGCTGATTTAGCATGCCATCTTTCATTCCTCACTTCATTCAAGAAACTGCCTTATTTCACACGACTTCAGAGGTGACCTGTAAATACCGCATCTGGCTTTTTATGACGATTGGAATGTTACATTTCCAACACTGGTTATTCACTAGATGCGCAGGCGCCTTGTAGCAACTGCGGCGTACATATCCTAGCGCGGCGGCGAAAAAGGTCGACATCCGCTATCTTCAATGCGTTACAGTCCGGGATGAGCCAAATAGCTACGAGACGCTTCTTCTTACATCAACACAGAAATTATTCCAGGCTTATATTGAGCACTTTTCGCAGCAACACGTTTTGGCATTACTAAGTACGACCAACATACAAACAGCACACCCTACGTACATTCACTTCGCTGTGCGGTTGGAATCTTGCGTTAAGGCACGCGAAAGCTCGACCCTAGGTTTAAGGCGAAATGTCGCCGCGGAAAAACAGACGCGAACCAAAGGACTGTTTGTGAATGCTATTTCGTGTTCCACCGACAGCCTGCACAGACAGTGCCACTTACAGCAGCCGACCTAACAACCTTGCCGGAAATCGAGAGTAGCTGGAAACATAATGGACTCGTTGTAGCAAGCCGTGCGAAACGCGGCGTTCGGCACGAACGCTTCTGACGGTGCTCTGTTGTTTAGCAACCGTTATCTGGCCACGCGGACTTTACGTGAAAGAGTCGTAAAAGTTACTAAGGCTTTTTAGTGGCCAAGTCCTTGATATAAACGTGGCTATAATCAAGTGCATGACTTGTAGGCGTGGAGAAGCGCGACTGTGCGTACCCAGCGCTGGTTGATAAAAGAACAATAAGCTTGAAGGCTCGAATCGCTTCGCCTTCTAACTCTGCAGTGTTCCAAAAAGTGACTTATGAGCATACTTTTGCATGATACTCGTATGTTCTCCACCAGACTTGAGTAGTTGCTACCCCTATAAAGTAGGTGTCATGTTCCAAAGTGACCTTTCGTTAGACGACCATATCAGCTCCACAGTCAAGTCTGCCTACTTTCAGCTGCATAGCATTGCTAAAACTCGGGCTTTTTTTTAGATAAGGATACCACGTCCAAGTTGGTCCATGCATTCGTGACATCCCGTCTCGACTTCTGCAACTCACTGCTTACTGGCCTACCAGCATGTGCGATCAGGCGATTGCAGCTGGTGCAAAACTCTGCAGCTAGGCTTGTCTGTTGTGAGCGTCGCAGTTGCCACATTACTCCACTTCTCGCCGACCTGCACTGGCTACCAGTCAAGCAACGGATTGACTTCAAGGTTTTGTCGCTCATTTTTTAGGTCACTTCATTCTTTGGCTCCAGCCTATCTCTCAGATCTACTCCCCCACCAGCCCAAGCATTGTACCACCCGCCTCTCGGAATCCAACAGTCAACCAATACCTCTTACAAACCTCACATCCTTTGGAGACCATGTATTTAGTTCGTATGCTCCCAAAGCCTGGAACTCCCTCCCGAATTGCGTCAGAACATCCCCTGACTTGACCACATTTAAAAAGAACTTAAAAACACTCCTGTTTAGGACAGCATTTAGCGGGTCCCTGTGATTCGTCCTTCATGTGCTTATGCGTGCTGACATTGACACATGCTACCACTAACCATACTTGCATGCTTATCCTGTGCATGTTAGCCCTAACCATGTTATTCATGTTGTTTATCGAGCACGATCTTACTCACCATTCAATAGCGTTTCCCTTTGCAGCAAATATAAAGCGCCTAGAAACAAATTGAGTTCTCTGAAGACGCTTTATCAAGTGCATTATTATTATTATTATTTGTAGAGCCAGCTGACCCAGTGTCCCGTTGTTCCGACCACGCGGTTGACTCGTTTTGAAGGCTTCTTTTACGTGTGAAACAATCGAAGAGTGATACAAAACCTTGGTATTTTAAGCAATAGTATGGCAAAAAATCACTACTTTTATTCCAATGCTGCCATGTTGACTAGGAACATGGAGACGATTCGTGCTCGGGGTATTTATTCCCGGAGAAAATACATATAAATAAATAGAATGAGTAAACAAATAGACCAAATGCGTAGCGGTATATTAAATAAAGAAATAGAAAGAACATCTGGCGTCTTTTCTCGCACAGCCCAGACTGTGAGCAGTCTTTGGCGGTTTGCAATTTTTTGTCAAACGAAAGCGCCATTCACTTAGCAATTATATTATATTCTACATTCGATTATATTCAATTATACTATATTATATATTCGATTATATTATATTATATATTCGATTACACTCGATTATATTGTATTAGGAGAATTATAGAATTTAGGAGGGTGAGTTAGAAAAAAGAGCGAAGAAGCTCAAGGCTGACGCATCGCCGTCGGTCACGACGTCACGACCGCCGTCGAAGGTGAATGAAGGTCGAGTTCAGGGGCTTAGCGGCTGGTGCTTCACTCCAGGTTTTACGTACAAGGATCTGGAATTGAAAAACTCGAGAAGATATATCCTTTAATGTTCCCTCGTCCCGGGCAATTATCCGATTTGACAAGAAGGCAAGGCACTGTCGGTGTGCGCAGCCCCGACCCCAGGGTTTTGCCAGGGCAATTGCCACCTTTAAACGTAGCGTGAGTTTCGCGTGTGAATATCTTCTTTACTGCGAGCAATCAGTAAAATTCTTGATGGGACTGTGAAGCCTGCGCTAATTCGACGCGTGCAGACGAAACTGCTATTCTAGCCTCACGATTTGCCGAGGCTCGAGGCCGAAGATCTGGCGTGAAAGTTCGTTTAAAAATAAAAGTAAAATGCTGGCTTATTGGCAACAGCCTAGTTATCTATAAAGCAGCAGCGGCGGCAGCAGAAGAGCCGGAACCGTGAACTTTAATGCTCTTTATATATATATATATATATATATATATATTTTTTGGCTTAGCGGTTAAGGTGCTCGCCCCGACCAAGGTCTGACTGAGGTCGTGGGCTCGAGCCCCGAGGCATATGTGAAGCGCCTGAATAGAGATTAAGTTCTCTTGGGACGCTATACAAATGAATCATATATATATATATATATATATATATATAAATGCTCTTTACAGGAAGAAAGTTTTTCTATGGCCTAAATTCTAAGACCTAAATTCACAGCTCGGCTCATAAAGTGCGAGCAAGCGTTTCTTCTGTCAAAGCGAAGTCCGAGAATTTTGCCTCCGAGCAAAGACCTGGCAGCGGGCTAATTCGGAAGTGAACTTTGACTTTGACAGAGCGGCCCAGCTGTTCAAACTCGTGGATTTGAGGTCGTTTGCGCGTGCGCATGCGCACGCCTGTGGAGCTTGCTCGCTGCCAAGGTCAAGGACACGGTAGTCTACGCGCTCCGTTTCGCCTGATCTTGAAGGAAATGCCAACCCACATAGGATCGAGCAACGTACGCGAATCCTGTTCTCCTGCCACTCCAGCCAGTGTTTCTGACGGTACTCAACGTCCGCCAACTTAGAAGCTTATCAGCAGAACGGATGACTTGTCCGGCTTGAAAATCCTGTAGCTACTAACTTTCTGAAGCTTGACGATGATAAGACTAACCTAACAGAAATAGGAAACCTTGTGTCACCTGAACGCTGGAAGACCTCACTCTCGTGATTTGTCCATCCAGCACCTTTGTCGCGCGGCGACGCGACGCATACCAGCAATCTTTTCCGTGCTGTAACACGACGACTTGTCGTTGCGTTACAGCACGATGCGTCCAATATCAAATTTGGCCATACTTTTAGGGCAGGGGCATCTCCACAAGTAAGACCTGCTTAGACAAGAGTATGAACGACAAACTAGTTCGCGTTTGGGATATCGCGAATCTAAAACAGTATAGCTAAAGCTCAATGCAAAATGTTTGATAATTTCTTGATAAGGAATTATTTCGAGGAGATTTTGCGAAAATGTATTAAAATTGCGATGGACTTTAAGGCGTTCGAGAATCTATACTAATTAAATCGTGAAAGTCCGCTCGTCCTTCCGTCACGCGGCAAGATGGCGCTCCTCCGTCACGCAGCAAGATGGCGCAGCGTCGTCTTTCGTGGCCATACTATGAAAAGTTTTACTATAACTCAGCAAAGCGAGTCCACAGGCAGCTTTTACTCGTAGTATATTGGATTTTATATTAGAATTTAGCTAAGCAAGATACTGTTTTGCGTTTGCTTTCCTGATACTGTTCATTCAACTGAACTTTCGGCATCGATTCTCTCAAAAAATTGTAAAGCGCCTGGATAGAGATTAAGTTCTCTTATGAAGTAATACCGATGACCTATTAAGATTATTATTATTTCAATTTCCTTTATACGTGACACCTAGCATGTGCCCTTAATAGCCTGAACTGGAGCAAAAATCAGCAGCTCTTCTGGTCTGTCGTCAAAGGCGTGGTTGCCACATCTCACCAATTGTGCATGAGTTGCGCAGGCTCTCTCTGCAAATCATCAAATCGACTGCACGGGCTTCTCTCTGGCCTACAAGTCACTTCACTCGCTTGCGAAAGCCTTCCTATGCAACCTCCTTGGTCCTTCCCAGTACTCTCGCACCACCTCTCCTCGGCTACCACCGTGTCGTCCCTCCTAGTACTCAATTGAAAATTTGCCTCGTCTCGAGTCAGAGGACACAGCAGCGGCAGCGGCGCGTGACGAGCCGACTTCAAAAGCTCGTCGCGTGTGCGTTGCACTAGGCGGACAAAGTCCAACACTCTGAGTTACGAGATAATGCACATATTTCCGGGGCCGAAATGAAGGTGTGCTTAAAGCGCTGCATCGTAGCCGTTAAGACTCACATAGTAGATTGCGCGTACACGATGGATGTGCTCGCTGTGTTTGAGTGTGCATTTCAGAGAAAGAGTGAGAGAAAGGGAGACAGACAGACACGCGGAGACAGACCTACACAGAGAGACAACAGAGAGAGAGAGAGAGAGAGAGAGAGAGAGAGAGAGAGAGAGAGAGAGAGAGGGGGGAGAGTATAGGGTCGGCAGAGAGAGAAGAGGAATAGAGGGGGGAGAGAGAGACACAGAGAGAGAGACAGAGAGGGGGAGAGAGAGGGGAGAGAGAGAGGGGAGAGAGAGAGAGGGGGAGAGAGAGGGGGAGAGAGAGGGGGAGAGAGAGGGGGAGAGAGAGGGGTGAGATACATCTCCGGCGGTACCTCGAGTCGTGCCGCCGCAGTAGCAGCGCTTGGTGTCTTGTCATAGCTTGCCGTGCGGCTCGATTCGGTCCTCGAGCGCTAGATAACGCTGCTTCGCTGCAGCCGTTGAGCGAGGCTTTTGCAGCGGCGTTTGCCGGCGTTTGCAAGTGCCCGCGCCAGCCAGCGCCAGCCAGCGCCAGCCAGCGCCAGTGCCACCGTCGCAACTCGAGAGGGCGTGTGCCACAGTGCAGAGCTCGCTCAGCGCTCAAGCCAGTCAATCTCAGTTTATCTCGCCCCGAACTGCCTGAAAGTCTGCCTGAAAGCAAGCGAGCGCTCGCTGAAAAGAAGGCTCGTTCACGAGGTGGCAGCTGACGGACGGACGCCCGCGCAGGTCCCCCCGCCCCGCCCCATGCTGCTTCGCATCTGTCCACCGCCGGCGTCGGCGCCGCCGCCGCCGCCGCAGCCGCCCGATCAGACGAGAGACGTCAGCGATGGCCGGAGCCGCCTCGCCGCCTGACTTGTTGCCTAACTGGCGTCGGCAGGGCGAGGTGAGCGAAGCTTTAAATAAGACTTGCATAACCGGTGGCTGCGACAGTCTATCTGTTCACCCACTACCGACGGACGGACAGACAAACTGAATGAGGTCGATTGATAAGGAAAACCGCTGTCCTCTAAACGGGCACTGCGGCGGCGCTAACTCTAAATGTGCCCCGCAAAGTGTTGGGGGGGGCGCGTTACGCCCCTATCCTAAGCCAAGCCCCAGGCAAATTTCAGGCTTTCAACTCCGCTGGACCGGATGATAGGGAATCCTCCTCGACGGATGCCGAATTTAACGGGACGCCTCAGCACCAAAGATCGACCATACCGTAGACAACAAGTCATAGTTCAGAGATTGGAAAGGCTGACTCTCAAAATTGGCTCTGCCAGCATATCTCCAGTTGAATCGGCTCGAAATCTAGGTGTCATATTCCAAAGCGACCTCTCGTTAGACGACCATATCAGCTCCACAGTCAAATCCGCCTATTTTCAGCTTCATAACATTGCTAAAATTCGGGCTTGTTTAGATAAAGATACCACGTCCAAGTTAGTTCATGCATTTGTGACATCCCGTCTCGACTTTTGCAACTCACTGCTTACTGCCCGACCAGCATGTGCGGTCAGGCGATTGCAGCTGGTGCACAACTCTGCAGCTAGGCTTGTCTGTCGTGAGGGTCACAGCTGCCTCATTACTCCACTTCTCGCCGACCTGCACTGGCTACCAGTCAAGCAACGGATTGACTTCAAGGTTTTGTCGCTCACTTTTAGGTCCCTTCATAATATGGCTCCAGCCTATCTCTCAGATATCCTACTCCATCAGGCCAAGCATCGTACCACCCGCTTTTCGGAATCCAACATTCTAGAAATACCTCGTAGAAACCTTAAATCCTTTGGAGACCGTGCATTTAGTTCGTATGCTCCCAAAGCCTGGAACTCCCTCCCGACCTGCGTCAGAACATCCCCTGACCTGACCACATTTAAAAGGAACTTGGAAACACACCTATTTAGGACAGCATTTAGCGGGTCCCTGTGATTCGTCCTTGATGTGCTTATGCATGCTGACACTGTGCATGCTGCCACTAACCACATTTGCATGCTGACCCGGTGCATGTCACCCCTAACCATATTATTCATTTTGTTTGTTTTTCAAGCATGATTTTTCTTACCATTCAATTGCATTTCCCTTTGCAGCAAATGTAAAGCGCCTAGAAAGAGATTAGGTTCTCTGAGGGCGCTTTATCAAGAGCATTATTATTCTTATAGATGTCAATAGTGCAGAGCAGCCTATTTGATAATAAGAATAATAATAATACGCTCGTATAGCGCCCTCAGAGAACTGGATCTCTTTCTAGGCCCTATGCTGTATAGTAAGTATTACCAAGTAATTAGTGAGAACATCCGCAAGCAGCAGGCATAGTGTTGTACCCTTCCGCACAGGCAGTAAGCAGGTGCGGAAGGGTACAGCATGTGTTCAACGGCTGCCAGGATTTGCAGCAACTCTCTCGCATGGCTTAAGGCCTAGTCATAACTTAAATCTGCTCAGCTGGACTGCTCACACACTCACTGCGTATTACATGGCTTCGCCTTGTATATTAACGCAAAATCGGTTCCTTACGCTATAGTTCAGTAACCGTGAATAATGACTACTAATCATAATCTGGCTGATTTAGCATTCTTCAGTTTCACCTACCAAGCCACATCCCAAGATGACACAGATTGGGCATTGAATTAAGATTATCCTTTGACATCTGGATTCATTCAGGGATCATCAAGTCATCAAATCACCAGGATTCAAAGCTCATCCGGTCATACATTTAATCATAATATTCATGAATAATTTAATAATCATACATTTGTATGGCCCCTCTCAGAGAACTTTACACCTAGCCAAACTGCTTCACCATATCATACCTGGCTGAAATGCTACACCAGTTTCAGCCTCCTCGTACCTCAGGACCACTTTGGACAATAAATTAGCCGCTCCATTACTTCTCAGCTTTGCGAGTGCTTGACTGTGGAACTCACTTCCACAACTCTTTCGCAACGACATCTACTGTGGCACATCTTTCCAGCCGTCCTTAGCTGCTACTTCCGTGCTACTCACTTCTTCGACTGCTCCCCTGACTCAGCCATGCTTATCACTTTCTCTTTGTTGCGTGAGACGAGGTCTGCACCTTCTACATTCGTACCGAAAGTCACTCTGGTTTTGAATTCGCTATAGGAAACTCTCCTACTTAACACCCAGTTAGTCTTCGTGACTCCGTGGAGTTACAGATGGAAATACACTGCATTCCATTACATAACCTCTTCCCAGGCACTTTAAATATTCGCTAAAGGAAGCACGATCAAATGGTTAGTGGTAGCGTGCACAGTCTCAGCAAGCATATTGTTATTAGAGGTGGCATGCACAGTCTCAACGTGCAGATATGGTTTGTGGTAACATACACAGTGACAGCACGAATACGAACACCAAGGACTAGTAACAAAGGCAAAAGCTGTGAGTCAAGAGGACTCAAATCCAGACTGAGCCTTCTCAATCGTGAATCTCCTTTTATCAATTATCTCCCTTTATCAATTATTATCCTTTATCAATCTCAATCGTGAATCCCCCTTTAACCTTGCATCGAGTATCAAGTAGACGCCAGACTGGCTCGCTAGAGCACGTGGAGGTAGCCGACCCCTACCTCGAGAAAGGGGGCTGCCCACCTGCCAAGTGTTGACGGCATCTCTCTTGGCTGCCTACCTTAGCTGCCCACCTTAGCTACCTACCTTAGCTGCCTACCTTAGCTGCCTACCTTAGCTGCCTACCTTAGCTGCCTACCTTAGCTGCCTACCTTAGCTGCCTACCTTAGCTGCCTACCTTAGCTGCCTACCTTAGCTGCCTACCTTAGCTGCCTACCTTAGCTGCCTACCTTAGCTGCCTACCTTAGCTGCCTACCTTAGCTGCCTACCTTAGCTGCCTACCTTAGCTGCCTACCTTAGCTGCCTACCTTAGCTACCATGTGCTTCTCATCGCCGCCTCGAAGGTTGTTGTACCTCTGCCTTACCTTAGCCTCCGGCCTGTTGTACCTCATCTCGAAGGTTGCTGCACCTCCGCCTTACCTTAAGCCCACGTCCTAAAGTGCCTGCTGTACCTCTTCTCTCTCCGAGCTGTCTACCTTAGCTTCCATGTGCTTCCGATCGTACATCTGCTCCTAAAAAGGTAGAAATGACACTTTTGCGCCTGTGGGTGAGGCATCCACTGTGCGATCGCAGGTGATCAGAATATCTAGTACTTAACCTACTACTCCAACCGCTGGCTAATAAAGAGTAGTCAGCTAGGCATTCGAGTCCGGCAAGGTCAGTGAGGTCACCAAGTTCAAAGCACCTTCAGTTTTAATGAGTCACGCACCACCTCCCCTCCACTGCCACGGCTAGATGGGAGCTAACCCCGAGGCAATCTGCAGCCTGCAGCATTCGGCCGCCTGCAGCATTTGGGCGGCAACACGATTTCTGCCAAGAGCCAAGCGGAGCGTTCCTGCATTGCAAGGAATTCCTGGAATTGCAAGGCCCACTGCCCAGGGTACCCCAGGATGCTGCATTACCCAGGGTACACAGGCTGCTGCATTACCAAGAATACACTACTGCCGCATTACCCAGAATACACAGGCTGCCGCATTACCCAGGGTACACAGGCTGCCGCATTACCCAGAATACACAGGCTGCCGCATTACCCAGAATACACAGGCTGCCGCATTACCCAGGGTACACAGGCTGCCGCATTACCCAGGGTACCACAGGATGAGCTAGTTCATACCGAAGTGAACGACCGCTGTGCACGAGTACACGCAACACTGTGTGTGCCTGGTGTAGCTTCCTGTGTGGAGCCCCCTGTGGCCAGGGGGCTCCAGGGGGCCAGGACCCACATAGAGGGGACTTCGCCGACCTCACTCCTGCTGCAGTGCTCCGACGTCAGCTGAGTGGGCAGAACTGTCTGCGAGCGCCCGACGCCCACAGTAGGGTGCAGTAAGCGTTAAATAGGACTTGCATAGGCGGAGGCTGAGACTGTCACACTTGTCAGCACTGCAGCACTCCAAGCGGGCTCGACCTTGTCGGCAGCATCGCCCACCACGGAGGGAGTCGCCGTCTTGTCCTGTCCGGCCCAAGCAGCCAGCGGCTTGGATGCATTCGTTAACTCCATACGACGCTCTCGCGAAACCGCGTCCCGGAGCCAGAGAGCATTCGTGATGCCCGGTCGCTTGCACTTCGCCATCGCGGTCGCTTGCCACTTCGTCATCGGCCTTCTCGTGCCCTCTCCAGACACATGAAACTACCCTGACCCTTCGTTAGGCTCTACTGGCGAAGGACGCTTTCAATCTGCCAGCATTATGCTTCGAGCACCGTGCTTAAAGCACCATGCATAGAGGTCAGCATAGAGAACCCGTGCAATCGACATCAGATCGCACGAGTACACGCCAACTTCCAAAACGTTTCAAGAGAAAGGGCGCCTTCCTTCTGTTCTTAATGGCTGCCGAACCTGGCACTTCCGTTTTGTTCTCTGTCCGACTTACCAATCTCTTTTTAAACTGCACGACCATTAACGACGCAACCCCGACAGGCTTCTCCTTCTTTCACACCCTTAAATCAATCAAAACTGGAGTGGCAGTTATTAAATGAGCATACTTCAATTTCAAGCTGTTTGCAGTCCCCTCAAAGTAGTCTTTTGAATCTATTGTTTTGAGTTCACCCGACAACAAGCTACCGATGGTGGCCGTAGTCTGTCGCCCCCCCCCCCCCTAGGTACCAAGTCCTCCTTTATCTCAGATTTCTCTGATCTCATTTCGATTATTTGTCCAAGAAATCGATCTTTACTCATTTTGGGCGATTCAACATCCATCTTGATAACTTATCTGACACATTCAGCACCAAATTTCGCTAACTGATTGACTCATTGTCTCTTCTGGCTCATGTGCCTTACTCACATCAAGGGTCACACACTCGACCAACTTTTCTTCTACAACTGCATGCTATCCTCACCAATTATTACCAAATTCTGCTTGTCTGACCACGTGCAGATCTCATCCAGTCTACAATGTGTACCCCTTCCTCATCTAAAATAAATATAATATTTCATTTGTATAGCGCCCTAAGAGAACTCAATCTCTATTGAGGCACTTCACATATGCCACAGGGCTCGAGCCCACGACCTCGGCCAAACCGTGGTCGAGGCGAGCACCTTAACCACTGGGCCTACTCAGCTCAGCACCTGTGAATCGTGAAACCTCAAGACCCTTGACGTCGATGCTGTCCATCCGAGAATATCTGCCTCGCCTCTGCTGCTCAATATCCCTTCCGACTTGTCATTATTGGTAGATTGCTACAACACGACACTAGCTGACATGCTCGACGAGTTTGCACCTCTGACTAAGCCAGCTGTGCGCCCTGGCCCAGATGGCCTTTGATTTACCTAAGACATTAAACTAGAAAAAATACTAGCTGATTTAACAGCCTCTTTTGTATAGAGACAGGAGAGCCTTTACGGTGATCACCACTGCTTACAGTGGCAATAAAAGATCGCATACCACAGGATTCGAACACGCAACCTCGGGATCGAGGTCTTGGAAAGCAACTGCCTTATCTAGTGTACCAACACGGTTCACCGAAACAGCTAGCTAGGTCTACTAACCACAAGCTTGAAAAAGCATACAAGAAGTCAGGACTGACTGTCCAGCGACAGGCATACGAGGACTACTGTAGATCGTGCCAATCAATCCTAGCAAAGGTCAACTCTAGCTTCTATGAAAACATCGCTGAATAACAGATGCACATTCCAAAAATGCTGGAATCTACGATCAAGCATCTCCTTAAACGCTCCCGTGTTAGCTCCTTACTTAGTGATCCTTTTGATGATCTAGCTGATCGCTTCTCCGGCTTCTTTGTCATCAAGATAGAGAAGGTCAGGAAGTATATCCCTAGGGTGGAAGCACCCCCTAGACTCCTGTCATCAGTTCCACGAAGCACCTCAACGTCTACATTCAAGGAGGCCACTAGTGATCTCGTCCTGAAGTTCATATCCCAATCAAAGAAGACAACTAGTCCTCTAGACCGTATTCCCACTGTCCTGCGTCTACGATGCATAGATCTGCTGCTGCCATGCATAACAACCATAATAAATATGTCAGTACCCTAAGGTCATGTCGCAGCGCCTTTTAAAAAGGCTATAGTCAGGCCACTTCTCAAGAAAGCCACACTAGACCAAGAGAACTTGAGCAACTACCGCCCAGTCTCCCTTCTACAGCTCCTATTAAAGACCTCGGAACGAGCCGTGGCAGACCAGCTGAACTCGGCCGCTCGGCAGCTCAGCCTGTGAACTCTGCTCTCTGAACTCGGCTGTTCGGCCATTGCTCCTCTGGTCATTGCACCGATGGTCGGTTGCTTTGTATCGCTTCGTGAGATCTGTGCAGTTGGATTAGCATTTTAACAGTGAAAACGACATGGGTTTTTTGAGTTCCACAACGAAAGCTCTTAAGAAATAATAACCGCTAAGCCCCCCTCCTGCCCCTGCCCCTACCCCCATCGTTCGGGGGGGGGGAGGAGGTATCAGACAGAGATACCTGACACGACTAAATAACGATCACGCACGTGCGCCCCACAATGTCAGGTGCCAATGCGAACGCGGCACTTAACACGCGTCACGTGTCGCGAAGGTGGCACGTGCCCGGTGCACGAGCCCGGTGGCACGTGTCCGGTGCACGTGCCACCGTGCCGGCGACACTACTTTTGGCTGGAGCGTCTGCACGGACAGTCACTGCCCCACCGCTTGCTACGACTCGGTCAGCCTGCAAATCAGGGACCCAAATAAATACTTATACTAATTTAATCGCTCTCTTGGCCGATGAGTAGCCGACGAGTAGCCCCGACATTCCAAAGGCTGGCGTTGGCTGCTGTTTTTGAACACTGCGAAGCGATGAGACGAATACAATCCCGGACGCAGCCGCTCCCAATCGTTCAATCATTCGGTTACCACAGGGGGGGGGGTAACCATGTGCTCCATTATCGCCACCTGCATGTCGCAGTAGTTCTACCCTTCAATTGACACCTGTTATATCACACGACCTTCGATGCAATCAGTTAATGTGGGGGGCGGCAGCCGTGCAGTCGGTCAATGCGTAGGCGAGCTGGCCTATTTATTTGAAGGCACAGCAGTAGAGCCTAGGTCAACCAGGTGCGTTGTGTTGCATAAGGGAAGGCAAGCCGTGGCGGTCCTACAGCGACGACGCCAGCAGCAGCTTCTGCCTCAGCTGAGTCGAGGGTAAGGGGGTGTAAGGGTGGGGGTGTAAGGGTGGGGGTGTAAGGGTGGGGGGTGTAAGGGTGGGGGTGTAAGGGTAAGGGGGTGTAAGGGTGGGGGTGTAAGGGTAAGGGGGTGTAAGGGTGGGGGTGTAAGGGTAAGGGGGTGTAAGGGTGGGGGTGTAAGGGTGGGGGTGTAAGGGTGGGGGTGTAAGGGTGGGGGTGTAAGGGTGGGGGTGTAAGGGTGGGGGTGTAAGGGTGGGGGTGTAAGGGTAAGGGGGTGTCGGCTGCTGCTGCTGCTGCTGCTGCGAAGCGTTTCGGCAGCGGCTCTGGCCTCTAGTCCTTCTAACGAGTGCAGAGCCAATTGGGAGCAAGTGCTGCCAGTACTTGCCGTTTCACTTGGAGTTCGAGTGCAGACACAGGCGATAGATAAATATGTCGATATAGCGACTCGATGGGTAGGTATCGAGTCATGGACGCCGAATCGATACACGTGAAGGTTCGATGACGATAGCTGACAATAGTGCTCGTGACCTTAATGGCAATCCCATTCCAGGCTTAGCTGCATATCCCAGAGCCGAATAAGGCCGCTCGCTGGTTGATGCTCATAGAACAGACATCACTTCGGACGACCCTCGATACAGTCTGAACTACAGATTATGAAAAATTCTGCTCCTAATGATTAGTAACTGGTGGCCTGATAAAAATCTCTTTCACTGTCATAATCCGACTCATTTGGGGAGATGACATTTCAAGCTTCATTCTTAAAATAAGGCCTTCCACGGGCGGAGGGATAATCACTCAAACCTAACTTAGTCTGACACCGTCTGTATCGGGGGGGGGGGGTTTACATAGACGTGGCCGTCTATAGTATGGGCTTACTTTGGGCTACGACGTTCCAAAGGCACCAATTTAAATTGCTACCGAGGCTTTACAGGCGACTTCGTTCACTGTAATAATAATAACCGTGATGGCACACTATGTAAGCTGGTTGCTTTTCACGATCCCACGAGCTCGGTCCCGAGGTCGAGGGATCGAATCCTTCGGTGGGCGATCCTTTATCGCTGCTGTTAAGCGGTGGTGATAGCCGTAAAGGCTCTTCTGTCGCTATAAAAAAGAGGCTGTTAAATCAGCTAGTATTTATTTTTATTTATTCACAACACACTTGATAAAGCGTCCTCGGAGAACCGAATCTCTTTCTAGGCGGTATACATTTGCTGAGTAGCTGCCATCAGTCGCTGTGGCTGCCTTCTGTTCTGCCTTCATCGTTGACGGCAGTCGTCACGGCAACGAGCTGGGCGTGTCTTCCGAACCCCTGGCTTCCACTCTAGTCGCCGCCATTTCGTTTGGCTGGAGACAGGCGAACGCCTATTGCTGCGAGCGATCTCAAACTAGAGCATGATGGGAGGAGCGAGCCTGCCCCTGCATCGTTGTACAACCTATTGCAATTTGCCGTTCTCCCTGCGGCTTCGTCTCGACGATCTACTCTTGTCTGCCTCGTTTCAAAGTAGGCAGTCCGAAGGGTACGCTAGATAACATCCGACTGATCTAGCAGCTGAACATGCATCTATGCATGCGAACTTTCACAGCACTGAATAATTAAGTTGCTGCGAATCAGAACAGGAAATCCAATCCCTTTGAACTTAGGACAAGCAGATTTTTTTAAGTGAAGTAGTATGACCATGAACACACGAGGTTTGTTGACCTGAAGAAGCCCTCTCCCAAAGATCAAGGCTTTGCAATCTTCAAGCTGAAATCTCATTCACATAATCGCATAAGTATTCAGGCAGATATCGACAGGTATCCAGGTAGACATCGTCACCTCCGACAACAAGAGAGTCACCGGGTCGAAAAAAATACGAATAGGAATCGTCGAGACGCAGAAATCAAAAGATAGAAGCGAATTCCTATTAGTCATCGTCGTCGTGGCGTCATTGTATCGTTCCCGTCATTGTCGTCATTGCATATGCACGTGATACATATCCGACACACATCCTCATTGCAGCATTAAAGCTAGCGCGAAGCTAGCCGAAATGGGTGTAACCATCTGGAACTTGGTGATTCCCAGAGTCGTCACGTTACTAGTAGAGCGGGAACTGTTGCCAACAAGATAAGGTCGCAGATAAGTAAAGCAGCTCGACCAGCATCAGCGAAACTGTGTATCACCCTAGCAGCTGTTAGGGTTGTAATTGTCTCCGAGCCCGTCTCCAGCCTCTAAATATTAAGTCTGTGTCAGACACTTAGAGCTGTGTATTGCACAGAAGCAGAGGCTGCGTGTGCATTGCAATAACCACTAACTGACCATCACTTCAGATGGCCTTCGAGACTTTATAAACTATAAATGATGACACAGGTATCCTATTTATGTGCGTGTGTGTGTGTGTGTGTGTGTGTGTGTGTGTGTGTGTGTATTTGGTGTGTGTGCTCGTGAGGATATATATATATATATATATATATATATATATCCATTTCTAAATAATTTCTAACTCAGGAACCGCTAGTAATCTCAAAGCACTGTCATAGCTCCAATGGAATGCCGATCTTTCAATGTATCCCTTGAGCCACGTGAACCCTCCCCCCCGGCTGTGGGGGGAGCTCGGGCTGGCTTGGACACACCGTCCGACCAAGCTCAAAGCAACGTCCGACCCTAGGTACCATCCAGCCAGGGGGAGGGGTTCCCAGTGGCTGTTACGCTGCATTCTGAGACATTGCCTGCCTCCACCGGACGCCAGTCGTTTCGGGTGCCAGCACGAAGCTGAGTGTCCTCACTGTCCTGAGGCTGACAGCAGATAGGCCATTTGTGCAGCGGCCATTATATAAAGCCAGCCGTATACATGGGTATTCATGGTGGTATGGGCATACACGTGACTAACCTATACATGCAGTACAGTCATGTGCTATCGTCGGAGAAGCTCTTGTTATCGGTATTCGCACCGTACTCATATACTACTTACATCGATGTGCATGGATGGTGCCAGAAGACAAGACTGCTTTTGCTAAGCTAGGACGACTACAAGCTCGACTCAGGTTTAAAAGTACATTCACCACCATGCTCACTGCCCCATTAGGATTTATGATTTGTGGAAGCAATAAAACTGTTAACTGCAGCCAGAGAGCAGCTGGAGCCTCAAATCCCACCAACCCTAATTTCCTGGCTGACTGGTCGTCCGGGTTAACTCCTACAGCGAGCAGAGCAAAGATCTGCATCTCATCCCTCGGTTGCATCTCGGTCAGCGAATGCAAGTGCATCCAGCGCCAGTGACCGTGACCTACAGCCGGAGCCACCGCCCTACGAATACGAGGGTCGTGAATGCTTTCGGGAGGAGCATACCGCCATGCCTATGGTGCCATGAGGTCGGCTGTCGAGTGCACGTTCGTTTGGCGAACACGACGGAAACGAGGAGTGGTTGGGGATGGGCTGACGGAATTCGCACATCATCGACATCATTATCATCATGCCGTCATCATCCCGGTGAGGATTTGGCAGATTCGACCTAGCCGAATCATCAGCCGAAAATTCGAGCTCTGTCCCAGAGGTTGCACTCGCCCATGGGTGCTAGCATTCACGAAGGGCCAGCTGCATGCTCCAAGAGCAAGAGCTGCACGAAAGAGCTCCAAGAGCAAGAGCTGCACGCTGGGATAGGGCAGCCTGTCCTGGTGCCCCCCCCCCCCGTGGACCTACCCGAAGGGCTTGAGGCACAACTCGGTGTAGTGAACATGGAAAATTGACCTGAAAGTTCGAAGGACACGGCGGCTAGGCGTCTCGCGAGATTTGGGTGCACGACCCCTCACCTTTGGCTTTGGAAATTCCATTGCTCGACGTATAGCAAGCTAGCATCTCAGCAGTACTCAGGAAGGCCTCAAAGGAAGGAGGAGTAGGAGAAGGGGAAAGCGAGCGGCGGGTCCTGGTGCCCCCGCCCCCCCCCCGTGGACCGACCTGAAGTGCCGTGTCGGGCGGTTCAGCACCTCTCCGCGATTGTCTTCGTTCCGAGAGTTCACAGTTTAACACCTCAACACGACTTCCCTGCGAGAGTGGCAGCTGCGAGAAAAGGAAAGCTGCTGCGCATGCGCAAGCTAAGAATGCGTCGCCATGCTAGACCGCAAGTAGAGGTAGAGGCAAATCTTGAACGACTTTTTCCAGTGTAGCCCTGCAGACGGCGGGCCTTCGAAGCGGCAGACCTGTCAGGCAGGGTCTGCGGTCTCTGTCAGGGTCTCTGTCTCCTCTCTCTACGACCTTTCACTGGCTCCACACCCAGCAGCAGCAGCAGCACATCGACTTGGCAGTGCTGCCACTCGCCTCATTACGTCGCTCCTTTCGTTTCTGAGCTCAGGTTTAATTCTCCGAAGACCTTCGAACTCCTCGTGACTGCCGTCACGCTGGCTCGACTCTGGCTCTCGACTCTGGCTCCATAGAAGCCGTTTCGTGTTACAATAGCCTCGGAAACAACCTCGAATCCCTGGGAGAGGGAGCCTTCAGTTCCGATGCGAGCCTAAAGACTAAAGCCTGAAACTCTCTATCGACTGTTTCTCCTCCTTACCGACTCATTTCCACGACGACTCATCCGGCTCGTTCCCATCATTCACGACTGATCCCCTGACTTTAGGACGTACAGAGCAAAATAAAAAGCCACCTGCAACCTCGTAGCACGTGCTGTTGTCGTCCTCGTCAATCGTTCTTTGTGCGTTCGTGCGTGGTGCAATTGTGCACAATGCCCAAGTTTAGCCGATTCAACAAGCAGCCTCATTTCCATAGCGGCAGAAGAGCCTGTACGGCTATCGTCTGTGGGCAATAAAGGATCGCCCGCTGCATTCGCACACCACCCGCTTTTCGGGATCTAACTGTTTACCCGTACCTCGTACAAACCTCAAATCCTTTGGAGACCGTGCATTTAGTTCGTATGCTCCCAAAGCCTGGAACTCACTCCAGGCTTCCATCACGACATCCTCTGACTTGACCACATTTAAAAAGAACTTAAAAACGCACTTTCATAGGTCCCTGGGATTCGTCCTTTATGTGCTTATGCGTGCTGACAATGATCCATGCTGCCTGCCACTAACCACACTTGCATGCTGACCCTGTACATGACACCCCTATCCCTTTTCTTTGTGTTGTTTATCAAGCGTGATACTCATCATTCGATCGTCTTTCCTTTGCAGCAAATGTAAAGTGCCTAGAGAGAGATTGGGTTCTCTGGGGGCGCTTTATCAAGTGCATTGTTATTATTATTTTTTTTATTCAAACCCACGACCTGGATTGTGAAGAGAGCGAGCACTTTGCCTCCACGGGCCAAGACCCAGGGGCAAGTTGTTATAAAAGGAAAGATATGTAATTATTTTGTATATAATAATAACAATAATAATGCACTTGATAAAGCGCCCCCAGAGAACTTAATCTCCTTCTAGGCGCTTTACATTTGCTGCAAAGGGAAATGCAATTGAATGGTGAGTAATATCATGCTTGATAAACAAACAAAATGAATAACATAGTTAGGGGTGACATGCACAGGGTCAGCATGCAAATGTGGTTAGTGTCAGCACGCATAAGCACATCAAGGACGAATCGCAGGGACCCACTAAATGCTGTCCTAAATAGGTGCGTTTTTAAGTTTCTTTTAAATGTGGTCAGGTCAGGGGATGTTCTGACGCAGGTCGGGAGGGAGTTCCAGGCTTTGGGAGCATACGAACTAAATGCACGGTCTCCAAAGGATTTAAGGTTTGTATGAGGTAGTGGTAAACTGTTGGATTCCGAAAAGCGGGTGGTACGATGGTGGGGGAGTAGATCTAGATAGCTAGCCAAGTAGTCGCCATTTCTCCAGTGACCACAGCGACTTGACTTGCACAGCACAGTCCGAGCTGGGGCGAATATGCAGTGGACACGAGATGAATAGGCCCACATCGGTCACGAAGGAGACGAGTATTCGGTCAGTGTCACCACTGTCTGAGAAGGTCACCCTGAGAAAAGTCACTCTGAGAAGGTCACCCCCTGGGCTGTCGGTGAACCACTTGGGGACATTTTGATTGATCCCTTCGGTCTAAGAACTTAGCCGTCGGGCCGTGTGTTTAACTCCTTCACCGCCTCAGCTGATGTGGCGGTGACGGCGGCACGTAGCGACATTCCTTTTAACGGTTCATTTGCATGCTGGCACGTGGCTGCTTTTCCTCTGACAGACTTTTGAGCTTTTATGAGCTAAAAACCAGATATAGACGAACGATTGTTTTTTGAGGTGGAGAGGGGTGACATGAAAGACCGGCGACGCAAGGAGCAGCACGAGCATGCATCAAACGACAATCAGGAGCGATAAGGTCGAGCACTCGCGAGATCTCGTCCCATAGGAGACCCCCCACAGTTCGTGCTTCGCCCTGTCGGACCGCTAAGCATACCTTGGCGCGGATGGCTGTCGGACTCGCTCCTACTCTCACGCACGCATTCGCGCACGAACGCACACACTCCATCTAGCCAAAAGGTCAAGATGCCAACGGTAGGCCTTCGAGGTAGCCTCAGGGCCCTTTAGGCTCTGCAGCAGTCGGCCATTGCATCAGCACTGGGATCGCATCTGAGGCGTGAGCCGGGGCCGATGCTCTGGACATCGGCAGGCTGCGACTGAGGCTAATCTTCCCACGAAGCATCGCCAGACGTCGCGTCCCCACAGCGTCGCCTGCCGACCGTACGCTGCCGGACGCAGGCGGTGAGAGAACGGCGCCGCCCGGCCACGGAACAACTGCCACGGCGCCCACTGCTCTCTACCGATCGCTGATCGCGCCGCCGCGAAGGCGGCGTCTGTTCGCCCGATCTCCTCCCGCCAGCGCTGCAATGCTCACCTCGTTGCAATCGCACGAGGGTCTCGCAGCCCGCGCTAGCGTCCGGCCGTCCAGCTGTTTTATCGTCACCCCTTCGCGCTTCCAGCTCCAGTGCTATCCCGCCGGCGATGTCGCCCGCCGGTTGACCGCGCCCGCCGGTTGACCTGCACTTTACTGGCCGCTGCTCGACCCCAACGCCGGCGGCGGCAGCGAAGTCCTGCCCGCCGGAGCCGCCGCGAAGCAAACAACAAAGCCGGACAACAACCGGTGGTTTCGCCAGACGTGCTGCTGCGGCTTCGAGTTGACCCAGCGAAAGCACGAGGGAGCTCCCTCAGGGGGATCTGCGAGCTTCCGAGCTTCCGAGCTTCGAGCGCGCACAACGCCCGCGCGCCCGCCCGCCGCCCGCAGCTGGCCCGGCCCGTCGTCGCTCGCAGAGGATCAGTAAACCCCGATCAGCCGCGATCGAAATTAATTCAGCCCAGGATTCGCCGACGCGCGGTCTGAGCGTGAACGCCCCGCCCCGTATTCGTGCGCCGCCAGCCCGTAGCAGAGAGCTTTGGGCCGTCGGCATGCCGCCGCCGCCGCCGCTGCACCCAAGCGCCGACGCGACGGCCAGTGATCGCGCTCGCGAGCCGTCACCGCACAAAGAACCGCACGTCCGGTCAAGGGTCGGTGCTCGACGTGGCGGTGCCAGACAGACTCGACGCCGGACTCGGCGGCGTCGAGTCGCAGAGGTCGCCTGCACCAGGTTAGCAGCGCAGGAGCGCCGGCGGCGGCTGCGCGGCGATTTCGCGCCGAAAACTGTGACCTTCGACGCCTGCGAGGCCGCCTGCGGGGCCTTGCCGCTCGCCCGTAGGGCCGGAAGTTGGGAGAAAGAGGCCGGAAGCAGGACTGAGAAGTTAAGCGGTCTTACCGCAGTTGCCGCCGCAGCCGCCTCCCTCCCCCCCACGCCGACCGCCACTTTCCATGTTGTGTGGGTAGAAGGAAAGGTAAGCAGGTAGGTAGGTGGGTGGCGAGGTAGGTATGAGGTGGCGCAGCCGCACCGCGGGGGGGGGGGGCACGTCAGATTGACAGCAGGAGCACGCCACCGCCGACGGCGCACCTCTGCGAACGATGCGGGCACCCAGTAGGCGGCTCGAACTTGGTAGAGCGGGAGCCTTCTGAGCGGGAGCGGAGCACTGCCTCAATGCTGCTGGCTCGCTCGCCTAGGCCCGTTCCCTCGCGCCCAGTAGCCGCCGGAGAGGTAGCCGCCGTGAGGCTGGAGTAGCGCGTCCGGAGACGCCCGCCGGGGCCTCCGGAGCCGAGTCCAGGCCGCCGGCCTCGCCGGTCGCCGCGAGCATTGACGCCTATCGCCGCCGCCGCCGCTGCCGCCGCCGCCGCCAGCTGCCTCTCGGCTCGGCAAGTTCTCCCAAGCCTTTCTTCCCCTTGCCATCCTTCTCCTCACCTCCCTCTCCTTCACTCCTCCTCCTCCTCCCTCTCCTTACCTCCTCCCTTCTCCTCACCTTCCTCCTCCTCCTCCTCCTCCTCCTCCTCCTCCTCCTCCCTCTCCTTACCTCCTCCCTTCTCCTCACCTTCCTCCTCCTCCTCCTCCTCCTCCTCCTCCTCCTCCCTCTCCTTACCTCCTCCCTTCTCCTCACCTTCCTCTCCCCACCTCTCGCCTCTCCAGTCTATCGTCTCCTGGCTGAAAAAAGCTCTTTTTTAACGACTTCCGGCTGGGCGTAGCCGCGGTGAATCGTACCGCCTCGTTTGAGGCGGGCCGCGGGCGCGAGCGACGACTGCGTCGGCTCATTGGCCGCAGTAATACCGCGAGTCGCCAGGCGGCGCGGGCGGGCGTGCCGCCTATATATCGCAGCGCTAGCCATTCATGCGCCGAGCTCGGGGAAGCGAGACGTGAGGGCGTGCGACGTTGCCTACGTCTGTCGGAACTCGGTGCAGGCGCGGCGGAGCCTGCCGCCGCGGAGAGCTTCCCCGCAACAGAGAGACGTCGTGTCGCCTCGGCGACGAGACAGCGTCGCCGCTGGAATCGAGCTCGCCGCGAGGCGACGTCGGCGGAGCATTTCGCCGAGGCGTCCGAGCGCCCCGGCGCCTCCTAGGCGCCCACCGCGGCGGCGGACTGCGGCCGCAGCGCCTCGGTGCATCGTCGCGCTGCGACCTTGCCGCCGCCACCGACCTTGCTGCCGCCACCACCTTCGTCGTTCGCAGCTCGTCGTCATCGCCTCAGCCGCCGGGCTGCGTCCGCGCGCGCGCATTTGTCGGCAGCTCGGCGACGCCGCCCGCCCGCCCGCCGCCGCCGCCTTCGCTCACCGACAGGCGGCGTCATGGCGGCCGCTGCTGCCGGACCGAAGCCGAAGCGCGTGGCCGTGATTGGAGCCGGCTGCAGCGGCCTGGCGGCGATCAAGTGCTGCCTCGACGAGGGCGTGGTGCCGCTGTGCTACGAAATGTCGGACGACATCGGCGGCCTGTGGAACTACACGGAGCGAGCGCCGAGCGCCGACGGCTGGACGTTGCACGCGAGCGTGTACGAGTCGTGCAGCATCAACACGTCCAAGGAGATGATGGCATTCAGCGACTTCCCCGTGCCCGTCCACTTCGCGCCCTTCATGCCGCACCGGCAGGTGCTCGCCTACTTCCGCGCCTACGCCGAGCGCTTCCGCCTGCGCGAGCGGGTGCTCTTCGGCGTGCGCGCCGAGCGCGTGCGGCCGGCAGCCGGGCACGAGGCGAGCGGCCGCTGGACGGTCGAGTGCCGCCGCCTGGCGACGGGCGAGCGCTGGAGCGACGACTTCGACGGCGTCATGGTGTGCTCCGGTCACCACCGCTTCCCGTACGCGCCCCGTCTGCGCGGCCTGGCGGACCAGTTCGGCGGTCTCGTGCTCCACTCGGCCGACTACAAGCAGTCCGCCATCTTCAAGAACAAGCGCGTCCTCGTCGTCGGTGAGCCGCGGCGCTAGCGCGGCGGCAGCGGCCAGTCCCCGCCCTCCCCGTCCGGTCGGTCGTTGGCTTCGCCTCCGGCTTCCCCTTTCCGGCCGAGCTGGTTTGGCCGAGTGGTCAAGGTGCTCGCGCCGACCAAAGTCTGGCCGAAGAGGTCGTGGACGCTCGAGCAAACCCGTACGGCGTGCGGCGTACGCGAAGCGCCTGAATGGAGATTTAAGCTCTCTTTGGGAGTATGTTTAGTTCTCACTATTCAAGTTCGCCATGCGAAAATGAGTTTTATTTTATTTTGTATATACCGGCTTCCCTTTCCGGTTTACGGTGGAACTGGAACCAGCGAACCGAGCCTGCAGGCTCCTGTACAGGCTAGGCGCCGTAAATTGCTTCCTATGCACCGGCGCCAGCTGCCGTTTCGAGCTGATGCGCGCAGCGTGCTGCGAACTTCCTCGACTCTGCGATCTTCCTGGAGCGACCAGGCGCCTCGCAATCACTTTTGTTGCGTGAAATGAAGTCTGCTGGCTACAGCGCATGCGCATGCGCACCGAAAGACGCTTAGGCTTCATCGTGAGTAGGCGGTAGAAAACTCTCTCCTCCCCCCCCCGCGTAGCATCCGCTTAGGCCTTGTGGCTCTGTGGAGTTACCGGCGAAGATACGTGCATACGCTCAGACGGTGACATGGACACAATACAGATGGGCGTACGTTATGTCGAGCGCCGAGCCTCCTCCCGCTGCGGCAGCTGCCTGCCTCGGTGGGTGCGGCTACCGTGGTGTCCTCGGCGAAAGGCGACGTTTCCGGTGCTGGCGAACTGGAACACTAGCTGAATGGGGGGGGGGCAGGGGGCGAATTAAATTAACCGGCAGGTGACCTTGGCCTTGGTATCCGGTGGCCTTGGTATCCGGTGGCCTTGGATCAGCCGATGGGCTCAGGCCGCTCGTGGCCGATCTTCATCTCTCTCTCTCTCTCTCTCTCTCTCTCTCTCTCTCTCTCTCTCTCTCTCTCTCTCTCTCTCTCTCTCTCTCTCTCTCTCTCTCTCCCTCTCTCTCTCTCACTCTCTCTCTCTCTCTCTCTCTCTCTCTCTCTCTCCCACTGCCTGGTTCTCTCTTGTCTGCCAAGTCCTAGTATAGCCACATGTCGCAGCCGGCCATTACTTATCGCCGCGAGAGGGCGTGCTCATTTCTTTTAACAGGAATGGGCAACTCGGCTGCCGACATCGCCGTGGACGCGAGCCATGTGACCGATTACGTAAGTCACAGCCGCGCGGCTGGCTTCCGAGTGCTCAGCTCCGGGGTTCCTCCTCCGATTCCCCGCCAAGCGGCGGGAGAATCTCGTTCTCGTTCGCTCTAATTCAATTCTCGAATGAGAGCTCTCCTTCCTCCTCCCACACAACCTCCTACTCCTCCTCTTCCTCCTCCGATTCCCACTGGGTGCCTCGCCCTCATTCTCGTGGCCGCCGCACGGAGCAAGTCGCTCTCGTCCTCGCTCGATTCCGACCTTTTGTTACGTTACTCTTGGGCTCGCCGGATCGACGTGTGCGAGAGAAAGACACTTCCGGTCGCTTCCAGCGACGAACCTTCCTTCCGGATTCTTTTGAGCCGCTCGTACGGGCCAGCGTCCAAAGCCAGTCACTAGCGTGCAGCCAGCCACTCCTACGCTACCTACGGCGTGCCTTACTTTGGCGTGCCTTACTTCGCTACGGCGTGCCTTACTTCGCTACTCCGTGCCTTACTTTGCTACGGCGTGCCTTACTTCGCTACGGCTCTTTACTAATCGAAATCCTTCGCCGGAAATTCCTAGGAGAGAGCCGCTGAGCTGGCACCGTTAAGCCGGCTTACGCACAGGAAATAAATCAGGTCGATCACTTAAACGTCTGCGGCTATTTTTTCTCCTCGTCGCGAAGACGTATCGACGGCGGTGGCCGGTCGCTGGTCCAGTCTGGTTTTAGAGCTAATCGCTACACTGAGTCAGCATTGCTTCGGTTGTTTAACGGCCAGCTTAGGAATGCACTTAGGTAGGGTATCTCTGCTTGTTTTGCTTGATCTTTCGGCAGCTTTTGATACTATCGATCGCCAAGTCCTTCTTGAGCGCCTCTCGTCTCGCCTGGGCATTACTGGCACTGCTCTGCAATGGTCCAGGTCTTATCTCAGTGGGAGACTACAGAGTATTGATGTGAATAGACCAAGATCATCCAAAGAACCCCTGAAATATGGGGTACCTCAGGGTTCTGTGCTTAGTCTGGTTCTTTTCACGCTTTATGCTCTCCCTCTTGCCGATGTGATTGTCAAGCACAATCTAGGCTTTCACTTCTATGCGGATGACAGCTCAGTTGTACCATTGCTTTGATCCCTCCCAGCCCTCCAGCACGTCGAATTCTCTCAACTCCCTGGCTGCATGCATTGATGACATCCGCACGTGGATGACAGAAAACTTTCTTAAATTGAATGATGATGCAAACCAACTTACTAGCGATGGGAAAACCAAGTGCGATTCAGAAATGGGAAAGGTTGACGCTCAAAATCGGCTCTGCCAGCATATCTCCTGTTGAATCTGCACGAAATCTGGGTGTCATGTTCCAAAGTGACCTTTCATTAGACTACCACTTCAGCTCCACAGTCAAGTCCGCCTAATTTCAGCCGTACAAAATTGCTAAAATTTGGGCTGTTTAGACAGGGATACCACATTTAAATTGGTCCATGCATTTGTGACACCCCGTCTTACATATATATATATATATATATATATATATATATATATTATATATATATATATATATATATATATATATATATATATATATATATATATATATATATAAAATATATATATATATATATATATGTGTGTGTGTGTGTGTGTGTGTGTGTGTGTGTGTGTATAATTCATTATATATAGCGCCCCAAGAGAACTTAATCTCTATTCAGGCGCTTCACATATGCCTCGGGGCTCGAGCCTGCGACCTCAGACAGACCTTGGTCGGGGCGAGCACCTTAACCGCTGGACCGAACCAGCTCAGCATTTGACTTCTGTAGCTCACTGCTTGCTGGTCTACCGACCTGTGCACTCAGGTGCTGGCAGCTGGTGCAAAACTCTGCAGCTAGGCTTGCCTGCCATGAGCGTCGCACTTGCCACATCACTCAACTTCTCGCCAACCGGCACTGGCTACCAGTCAAACAACGGATCGACTTCAAGGTTTCGTCGCTCACTTTTAGGTCTCTTCATTCTTTGGCTCCAACCTACCTATCAGATCTACTCCCCCACCAGGCTAACCATCGTACCACCCGCTTTTCGGAATCTAACTGTTTACGTCGTACCTCGTACTCAAATCTCAAATCCTTTGGAGGCATGTCGATCGCATGCTCCCAAAGCCTGGAACTCTCTCTCTCTCGACTTGCGTCACGACATCTCCTGACTTGACCACATTTAAAAAGAAAAACTAAAGACGCATCTATTTATCCCAGCATTTAGTGGGTCCCTGAGATTCGTCCTTTGTGTGCTTATGCGTGCTGACACTGTGCATGCTGCTGCCACTAACCGTATTTGCATGCTGACCCTGCGCAAGTAGTCACTCTCAACCACACTATTCTTGTTGTCATTGAGCATGCTATCGCTAACCATTCGATCGTGCTTTCTTTGCAGCAAATGTATAGTGCCTAGAAAGGGATTGAGTTTTCTGAGGGCGCTTTATCAAGCGTATTATTATAATAATCATTATTATTCTTATTGTGCGCGGCTCACCGTCGTTGTGCGTCGCTCGCGCACGTTGCAGGTGCACGTGAGCTCGCGACGAGGCTCATGGGTCATCAGCCGCTTCTTCCCGGGAGGGCTTCCAGCCGACGCTCTGGCCAACACGCGATTCATGTTCAACATTCCGCGAAGCGTCCTCCAGTGGATGGTCGAACTGATGGCGAACTTCCGGTACAACGCCGACAATTACGGCCTGAAAGCTCTGCACAAGTAAGATCCTCAGCACCGCACATCCCCGACGCATCCCCCGCCGGCTATCCCAATAGAAAATCCTAGACCTGAACGTAAAGCTGAAAATTCCAAAGACGCAGAAGGTCGCATATGCGCTACACTAGTCGTGGCCTACCGCTGACTGAGCATCGCTACGGATTGCTTTTCATAATGTCTAAACTATGATTATGACATACATGGTTCCGAAATAACTATCCTTAAGGTTTCCGTTGCTGCTTTGAGGCTCCTTGATGAATTGCCGCCTGTGACTAAGTGCCGTTCACTCGAGTTATAAGCCCTTCATATAGCCTCGACTAGACCGGTCACAAATGAGGTGCCTGCGGCTTCTCTTAATCCCCATCAGGTATGCCGAAATTTACTATTTAGGCCTGAAAAATCTTAACAGAGGATTCACGGAGTATTCGTTTGCCCTTGTCTCTATGACTCTAACGACCCGAGCCCTCCCCCGTCCCTGCCCCCCCCGAGTGTCCTGGTGCCGTCTGGTGCCGTCCTCGAACGGTTGCCGCCTCATCGTCGCGTGTACGACCGGCCAGTGAGTGAAAGCACTCCCATCGTCCATGTAGGAATTACTGATTCACTTTGTGGGAGGATAGGGACTGTTGCACTACGGTACGAGCTGAGTAAGGCCCTTATGGAGCTGGCGAATGTGGCACGTGACAGGACGTGGCACATGCATCTCGTGAGCGCATCTGCCACTGCGAGCCACTGGGACGACTGGGTGGGACGAGCGGAGCGGTTCGATGCTTCTCTCTTAGCTTATATGTAAAGTTATGTGCATCTATAATTAATTATGGTATATATATATATATATATATGTATATATATATATGTATATATATATATATATATATATGTTTATATATATATATATCCTCTTTGCCTTCATTGTATCCCCTCCCTCTTTGTTTAATATCTCACTTTCACCTCTTTCTCCATATATATATATATATATATTTATATGCATACATAAATACGCGAGCAGCTGTGGAATCGTTTCGCTGAGTCATAGTAGTTTCTTAACGGAAGACAACGCACCATCTTGCCGCTTGACGGAAGTTCGCAATCCTGCCGTGTGACGGAGGGAAGGACGGGTAATTAGTATATATATATATATATATATATATATATATATATATATATATGGAGAAAGAGGTGAAAGTGTGAAATGTATATATATATATATATATATATATATGCATGTATGTATGTATACATTTACATATATATGTGTGTATATGCATACATATGTGTACTAGAGGTAAATTAGTTATATAGTTATACTACATATTTATTATAATGTCTGCAATCTCAGCATGCACGAGAATACAAAGCAACGTACACATGGTCCAAGCAACAGGTAGGTGTTCGTGGGCTTCTTTTTGTTTGTCATCCTTAGCAGATGACGTCAGTGCCAGTCACCAGTGAGTTCCCGGCTTTTGGATTATAAGATCTGCATGCATGGTCTCCAAGCGATTGAAGTTGGTGGCACAGCCAAGTCACCCGAGTCTGACGAGCACATAGTTCCGCGGGAGATCTGGAAGTATTTCGTATATTTTGGCCTGAGCAAAAGAACGAGGCTGAAGTTGGATCGTTAGCTAGATCAAAATAAATAGATTGGACAGAGGGAGAAAGAGCTAGAGAGCGAACGAGAGACACGGAGAGAGAGACCTGGAGAGAGAGAGAGAGAGAGAGAGAGAGAGAGAGAGAGAAGACGCTGAGACACGCAGAGATCTCTACTTTTTTTCTCTTCCCTCTCTGCTAAGGCATTCATTATTGTTCTCTCTCGCATTTTTCCCTGTGCGTATATCTCCTCTGTCTCAGTGTCTGTCTCTCTCTCTCTCTCTCTCTCTCTCTCTCTCTCTCTCTCTCTCTCTCGCTCGCTCTCTCCATATTACATTTTCCTCGTCTCTCGAAGCAGAAACCAGCACCAGCTTCGGCCAGCAGTCCGAGACACTTTGGACTGAAGTGGTGACACTGCAGCAGAGCGACGGCAGCTCGGTCGGCTGTAGCTTCGCACTTTATAAATCTTTCTTAAGCTTATCTAATAAAGGCTTCGTTCGATCTGAAAAATTGAGCATAAAAAGCAAGTTGTCCGAACGGGGGGGGGGTGGTGGAAGGGGAGGTTCGCGCTTTTACCAATCTGACCTCTCATCGCCCCCAATCGCCATTCGATCAATCAAACATTTGCCTCCGCACGAGCGAGCTACTACTCGTAGACGCACGGCACGACTGGACTGGCGACGGCTGCCTGATATCCGACCTCCACTTCCGCTTCTGCCAGGGGCCTACAGGCTCACCCGACTATCCATGACTACATCCTGCTTCGGATCATGAGCGGCTACGTGAAGATACGGCCCGATGTCGACCACTTCACCCGCAGTGGCGTGGTGTTCAGTGACGGCACGTACGAGGACATTGACGTGGTAGTGCTCGCCACCGGATTCAACTACGAGTTTCCCTTCCTCGACAGCTCGGTAAGCTGAGCTCTCCCACCGCCCCGACCACCTCGTGACCACTTGACCAACCACGTGACCAATCGGCGCCACCGAGGCTCTCGCCGCTCGGCGCCCGGTCGGAAGTGCCGCGGCGGCGAGCAGCCAGCCCAGGGAGCAGCCGAAGCGCTCTGCACTTCAGATTCTGTACGGAGGAGGCAGCGGAGGCAGCGGCGAGCAGAAGCGGGCGATCGAAGCGTACAAGTTCACGTTCCTGCCGCACCTGCCGCACCCGACGCTGGCACTGATTGGCCTCGTGCAAGCCATCGGCGCCGTCATGCCCATCAGCGAGCTGCAAGCCCGCTGGTTCGCACGAGTCATCACAGGTACTGCTACTACCTCTCCACCGCCGCCACCGACGGCTGCTAAGATGGCCGCCTCCCCCCATCCGGCGTTTTCTTATCGGCTGGGGGGGTGTCGATCGCTGGTAGGCTGCTACAAGTTCTTCCTGTTCGCTGTCTTACGGTGGGCCGAGGCCATTGTGGAGGCCATGTGGAGGGATGTGCAAGGGGGTGTGCGAGGTTTGCTGTGCCGGGGGTGTGTGAGGATGGGCGGGGGCTGTGGGAGTTCGAGGGTGAAGTGGGTGAAGTGCGAGTGGGTGTGCAGGGGGATATGTTCAGGGGATCAGGGGATATGTGGATGCTGCAGCTCGCTCGGTTCCACCGCTGACGTACCGTCACAGGTCGGGTCAGACTGCCGACGGTGGCCCGGATGTACGAGCAGATCGAGGAGCGCCGGCGCTGGGCCAGGGAGAGCCTCATACTCAGCAAGAGGCACGACCTGCTCGAGGTGAGCACGCACGCCTCCTTTCGGAAGCAGCGCGGAGGAAGTGGCCGGCCGGCTCGCAGCCGCCGCTCGGCTCTGGCTTGAGAGCCGTCCCGTCCACTTCCGGCTCTCCGTCCAACTTGCAGACCTACTGGGTGCCGGCCATGGACTCGATCGCCGTCGAGATCGGCGTCAAGCCGGACATGCGGCGGCTGCTGCTCGAGGACCCACTGTTCGCGCTTCGCTGCTACTTCGGGCCGTGCGTGCCCGCCCAGTACCGCCTGCACGGACCAGGCAAGTGGGACGGCGCCCGCGACGTCATAGAGCGAGCTCTCACCAACGTCACCAAGGCCACGCAGACGCGGGTCGTCCCTCGCGACGACTCGCCGGGCAAGCGGCAAGCAGCCGCCGCCGCCGCCGCAGCAGCCGCCGTCGTCGGCGGCGGCGCCGGCGCGTCGGCGTCGTCGGGCTGCGGCGGCTGGTCTGAGCGGCTGCTGTCGCTGCGACTGCTGCTCTACACGCTCACATTCCTCTTCGTCGCCATGATGCTGGCCGACCTGCGGCTCATCTGAGCCGCCGATGCACTCCAGCCTACCTTCCTTCCTAACTTCCTTCCAGCCTTCCTTCCTATCTCCATCCTTCCTTCCTGCTTTCCTTCCAGCCTTCCTTCTTTCCTACGTACACGCCTTGGTACCGATCGTGCCGACCCGAGACGGCTTATCGGAGCCGACATACTGACTCCCGCCTGCGACACACCACGACCGACCTGACAGACTGACAACTAAGCCTCGGCGGCTAGACTTGAGTCACTCACGCCGTCGCCGGAGGAGCGCACAAGGTCGCAGCTGCCGGCCCCTCCCCTGCCCCCCCCCCCTACACAAAGCGGCTGACTGCTCAATATAGCCCTAGAGCACAAGTTATCCCGACCTTGAAATGACCTTGCCATCTTTGCTCTCGTCAACCCGGTCGCTGCCTCGTGAGCGACAGCCGAGGTGAGGAGGATCCGACGAGCAGAATACACACACACACACACACACACACACACACACACACACACACACACACACACACACACACACACACACACACACACACATATGTATATATATATATATATATATATATACACACACACACACACACATATATATATATATATATATATATATATATATATATCGCGAGCCCCCCCTCTCCGCGGGCGCTATTATTATTATTAGCTGCTCTCGCAACCAGCCAATCAGCATCTTGCATCTGGCCGCCATTTCGGTAGTGAGGGATCATTTCGGTAGTGAGGGGCGAGAGTCGCGGTTCTATCTGCCCCGGCCTCAATCTGACGCCGTTGGGCGCTGAGCGCTAGCTGGCGAGTAGGGGGCTTTCTCGCACATTCTCACGAAAGCAGCCACTGCCGACGGTCGCTAGTCTTCCTTACAGTATTGTAAATATTCGTACATGTATAAATATACTCAGAGAGATGAGATACAGATACTTGGCTTGCTTGCCCTCGTCGTGCAAGCGTCGTGCTCGAAGGAGATGAGATTCGTGCTGCGATGCAACCGCGAGGAGCACACAACGAACGCTAATGTCGCAGCAATGACGAGCCGACGCCAATGTCGCAGCAATGTACTGTGTGTACCTATATATGTATGCATATATATATATATATATGTGTGTGTGTGTGTGTGTGTGTGTGTGTGCGTGCGCGCGCGCACGTGCGCGTGCGCGTGTATGTATATGGACATACATTGTTTTATTGATATTTGCTCTCGAAACATCTAGTAGTAAACTATCTTGGGGCGAATGTCTAGGACGATAAGCAAACGAATGCACTGAGACTGGTCTGACTGAATGGGGGCCAGCAAAACGACATTGGACCAGGCACGGCCGCTGCTCCCGGGGGGAGGGGCACGCGCGGCCGATGCTCCGGGGAAAGGGGTAGGCACGGCCGCTGCCCCCCGGGGGGGCACGAACCTGCACGCTCGTTTCGCCACGCTCGACTTGAGAGCGATTCAACCCGCTAGCGGGCGAACGAAGGAGCGCGAACGGTGAGGTAAAGTGCGTCCTGATGTGCGTCAGGACCGCTCGCTCCAGTCCTCTGGCGCCAGCTTTTACTTCTGACGCTGTCACCCTTCTCGACCCCTTCCTTCGCCGGCGCTCCGATCTCGCCAGATCTCGCTCTGATCTCGCCAGATCTCTCTGAATTGATGCCGGAATTTAGGCTCGGCCTTCCGCTGCTGCCGCCGCCCCCCCCCCTCCGCTTGTCACTTTCGCCAGTCGGTCGACAAAGGAAAGTCTTTGAAAGCGAAGCTGCGTCGCTGTGTCACTGCTTCGGGCCTCCATTGAGCGGCAGGTGCAGCTACGGTGCGCACCACTATTCAGACTAGACTGCAAGCCAGTCGACGCACCGCCGACGCCCCGCTGACACATAAAGCAGCTAAAAATATGCGCCGCTCCAGGCCAGCGAGGCGGGATCTCGGCGCCTGCACTACGCCCACAGCGTCGGCCGCGCCCGCTGACGCGCGTGCTGCAGCTAAAAATATTCGGCGACGGGCCAGAGAGGCGGGGAGGATTTCGGCGCCCTCCGGCGGCGGCGGCGGCGCCATCTCGGCCGCGGCATCTTCGCCCCAGACACGCCCGTCCAGCCAGCGCTCGGCGCCTACGCCTCGCCTCGGCTTTACCAGCCGGCTGCCTGTCGTGTAGGCAGTGCTAGCTGCCGCCGAGTCCGACGCCTCGGCGCCTACCAGGCACGAGTCATGCGCGTCGGCCGTGACCTTGGGATTCGCGGCTGATCTTTGCAGAGCAGAGCGGTGATATGTTGGTAGGTTAAACTCTCTCACGAGCAGCAGCGATACGAAACGAAACTTGTCTGTCAAAGCAGACGGGCAAGCTAAGACTTCACACCGTGTCGCCGTGTTCCCACGTGCCCATCCTTCTTCTAAGCCTTAGACCGCTTGGCCTTCGGCTTCTAAAGAAGTCATAGAAATTTCAATGCAGCTCCCATGCCTGCAGCTGAAGGGGTGAAGCCGTTTGACCTCAACGACCGAAGGACAATCTTTCGTTCAACCATCGAGCTGCGATCGTAGTGGCAATTGTCCAGGACCTCAGCTTTCCCCGTCATTCAAATCATCGGTGCTCGACAAGCGCTAGACTTACGAGATAATAATAATAATTATTATTATTATAATATAACACCCTCGGAGAACTCAGTCTCTTTCTAGGCACATTATGTTTTCTCCAAAGGAAGCACGATTGAATGGTTAGTGGTAGCGTGCTCAGTGACAACAAGCATAACATGGTTAGGGGTGACATGCACAGGGTCAGCTTGCAAATATAGTTAGTGGCAGCATGCATTGTCAGCACGCATAAGCACGTAAAGAACGAATCAGAGGGACCCAGGAAATGCTGTGATAAATAGATGCATTTTTACTTTCTTTTTAAATGTGGTCAAGTCAGGGGATGTCGTGACGCAAGTCGGGAGTGAGTTTCAGGCTTTGGGAGTATACGAACTAAAGGCACGGTCTCCAAAAAAGTTGAGGTTCGTATGACGTATAGGTAAACGATTGGATTCCGAAAACCGAATGGTACGATGCTTAGCCTGGTGGGGAGTAGATCTAATTGGTAGGCTGGAGCCAAAGAATAGAGAGACCTGATTTCACTGGCCGGTAGATCAGCAAGCAGTGAGTTACATAAGTCAAGACGGGATGTCACAAATGCATGGACCAATTTAGATTTGGTATCCCTGTCTAAGCAAGCCCGAATTTCAGCAACGTTACGCAGCTGAAAGTAGGAAGACTTGACTGCGGAGCTGATGTGGTCGTCCAGTGAAAGGTCACTTCATCGGTCCTCTATTCAGTAGTCTAAACACAATTTCGCTCCCGTCAATATTTGAAGCTGTAAGCTTGAAAGTAATTTAAACATTTGTGCAAACGTTTGCCCGCACGAGTAAAAGAATGAGAAACCAGTTGGTCACCGATTGGCTGGTCAATCCGTTTTTGGTCTTCTTCGGTCTTCTGTGGGTCGCTTTATTGCTGGTATTCTTCGGTGCTGCGAATGCGGCATCGTCGTCATGCCAACAAGAGCTTGGAGTTGGCTGCGATTCATTAGTCGATCAAATAAGCTGCCTGCATTCACTATCCGATCCGCTCAGCTGCGAGTTCTCACTACCTGATCCGCTGAGATGCTCGTAAATTCATCGGCTGCTCGGAGTAGACGCCAAAATTAATTAGACTAACCGCGATAAGCTCGACGCATCCGTCAGCTGATCCGCTAAGTCGCTTGGCGAGGGCAGGAGTCGGAGTTTTTGTGACTCAGGAACTGTCCTCTGATCTTTGCGTAGGGAAGTAGCTGTCCTCCTAGTATTGCACCAGGCAAGAGCTTTGAGTGCTTTGAGATGGGCACAAGCTGAGCTCTAGACGTTGTGCTTTAGATGCTGGGAGTTTCGCCGAGGCAGGCGCCATTTTTTTTATTTTCAAACGGCGATTCAGCGGCGGCGGCGTTCTGGGGGCGCTACGACGAGAGTCATTGCATGCCGCCGCATGCCGATGCTCACCGCCTGTAGCACTGCATCACATTGCATTCAAATTGACTTCTCTAGGCTTGAAGATAACATTAATCCATGTTTCGAGAGTGCCCAAGAAAAATAATGCCGTTTCGTATGGAGGCCTCCTCAATCTATCTGCTGCAAACAGGCTGGCTTCTCTGGACTTGTGGACTTTATATCTTTAGGTGTAAGCGCTCTTCTTCGTTGCTACCTATCTCGTTCCGATATATACTGTCGGCATACCGAAATTCGGTGAGTACCAGCAGTATTGTCGGCATTTTGATACTGTCCGATACCTTAGCACATTGGTACTGCACTCAAAAGTTGCTAGCTAGCACGCAAGGTTTAGTGGTTCATGGTTTGATGGTTTTTTTCGTAAGTCGTCGGCAAGGCCCAGCGCCGTTCCGAGCGCTGGCTGCGTTCTCGGGCCTAATTCTGTCGAGAGTTCGAAAGTGGAATTCGCTACACCAAAGTTTGTAACTCCACAAAGTTGAAAACGCACAAGAGTCTCCTTCTTGCGCACTATAAACGAGACACATGATAAGCCGCAGGATGAAACCTCATCCCATCAGCCAACACTTGCATCCCATGCTGCAACGCCTAAAAAAAAAATCCTAGCTGATTAAACAGCCTCTTTTTGTATAGCGACAGAAGAGCCTTTTAGGGCTATCACCACCGCTTGCAGTGGCGATAAAGAATCGCCCACCGCAGGAGTCGAACTCACGACCTCGGTCCCGAGGTCGTGAAAGCAACCACCTAGATGGCCTCTCCGCTGCCAAGCTCGAAGTACAAATCGCTACACATTACGCAAAGTCTACGACGCAGTCCTTACTAATAGATTGCCTAATTAAAATTAAAGGTAAGCTGAATTAACTGCCTCATTCTTTTAGCAGAAAAAGTAGAGCCTTCACGACTATCGCCACCGCCTGCCGTGGGCAATAAGGGATCGACCGCTGCAGGACTCGAGCCCGAGACCCCGAGAGTCATGAGTTTCGAGCACCTTGCCCCAAGGCTAAGACAGTACCGAAGAACCGAGCGACCGCAGCTGTGACCTCGAACTCAGGCGCTTGCGCCTTGGAAGCGAAAGCCCGCCTGTGGGCTCCAAGGCGCAAAAGCTCGAGGCCGACTACGTCGTCTGACTGAGTCGGCCTCAGCCGACTCAGCCAGTGCGAGGCTAGGAAGTGGCCGTGGCTTTAAACGGATTGGAGGAGCTGCGAGGTAGCAGGGAGGTCACTTTAAAGGGCTCTCGAAAACTCTCGTAAACCGACAAAAAGTCTTCCGACTCGTGGCGATCGCACGAGCGATCGCACGTTTCGTTATTAACGAGTCCAACGGCATCACATCGCTTTGGACTAGACGGAACATCGCATCACATCGCTTTGGACTAGACGGAAGGTAACTTAAAGCAAAGAACGGATATATTTTCGCGAATGAACGGTCTGTCGCCGCAATGGAGTCGCAATCGGGTCGCAGCGGCTTCTGTGCCGGCGGCTTCCCAGCGCCGCAGCAGCTGCCGCCGTTGGGTCCGCCCTCCTCGCCAAGCTACCGCCCACTTCCGGCATAGACCGGCGTACCCACAGCGAGTCCACGCTCGAGAGAGTTCGTCAGCGACTGCGCTGCATACCACTCCTGCCCGGTTTTTTTCGTTGGAAATAAACTGCATCGGCGTCTCTGAGTCAGTCGTCGTCTGACGTGCGTGACTGCTCGCACACACTTAACAGCAGTAACCGAAGCGCTGGGTAACCACGCTCGGCCGCCGAGGCATTTGTCGCGACGCGATGAATGCCTCGGTGAAGCCTCTGCGCGTGAGGCCTCCGGCTCAGTTGTACGTGCGCCACCCGTTGCATGCAAGCGCCACGCCGACAGCGGCGGAACGCGGCTGCAGTGATAAAGATACCCACACCCATACCTTAAGAGGAAAAGTCTGCAGGTCAGCGTAGAGAAGTCAACTCGCCGGCGACGTTGGCCTAAGAGGCTTCCAGGCCGGCAGCAGCAGCAGCCGATGTGGCGCACTACGCTCTCACTCTTTCTCCACGGCGGCCAGGGCACCACCCGCAGACGCCGAAGTCTCGCACGCAGGCGCAGCTCGAACGGCTACAGCTGAACTGCTGCTGCTCCATTTCCTTGCGTCTTAACTTCCGGGTCAACTTCCGGCTGCCAGGATCATCGCCTCGAGCTGGCAGCTGACGGCAGCAGCCGACACTTACACGACACTTAGGCTTCTGTGGCGCCCAGTCTTGGATTGAGATGCATCCGGTTCTTAGTCATTGTAATTCAAGAAGAGCGAGTCACATTTCGGCCGCAGTCGTATTCCGGCCGATTTAGCCTCCGTTTCAGCCGCCTCGTTTCGCAGCTGCTGCGTTTTATTTTGCTGGTCCGCGAGCTTGCCAAAGTCCAAGTCGCCAAGCCTCCCTCCTGAGCAGCAACAGCGACCGGTTATAGGTCTCAGTTGGCACCACCGCACGTCCTGCTGGCGACCGGAAGGGCGCTGGGAAGGGGGGGTGTGGTGGTGGTGAAAGAAGTGACGAAAGACCCTGTCCGACTCATTCAAGTCGTCTGCTCCCACACGGCGCCAGCGTGACGTCATACGAGCACATCCACTCTGCGATCGTAGAGTCTCTCTCTCTCTCGCTTTCTCTCTCTCTCTCTCTCTCTCTCTCTCTCTCTCTCTATCTTTCTCTTATTCACTTCACATTTCACTTTTCACAATTCACTTCAAATTGAATCAAAATCTCACTTCACCTTCTTCCTCTGCTTCTCCTTAATTTTGTCTCCAAATTGCTTTAACGGATGCAAGCTCTCCATGCTGGCTCATGCTGTCACGTGAATTCTCGTGAATTCCATGTCGTATTTTGTGAGTTCCTCATTGACTCGTGTACAATAACTTTCCTGCAATTATAAATACTGCTCACGATCCGCCAAGCAGCAATATATTTTAGATAATAATAACAGTACATTTGTATTGAAATCTCCTTCTATGCAGTTCACACAGACTGGAGAGGACAATAAAACAGTCATATAATGTAGAGTAATGCAACTTGGTGTAATGCAATATGTAATGTATATCCGTCTGCAACTTCAAAAAGACTATGTTGGTGTTATGTGGGTGAGTTTTCCACAGCAAGCTCGAAGCCTAAGCGGCTTTCGGTTCGCATACTTGTAGTATGTCACGAGCACGTCACGGGACGATTCATACTAAGGTGCTGAGGCTCTTCGGTCGCCATCTTTAGAGACGAAACAAACGCTTCACGGAACAGATGAGGTTTTAGCTCTGCATTAAATATTACGAAGTCATAGATGTCATTGTGACGTTAGTCGGCCAACATTTCCATGCTTTGTTTGTAAGCTCTGACGTTTTCGTCACGCTTGCATGCACAAATCCTGGGAAATCCGGTGAATCTCGCAATTTGCGAGCGAACGCGAGAGTACGACATGCGGACATCGCTAAGCTTCCGGTTTGTTATCCGCTGCACGAAGATCAGCTCCGTCGCTCACAAATGCACAGTATAAAGAATATGCTCTCAGCTATTTTTTCATGGCTCTAAGAAATATTTAAATCATAAAATGGCGAGAAAGGTAGTCTAGAAAAGACAGCTCATTTTCCATTTGTGGACCAGGCACTGTTTTCGTAGACGCGTTAGACTTTGAAAGCAATGTACAAAATCGCTAACGTTATCATTCGGCTCGATTGTTCCATCTAAGAAGGGAACTAAAGGATCGGTGCAAGTAAGGTCGCGGTCAAGTAAGGTCAGGTAGTATCAGTGGTTTCGCGCAGAGCATCTGTCAGATCCTCGGAGGAGACTAGAGTGGCTGGCAGCAACTAGTGGCCTCTGTGCATGCACATGCCTCAGCCCCAGTCCGAGGAGATATCGGAAATTGCGATTAATTCGTCCTGTTGCTTTGCCGACGGATGTCGCTCTGAGATCCGTCCGTACGGACCTCCAGCTCTGTAGAGCTTGCCGTTCTGGAGGGAGAGACGAATTACCGAAAGCCGCCTCCGATCAGCTCGCCATCATGTATCGCGAATCGCCGGACATTGGTCTTTATGACTTTGTGGAGCTACAGGCGGAGATTCACACACACACACACATTGGCGGCCAAGAAAAGTTCCAGTTTTAATTGAATACAACAGGATTTTGTGTTGCTTTGAGTGGATCCACAAAATTTCAGTTCATTGCAACTGGCAACTCTTCTGCGCTGGACTAGATGAACTGGCTCAGCGATGTTTTTTTTGTTTGCAGCAGATAGATTGAGGAGGCCTCCATGCGAAACGGCATTATTTTTCTTGGGAACTCTCGTAACATGGATTAATGTTATCTTCAATCGAGACAGGAGCTTTTGCGCCGCCAATTCTGGTGATTCGCGGTCGATGCGATCTGCGGCCATTCGTCTCACGAAGATCTGGACGACGAGTTTCGCTCACACCCTTGCGAATCTCTAGGTCAGACTACAAATCTGTCGCGTCGCATCCTTCACCTGAGATACGCTCCTTCTTTAGTATCTGGCCGCTATCTCAGTCGGTGACTTCTTTTCGTGTAGCGACACTAGTGAGAGAGAGAGAGAGAGAGAGGGAAGGAGAAAGAGAGAGAGCGAGAGAGAGAGAACGGGAGAGAGATATCGAAGAAAGAAAGAGATGGAGAGAGAGGGTGGAGAGAGAGAGAGAGAAAGAGAGGGAGATAACAGAGAGAGAGAGAGAGAGAGAGAGAGAGAGAGAGAGAGAGAGAGAGAGAGAGAGAGAGAGAGAGAGGGAGAGAGGGAGGGAGGGAGGGAGGGAGCGAGGGAGGGAGGGAGGGAGCGAGGGAGAGAGGGAGGGAGAGAGAGAGAGAGCTCGATCGGCGAATCGGCACAAGAGTCTCGGAGGAACTTCGGGGGAGAAGGTGAACGTGCTGCGGGTGCAGTTATATATATTTCATTTGTATAGCGCCCCAAGAGAACTAAATCTCCATTCAGGCGCTTCACACATGCCTCGGGGCTGGAGCCCACGACCTCAGCCAGACTTTAGTCGGGGCGAGCACCTCAACCGCTGGACCAACCCAGCTCGGCGAGTTGCACCTGAAACCTCGCTCTCAGCATAGCGGGTGCACGGAGTGACGCACGTGGTAGTGGCCACGTGGAGTGGCCACGTCTCCAGTCTCACGTCTCACGGTCGCTCCTGCCGTCACGAGGCGTTGTAATATAGGTAATATATGTATATATATATGTAATATGTAATATATAAAATGTAAGCCCAATAAGGAGCTGCCGCCGCGAGGGACACCGGCCGCCAAAGCCGACGTGTGTGCGGCGACGAAGCAGATCAGATCGGAGCAGTCTGTACGCCCACCATTCCCCCGCCCCCCTCAGGTGCTCTTAATTTAGACGACGGAGACGCGTCTGGTCACCGCTTTCACCGATTACTAATCGCATAACTGCATAATATTACGATCTGTCAAATCAATAGTCTCGGCCAGCTCGGCCGGTACCCCATCAAAGATCGAAGATCACAGATCAAAGATCAAAGACAGCCGAGAAACTCACCTCACTTCAGCACACTTTCAGCACAATGTCTGGCGACAGTAGAACCTTCAGACGGACGGAGCGCCTACGCCCCATCGGGAGCAGTGTGCACCATACAACGAACTCGAGCCGACGAAATAGACTCGGAACGACTTGGCGCTGGAAACGCTCAAGGCTGCTGTTCGGACGATTCGGGCGCCTTCCAGCATGCCGTAGCGTAACAAATTAGCCAAGTGAATGCGCCACCGCTAACGGTATATCCGACCTATTCAGCAAGACTTCTTCTTAACAGGTTTACGGTGGTTTGTGGTGGTTTACGGTTTCAAGGTGCCTCTTTTGAAGTTTTACGTAGATCGGTGGGTATCACCGTAAATCTGTTGTACACGGCCACAATACTCGGCGAGGGAGCACGCTCGTCGAGAGTACTCCTGTATTTCATGTGAAATGTGCCCCTGGGTCTTAGCCCAGGAGGTAAGGTGCTCGCTCTTCACGACAAAGGTCATGGGTTTGAGTCCTGCAATTGGCGATTCTTCACTTCCCACTACAAGCGGCGATGGTAGCCGTTAAGGCTCATCTGCCGCTCTAAAAATGAGGCTTTTTAATCAGCTTATCTTATCAATCTATGCAATGTATCTCCGTCTGTGACTCCACAAAGTCATAAAGACTATGTGGGCGTTACGAGTGAGATTTTTGGATAGCGCACTCACAGCCTAAGTGGCTTTCGGTACGCATTCGGTAGCCAACAGACTTCGTCACACGCAGCAAAGAGAAAGTGTGAATCATAGCAGAGTCAAGAGAGCAGTTGAGGTAGTGAGTAGCATGGAAGTAGCAGATCAGGACCGCTGAAAAGGATGAGCCATAGTCGGCAGCAGGAGAGTAGTTGTCGTTTCGTAAGAATCGTGGAAGCGAGTTCCACAGTCTAGGACCTGCAGAGCTAAAGCTTCTGTCAATGAGGATGTCTAGGCAGTCTCCAGACTGTCAAGAAAGGAGTTGAAGACCTGACTGCTCCGTACGATGCTGCAGTAGGCGATGCTGGCACCGGCCGCCAAGCCAGTATGCCACAACATAACAAATGAGTCAAGTGGATCCGCTACCACTGGCGGTATCTCGAACCTATTTGACATGTGTACGGTTCTGATTAAGCGTTCGCCGTCAAGGTAATTGAACACAGCACGGTCTGCGACTGACTTCCAGGATTTAACCGAATCAAATCGACTGCACTCCTCCGGGCAGCGAATTCCGACAGCATTCCGATAGCTAATGTGCCGTGGCTAAAAAACATCTTGCGAAAACGTTGCAACACGGGAATGTGGCCAAACCGTCTGCGAGACAGTGTCAAGTGGAAAAAAAAGCAAATAGCAGCAGCCGCAGGATGGCCGCTCGGCTATTGCTGCGACTTGCGCGACAACTGTTCGCCTGCTGCGTTCGTTCGGAGGCGGATACGCTCAGATGGCTATTGATTTACAGCAAGGTGTGCAGCAAGGAGCAGGCAGATGGCGAAGGTGAAGGTGAAGGAAAGCCAAGCGATAGAGCTCGCATTCAGCGAAGGGATAGGAGGAGGAGGGATAGGCAAAAATGCAAGAAGGAAAGAAAATTCGAGAACGAATTTCGAAATTTCGAGAACACGGGAAGCCAGGGAGATAAGAAGCCAAAAAGAAGACTATAATATATATATATATATATATATACTTCATTTGTATAGCACCCCAAGAGAACTAAATCACTATTCAGATTTAGGTTTTCCATGGCAACGATGGAAGACAGGCAGGTTCACGACAGGCAGTGCTCGCTCTAATTGGAGAAGGGTGTCAGAATGAAGCAGCAAAAAGTAAGGAACGCAAGAATATGTATACATTCATATAGACGCACATGTATGACGGAAAAAATCTTCGTCGTAGAACCAAGAAAAAACCAGCCACTCTTCAATAGCAGAGTTTTTTCATCGCCGGCTCTTTTTTTCAGCACCTGAGGGCGGCGCCTAAAGCACCTGCGGTAAAGCACGTGCGGTAAAGGTCCCTGCGGCGCTTCACAAAGCTTTAACAACCTTCGGCGTTCGTTAGGAAGCAGGCATTCCTACCAATCACGATTCAGGGTTTTCTCCACTCTTTAATAATAAAAATAATAATAATGCACTTGATAAAGCGCCCTCGGAGAACTCAATCTCTCTCTAGGCGCTTTACACTTGCTGCAAAGGGAATCGCGTTTGAATGGTGAGTAATATCATGCTTGATAACCATGAATAACACGGTTAGGGGTGGGTGACATGCACAGGGTCAGCATGCAAATGTGGTTAGTGGCAGCATGCACAGTGTCAGCACGCATAAGCACATGAAGGACTAATCGCAGGGACCCACTAAATGCTGTCCTAAGTAGGTGCGTTTGTAAGTTCTTTTTGGTCAAGAAGGTTATAATAATAATAATAATAATATTGCACTTGATAAAGCGCCCTCAGAGAACTTAATCTCTTTCTAGGCGCTTTACATTTGCTGCAAAGTGATACGCAATAGAATAGTAAGTAAAATCATGCTTGAAAAACAAACAAAATGAATAACATGGTTAGGGGTTACATGCACTGGGTCAGCATGCAAATGTGGTTAGTGGCAGCATGAACAGTGTCAGCACGCATAAGCACATCGAGGACGAATCACAAGGACCCACTAAATGCTGTCCTAAATAGGTATGTTTTTAAGTTTCTTTTAAATGTGGTCAGGTCAGGGGATGTTCTGATGCAGGTCGGGAGGGAGTTCCAGGCTGTGGGAGCATACGAGCTAAATGCACGGTCTCCAAAGGATTTAAGGTTTGTACGAGGTATTTCTAGACTGTTGGATTCCGAAAAGCGAGTGGTACGATGCTTTGCCTGATGGGGTAGTATATCTGAAAGGTAGGCTGGAGCCATAGAATGAAGAGACCTAAAAGTGAGCGACAAAACCTTGAAGTCAATCCGTTGCTTGACTGGTAACCAGTGCAGGTCGGCGAGAAGTGGAGTAATGTGGCAACTGCGACGCTCACGACAGACAAGCCTAGCTGCAGAGTTTTTGCACCAGCTGCAATCGCCTGATCGCACATGCTGGTAGGCCAGTGAGCAGTGAGTTGCAGAAGTCGAGACGAGATGTCACGAATGCATGGACCAACTTGGACGTGGTATCATTATCTAAACAAGCCCTAATTTTAGCAATGTTATGAAGCTGAAAATAGGCTGATTTGACTGTGGAGCTGATGTGGTCGTCTAACGAGAGGTCGCTTTGGAATATGACACCTAGATTTCGAGCTGATGCAACTGGAGATATGCTGGCAGAGCCAATTTTGAAAGTCAGCCTTTCCAATTTCTGAATAACACTAGGTTTGCCCATAACTAGTAAGTTAGTTTTATCATCGTTTAGTTTTAGAAAATTTGCTGCCATCCATGATCGGATGTCATCAATGCATGCGGCAAGTGAGTTGAGAGAATTTGAGGTGCTCGAAGGCTGGGAGGGATCAAAGCAAAGGTACAACTGAGTGTCGTCCGCATAGAAGTGAAAGCCTAGATTGTGCTTGGCAATCACATCAGCGAGAGGGAGAGTATAAACGGTGAAAAGGACCGGACCTAGCACAGAGCCCTGAGGTACTCCATATTTTAGAGGTACTTCAGATGATCTTTGTCCATTCACGTCAACACTCTGGAGTCTCCCACTGAGATAGGACCTGAACCACTGCAGAGCAGTGCCAGTGATGCCCAGGCGAGATGAGAGGCGCTCTAGAAGTACTTTGTGATCGATGGTATCAAAAGCTGCCGAAAGATCGAGCAAAACAAGAAGAGACACTCTACCCATGTCTGCATTCCTAAGTAGGTCGTTGTATACCCGAAGCAATGCTGACTCTGTGGAGTGATTAGCTCTAAAGCCAGACTGGAACTTACTAGCAAGGTGTGAGGTTTCGATATACGAGTTCAGCTGGTCTGCCACGACCCGTTCCAGTGTCTTTGATAGGAATGGTAGAAGGGAGACTGGGCGGTAGTTGCTTAAGTTCTCTTGGTCTAGTGTAGCTTTCTTGAGAAGTGGCCTGACTACAGCTTTTTTGAAAGGTGCTGGGACCTGACCTGAGGCTAATGACATATTAATGATGTTGGTTATGCATGGCAGCAGCAGATCAATGCAACGTAGGAGCAGGACAGTGGGAATAGGGTCCAGTGGACTTGTTGTCTTCTTTGATTGAGATACGAGCTTTAGGACTACATCACTAGTGACCTGTTTAAATGCAGACATTGAGGCGCAGCCAGGAACCGAGGAATAGCATTCTAGTGGGAAGGTAGTCATCGCAGGGATGGATTCCCTGATTTTGTCTATCTTCTGCACAAAGAATCGAGAGAAGCGATCGGCTAGATCATCACAAGGATCATCAGGTAAGGAGCTAACCTGGGAACGGTTGAGGAGATGGTTTATTGTCGACATCAGCATTTTTGGATTGTGCATCTGTGATTCAACAATGTTTCTATAGAAGCTAGACTTAGCCTTTGCTAGGATCGATTGGTACGACCTACAGTAGTCTTCATATGCCTGTCGATGGACAGTTAGTCCGGATCTTTTGTATGCCTTTTCAAGCTTTCGTTTAGTAGACTTGGCTAGTTTAATGCCTGTGGTAAACCAGAGGCCGTCTGGGCGGGGGCGCACAGTGCGCTTTGTCAAAGGTGCAAACTCGTCGAGCGTGTCAGCTAGTGTCGTGTTGTAGCAATCTACCAGTGATGACAGATCGGAGGGAGGACTGAGCAGCAAAGGTGAAACAGATATGCTCGCACGGACAGCATCGATGTCAAGGGTCTTGAGGTTTCGCGATTCACAGGTTATTTTAGAGGAGAATGTGGGCACACACTGTAGATTGAAGGTGCTCTCGCTCTCTCTCTCTCTCTCTCTCTCTCTCTCTCTCTCTCTCTCTCTCTCTCTCTCTCTCTCTCTCTCTCTCTCTCTCTCTCTCTCTCTCTCTCTCTCTCTCTCTTCGCTACTTCACTCGTTCGATCGCCACGCAGCGCCAGCGCATCGAGGTCGCCTGGTAAATATAGGGGTTAGGTTGGTCGCAAACAAATTAACAGACAAGAGTTTTTCGCAGGTTTTCGTTTAACGCCATTTTAATCTCGATCTGCATTTGAGCTAACTGTTCGCGCGAAGTCAGAAAAAGGGCTTTCAATGGACGCCCGCCGCTCGATCTTCGCCCGGCAGCTCTTCCGGACGGCGTCGGGACTCCAGCGGTCAGAGGTCACTGCCCGGTCGCATCTGCTAGCGACTGACTACTCGGGCGATCGCCAGCGGTCGTGCCCCTCCATCACACGCCGCCGCCGCCGCTAGTCGAGCGCCTTGGCTGCTACCGCTGCTACCGCGCTGCAACCGCTGCTACCGCGCTGCAACCGCTGCTCCCACTGCTACCGCTGCAACCGCTGCTCAACCAACGCAGCGCTCGCAGACTCGCGGTCCGCGGCGCGGGCACTGGTCCGCGGTAATTAGCTCGTTTTCAAGAGCGCCCGTCCCGTTCTTATTTTTGTTATATTTATATCCTTTATTTATTACGTTTATTATGCATTTATATTAAATCATTTGCATGGTTTTTTCGTATTAGTTATGTCTTTTATTTATGTCTTATCATATTTGCATCTTTTTTGTTCTTAAAGTGGAGCGCCCGTCCCGTCCTTGGGCGGCTCTCGCGGCACCCGCAGCGGGAAGCCCGCGGCGGACGAGCGGGTGAGAAAAGAAGAGAGAGTGCATGCGCATGCGCGCCGCTACTCTCGCTAGCCGCTCGCTGCCTCGAAAGAGACGAATCCGCGCGGCGGCGGCGGCGGCGGCGGCGGCAGCGTCTCCGCCGTCTCTCCGTTTTCGCTCCCGCTCGCGGCGGATCCGTCTCTCCGCCGCCGCCGCGGCCTCAATTCGATTCGAGGCCTCGCCGGCTCGCTCAAAGCCGCGCGGCCGCTGCATGTCTGCATCAGCCGCCGCCGCCGCCGCGGAGCTTCTGGCACTTCCTTCAGTTCGGCGGTCGGTCCGCGCGGCAGAGCGCTCGTCCAACTGTAAGCCGGCACTCGGCTTCGTCTCTCCGTTCGCATCTGGCGCCCGCTGGACTGTCGAGCGTGCGCGCGCGCGCGCGTTGGCGGCGGCGCGCGAGCCGGAAGCACACTCGGCCGCGTCCGCGCCAGACGGACGCCGGTCGCGGCCGCTGCGAGGTAAACAACCGCGGAGCGACACGCGCTTCTGGGCGATGACGAAACGCGCAGCCGGCGCCCGCGCAGACGCGCATGTCGAGGCCGTGGCGCATATATACATATATATATAGCCGCCGCTCCGGCGCGAGGGCGTCTCAGTCGTCGTCGCGCGTTCCGGGCCGCCGAAGAAGGAGGGGCACTCGCCTCGGACAGCGTCGAGCGGCGCGCTCTGGTCGCATCTGGCGCCCAACTGGAGGCTATGGCCACGTAAGTGCCGAGCGGCGTCGAGGTGGAGGCTGCCCGCGTAAGAGCGGGCGCGCGCGGCTGCGACAGCTCGCGCGAGCAAGTGGGGTGGCGGCGGCGAAGAGACGGCGAAAGTGAACTATTTCGGTTAGCTGACAGAAATAGTTCACTTCCGTTTGTCAGCGGTTCCGCGCGATTCACATTTCGTTCCTTTTCGAAACGCCTTAGCAACCGCCTTAGCAACCGTACGTAGATCGAGTGCCGCATTGTAAAGTGCCTAGAAAGAGATAAGTTCTCACGTGGCGCTATACAAATATATCATCATTATTACGCGTACGCGAACCGTAGACAGTGAAGGGTCGTCGTGGCGGTCATCGTAGCTTAACGACGCCCAGGAAGCGATTTAACGAAAATGCAAAATTAAATCCAGAGCAAAAAGCCGCCTGAAAGGATTCGAGCGCTTCGCTGCAGAAAAAACTCCTGCGTGACACGTGACTTCGTCGTAACACCGACGCGACTTCGTCGATTTGCAGACGGAGATACATTGCATGACAATTCTTACTTACTATCACTCAAGAAGTTTATTTCTCATTATTTAGAAAGAGAATAAAGGCGATGTGAGGATGCGGACGAAGGACGAAAGCAAATCGCGCGCGTCACTCACTCGCGGCCGCGCGTTCTCGTTCGCAGGGCGAAGAGGAATTCGGGCGCGGCGGCCCGCGCGGCGGCCGCGGCGCTGCGGCTCGTCGCTGCGCTGCTGGCCACGGCGCCGCTTCTCTCCGTCGTACCGCGGAGCGGAGCGCTATCGCTGCCCGGCGGCGGCGACGCTTCTGCCAAGTTCTGCGTCGACGGCTACTACGCGGACGCAGACGGCCACGAGGCGGACTGCTACACGTGCGGCAGGCTGCTCAACAGCGCGGCGCTCTACCGCTCGTGCTGCGCCGGCCGCGTCGAGCACGTGCGGTTCTGCCGCTACTACACGTCGTGATGCGAGCGCGCGCCGCCGGAGCGCCGGCCGCCTCGGAAGGCCGCTCGTCGGCGGCGGCGACGCGACGACGAGCGGCCTTCCGAGGGCGGCGGTGGCGGCAATCCGCTGCCGACGGCCCGTTCGAGGTGGTTCGGCGGCGGCGGCGGCGGCGGCGGAGACGCAGCGGCCTGGTCGCCGCCGCAGCTGCGTCAACGCATCGCGCTCGCAGGCGACAGCAGCAAGCCGCCACGACAGTCGACGTCAGGATCGGGAGCCTGCCCAGTGATGCGAGTGGTTCGGCTACTGGGAGAAACGCGGAGCTGCCGTCGGCGGATCCAGTGCGAGTGCGCTTCGCGGTGCAAGCACTCGCACGCCATTCGACCGAGCGAGCGCTCAGAGCTGAGAGCGCTCAGAGCTGAGAGCACTCAGAGCTGAGAGCGCTCAGAGCTGAGAGCGCTCTCAGCGCTTCGTCCTCCGACAACGCAGAGAGCTCCTATCTCTGGAGCTTTTTGTCCTCTGACAGAGGAGAGAGCTCCTATCTTTGACCTCTGGAGCTTTTCGTCCTCTGACAACAGAGAGCTCCTACCTGCGATCGCTCGAAGAGCTACAGCCTGCTAGAACCTGCGAGAGCGCGAAGCGCTTCAATCTCGACTCCTTCGATCTCGTCTCGGGCTTTTTCCATCTTTGACCTTCGATCTCGGGCTTTTTCCATTTTTCACCTTCGATCTTGGGCTTCTTCCGTCTTTGACCTTCGATCTCGTCTCGCTTCACCTCCGTTCAGTAGCCGACGCGGGCGTTCGACCCGTACAGGCAGCTGCCGCCGATTGGCGTGCCACAGCTTGAGCGGTGGAGGCCGGCCGGCCGGCCGGAGCGCGACTCCACGCTGCGTCCGAGCAGTGCGCGCCGCACGGGCCTAGCGGCGCCGCTAGGGGGCGCCGGCGGCAGCTGTCCTCCATCGAGCTTCCGCTTCCGTCGGCTGTGCCGCCGCCGCCGAGACGCGCGGGCGGACGTGGTTCGCGGGCTTGCTCGCTCGCTCGGGGTGAAGATACGAAGGTTGATACGTAGGAGATGAATGAAGGATAAAGGAAGGAGGAAGGAAGTATGAAGGAAGATACGAAGGGCGCTGATTCGTCCTACGGAGCGCCGCAGCAGAGGCGGCGTCGCTCGCCGCTGGCGAGTTCTCGCGGGCCGACGGGTATGGACGGCAAAGACGCGTGCCGATGTCGCGAGAGCGTCGCGGAGCGACGCTGACGACTATTTGACAGTCTTCGGGCTCATAGAGAGACGGTGCGGCACAATGACGGCGAGGCACAGCGACAAACGGACCAGCGGCGTAGATGGCGGCTGCGGCGGAGAGGGCCGCCGAACGCTGCGTGCGTCTTTTAATGCGAGCGTTCGAGTTCGCGGGCGACGAGAGATTGGCTCGCTCTCGACTATTTCGTCGGCGACCTTTCGTCCACGGGCCTATTTTAACGCTTGGCACTCCTTCCGCGAGCGGATTCCGCGCGCACCGCCACCGCGAAGCAGCGCATGGCTTGCCGTAGCAGACGAGTCGGTCTCCGTGCATCGGCGTCTACTCTTGAGCTGTTCGCTGATGGACTCCATGGCGGAAGCGAGAACTCATCCCAATTAAGCGCCGATCGCGCTTGTTATGGCGACGTCGCGTTCCGCATCAACAACACCTTGTTCGGTCGTTTTCTTTTTTTGCACCACCGAGCGAGCGAGCGAGCGAGAGCACCCGGAAGCTAAACAGTGGCGATAGCTGCTTCCGCTACGACTTCCATACAGCTTCCGCCCCCCTACCACTGCGACTGTGGATGCTGCGCGATAGCGCGTATAGTATGCCACCGCAGTCCGGACGAGCTACATCTTCGGCAGATTGAGATAATGATTGTTCGGTCCTTCCACGACGACCGCCTCCGTAGACGCGGAGGCGGCGCCGTCGTCTGGCTCGCCGCCCTCGCCTCTGCCCTCGGCGGCGGCGGCCGGCAGGGTGTACGCCTTGAACGTCAGCTCCTCGTGAGCATACGGACGAGCGAGCGCCCACTCGGGCAGCGGCACGTTCCTGTTGTCGCTCGTCACGCGGTCGCGAAGCGGCTCGGCCAGCTTGTATCGGCAGCCCGCGGGCTTGGTGACGTCAATGTTGATCTTGACCTTTCGCTCCCAAACGACGGTCCGCACGACGTGCATTGCCTCTGCGAATTCCCGAGCTCGTGGTCACTTCGTAGCGGCGCCGCCGCCGCTCATCGCCGCCGCCGCCGCTCATCACCGCCGCCGCCGCCGCTCACCGCCGCCGCCGCCGGCTGGGCGTCCGCTTACCGGTCTTGACGTTTCGCAGCACTAGCCAGCTCGTGTACTCGGCGTCGACGCAGTACTTGTGTGCGGCCACGTAGCCGCCGGGCAGCAGCACGCGCCACGGCACGCGCGGCATGACGCGGTCCTTCTCGCAGTGCATCTCGACGGCTAGCGTGCGCGCCGCGCCGGCGCCGCTCAGCTGCTCCGAGCACGCGGCGCGGCTGTACCAGGGCTCGCACTCGCCGGTGGAGCACGGTATGTGTATGTACGGCAGCTCCCAGCGCCCGACCAGCTGCTGCTCGCCGGCCGCCGCCGCGCCGTTGCCGGGACTCCGGTGGCAGAGCAGCGTGGCGCGCAGGTCGGAGACGGCCGTCACCCAGCCGAACTGCCACGAGCCGTCGCTGTCAAACGTCTCCTTCACGGCGATCGTCGCCTTGGCGCTGAGCACAAAGCGAGACTGCGCTCGCGGGCTGCGCGATGGTAGCGACTTGGCCGCGCACGCCTCGCTCGCCTCTAGCGCCGATAGCGCCGCCAGGCCGCAGCCGGCACGCGTACGCTCCGACGGCCGGCGCTTGCGCCGGCCATTGCGCCGCCGCCGCCGCCGCCGCCGCCGCCGCCGCCGCCGCCGCCGCCGCCGCCGCCGCCGCCGCCGCCGCCGCCGCCGCCGCCGCCGCCGCCGCCGCCGCCGCCGCCGCCGCCGCCGCCGCCGCCGCCGCCGCCGCCGCCGGCTGCGGGCGGTGCGTGGTTTCAGGTGCGCGCGCTCTCTCACCTGAACTCGGGGAGCACGACGATCAGGTAGAGCTCGTCCTCCATCAGCGACGGTTCGTCGCCCGCGAAGCGGCAGCTCAGCGCCTCCACCTCGTACCTGCGCCGCCGCCGACGAGGCGTCACGAGAGTCACGGCGAGAACCGTCGGCGGCCGGCGGCCGGCGAGCGGCGGAGCGCAAGCGCCGACGAAGCTCGCGCCCCGCGGCGGCGGCGGCGGCGAGCGGCTCACCTCAGCATTGGCCACGTCGCCTCTGGATTTTGACCGTTGGCGTCCGGCACGTAGATGGCGGGGTGCGCGGCAGTGGGCGTGTTGTGCAGGCTGAGATAGCGGACATAGTGCTTTGGGCCGCCCTTAAAGTATTCGTCCCTGATCGCCTGCTCCGCTGGCGTGCGGCGGCCGCCGCCGAAAGCGTGGCTGCGGTCCATCGTCGTCGTCGTCGTCGTCGGCTTCGGCACTTGGCTTCACAATTTCTAGCAATAATGACAGTACAATCCGTACCGGATATCCTGCGCCGGGAGCATTCGACTAGCGCCGCCGCACAGTGCCGCTCAACGTGGGAGCTCAGTGGCGGAGGCCGGGGATGGAAGAGACGGCGGAGGCGAAGAAGACAAGTATACGGCCGAGATTATTTGCGGCGGGCATTATTCGCGGCGTCCTTCGCGGTGGGGGCGCCGGTCAGCCAGCCAGCCCGCCGGGCGGACTTTCGTCTGCGAAACGCCGGCAGGCGACAATTTTCTGAACGAGCTCCGAGTAGGCGAGGCCACTCTCTGCGGTCAAGGCCAGTCTCTGCGGGCGCGTGCGCAGAGTGAGATAGCAGAGCAGTAGCCGTCTTGCAGAGTCTCGCAGGGTCTTGTCTCGTCCGCGGTCTCGTCCGCCGCGTCCGTCTCCGCGTCCGTCCGCTCCGCGAGCTCAGCACAAGCGTCGCCGCGGGATTAAAAGGACCAACGCCACGAAGTAATAT
>WPIO01000196.1:325000-362500 GCA_009760855.2 Cristatella mucedo | reverse complement strand
GATGGAGGAGGGAGAGGAGATAATAATAATAATAATAATAATATTGCACTTGATATAGCCCCCTCAGAGCGCTCAATCTCTTTCGAGGCGCTTTACATTTTGCTGAAAGTGATACGCCATAGAATAGAGAGTCAGAGAGAGAGAGAGAGAGAAACGCTGAGACGCTACGTAGGAGAGGAGCTGGGAACGCGGGGTGAGCAAACGGCAAGCGAGAGGGAGACGAGAGCTGGGGAGCACGAGACGAGCGAACTGCCGAAGAGAAGTGAGTAGGAGGAGCAGGAGGAGTGAGCTTCGATTGGAGAGCCGCGATGGCGCGCACTGGGCAACGCGGCTGCTCTTCACTACCTCGGTCCCGAGGTCGGGGGGGGGGGGTTCGAATCCTGCGGTAACGGGCGATCCTTTATCGCCGCTGCAAGCGGCGGCGATAGCCGTTAGAGGCTCTTTATTTCGCCATGCAAAAGAGGCTGTTAAATCAGCTAGTAATTAAATCAGCTGGATGGAAGGAGTGAGCTTCAAAGCGCAGAAGGAACGACCTTCAGAGAGCATGAGGAGCGACCTTCAGAGAGCTTCCAGCGCTGGACCAGGAGCCCGGATGAGCAGCAGCTGCTGAGGAGCTGCTGCTGCTGCTGCTCGCAGGAAGCGTCGCACGTTGCGGCGGCCGGTGGCCGGCAGCCTTTGTAGGTAGCTTTTGCCAGAGCCGTGCGGCGCTCGCCCGCCCGGCGAAAAAAATCTAGTGAAATATGATAATTAATAATAGCAAAAATAACAATAGGTAATGAAATAGAATATCGAGTCGCTCGGACGACTTCGCTGCGAAGCTTCGCTACGTTTCAGGGTGAGCCTTGAATTCGTCCGAGCTGCCTTCCAGAAAGTGCCGGCCAGGCTCATGGAGGACGACACGTATCTCTCGGTGGTGCTGCCAGAGTTCAGGTAGCAGTCAACGGACGGCGCTGGCGGCTGCTTCGCAGAGCGCCGCGAAGACCTCTGCGTTTGCCCCGCAAATCAAGAAGCTTGCCTCGCCATTCTCATTCTCGACGATACGATACGATCGATGATGCGGCGATGTGACCTCGACGTGACCTTGCGATTCTCATGTCTCGAGCGTCGCGCCTTCTTCTCCCCGAGCATTTATTTTCTCCCACTTAATATTTATTATTAGTAGTATTGTTATTTATCATCTTTCACCGTTAGTTTTTCTCAAGATTTCGTAGCGCGAAAAAAGGATGAGCGGAAAAAGGGATAAAGGTAACAAAGGGATGCGCTGCACCCGGATCCGCTGTCGACTGCAAGACTCGAACTCCCAGGTGACCCGGGTCGTGAAGGTCGCAAGACAGCCCTCGGCATTTTCGCGCGCGAGCAGCCGTCCGAGCGCGACGCAAAGCTTTTCTGATTAACCGAGAGCGTCCACACGTCGTCCCGCGGAGCGCCGCCGCCAGCGCTCCGCCGCTGCTGCCGCCGCTACCGCCACCTGCACGCCGCGGCCGATTATGAGCAGACGCAGCGACTACGGCCGACGTGGCTTGCATTGCAGAGTCGAGGCGGCCGTTGCTGTTAAGCCGGCGGTCGAGCCGAGCTGGGCCGCCGCCGCCGCCCTCGCCGCCGCCGGCGGCGGCGGCGGCGAGTGGCAGATAGGCTGGATCAGCGCCCTCTCGCGGCACGATGTGTGCATCAACTACGAGGGCGCGGGCGACGGAGGGAAGCGCGTGCGCGGCACCGGATCTTGGGAAGTGCCCGTCATGCACCTGTCGACGTCGGACTTGACTAGTCCTCCGTGGGTCAGCTCGCACGCCTGCACGCCCGCGTTTTCGCTAGAGGCGGACGTCGAGGACGGCGGCGGCGGCTCCGGCCGGAAATTCATCGTGAAGATGCACAACTTCGAGGAGCGCTTCCTGCCTCCGATTCCCTGGAAGCTGGCGTGCAAGCACAGCGCCCTTTACGCCACGGCCGTGACTTTCGACTTGGAGTACTACGCTTGGCTGGCGCTGAGGAGTCTCGCTGCGGGTACGGCGCAAGGTCGTACGCGCCTCGCGCAATGTCGCGCGGTCAGGGCTCGGCGGCCGGGCAGCAGGCGGCGGTTTAGCGCAGCCTGCTGCCCGGCCGCCGAGCGGCATCCGGTTCGCGGAAAAAGTAGCCCGAGCGAGTGCGAAGCACCTTTATTTTCAGAGTCTGCGTAGCAGCGGCGCTGATATGCAGCGAATTTTGTGACGTATCGGCGGGGTGCTATAAGCTTACGGTCGCATCCTCGCGTCGCTAGTCGACGCCTAGAAGACGCCATTAGTGCCGGTTGAACCAAACTTTCGGCTGCTCTGATGAAGTAGCGAGTCGCGGATGCGAACGCAAGTTTAGCCACTCGATGCTGCATTCATTAGTCCCCTTTCGCGATGCCGTAGACGCAACGTAGCCCCTGAAAATGAAGGTCGTTGGTGCCAAACACTCAGTATTTCTTCTCCTTGGGGGTTTCCTCACCAGCCGAACCTTGCCCCCCCTAAGTAAGACCCAGGGGCAAGGTACTCGTTCTCCTCGACCTGAGTCGTGGGTTTGAGTCATGCAGTGGTCCGTGATGGCACACTAGGTAAGGCGGTTGCTTTTCACGACCTCGGTCCCGAGTTTGTGGGCCAGAATCATGCAGTGGGCAATCCAGATAGTGGCGATAGCCTTTAGGGATCTTCTGCCGCTATAAAAAAAAAGACTTAAATCAGCTAGTGTTCGACCATTTAATGACCACTGTAAGCGATAGTGACAGCCGTGAAGGCTCTTCCGCCGCTACATAAATCAGCTGTTAAATCAGCTATATATATATATATATATATATATATATATATATATATATATATATATATATATATATATATATATATATATATATATATATATATATATATATATATATATATATATATATATGTGTGTGTGTGTGTGTGTGTGTGTGTGTGTGTGTGTGTGTGTGTGTGTGTGTGTGTGTGTGTGTGTGTGTGTGTGTGTGTGTGTGCGCGCGCGTGTATGTATTGCTGCCGCCGCCGAGCACTTGGTCCTAGTATTATATCTTTGCGTTCGATCGACACCCATCACTGGGTGCTCTAAAATCCTTTAGCAATTGCTGAATTCAAATTATTAAATTATTATTATTATCAAATATACGTGGTGCAGTCTTGAGACCGTCGTTTAGCACTCTTAATCCAGCCGTTCTCTTTAAACTTCCTTTCCGAATTGATTCAGAAGGCCAATTCCCGGGCACATACACCATTGGATGAGGACCTACCATCGTCTTAAGTTGCTAAGCATGTGATGCGCTCTGCTAGCTCACTACCCACTGCTCACTAGCCGCCAGGTTAGTCTTGCAGACATTTCGGCGCGTTGCCCTCTCTCTTGCAGAACCTGCGGTAGCTTCCGGTCCAATGGGGAAATAAACTGTGACCTGCATCCCCCCCCCGCCGCCACGTCTCAGATCGAGCGTACCTAGGTGGACTGCTGGAGCGGACGGCCGCGTACGTTCTCAGCGAAATACAGTAGTTATCCCTCTTGCTTAACGACTTTTTTCGGCGGCGTTGTGCCTGAAGTCTCCAATTGAAAAAAAATTCGCTCGCACAAAAACTGTCCGCACGCACACGTGTGCCATTCGGAGCGTTCGGGTAGGCCTACCCGAACGCTCCAAATGCTTCACCCAGACGTTGCCTATAAATAACCTCGGCGAGATTTGAGATTGCGGCTTCCCACATTCCGTGCTCTTCGCTTCGTGATTTCGATCGGACTCAGCTCGCTTTTCTCTGTCGTATGAGATTATCCAGTCCTGCAGTCCCCGGGGCTGCTTTGCATAAGTGCTACCTAGACCTACCAAGACTTATCCGAATACGCTACGCTTCGCCCAGATATCGGCGATCAGAAAACGTAGAGAGATTAGAGGGCACCTTGGGCGCCCCCACCCGCTTCAGCCCCCTCTCGCCGTCCTCGACGGCGACCGTGCGGTGCGACGTCACACGCGAGTACTTTTGCAGACACGTACTTCGTGCTGAAGACACTCGTCTGGAGGCGTCGGCTGGCGCTCGAGCTGTGCTGCTTGAACCCGGTGGGCACGCGAGCTTCGCTCGCGTCGCCCCCGGATGACGTGCTGGTGGACGCGCCGCACAATTTCCCGCTGCCCGAGTGGACCGTGTCGTCGGGGCCGAGCGCCAAGGGCGAGCTGACGTTGCTCTACCATCTCGCGAGGGAGCACGAGACCGCCGTACCCTACATTGTCGTCGAAGGAAAGAACTACCGCTACCCTCAGCTGCCCCGGATGTAGCGCCTGCAGCGGCCAGTGCACATTCACGCTCTGGCATGCGGCGCGCCGGTAACGCTGGCCAGCCTGTCGCGAGGGCGACGAGGCGTCCCACCTCGATTTATTTGTGGTCTTCCAGTCAAAGTATTTAGTGTGTGGTGCCTGCAGTGGGCCCCTAACCGAGGGGCATGCAAGCATTGTGGCTGAATAAAGACTTCCAGCCAAGCGAGCCACCGGAGCGCTCTTTGGTCACTTCCGGCCAGTCTGATATCTTGCTGCTAGACTGGATTAATTGAAGTAGCTTAACCTGACAACACCACACAGCGGCAAACTTTCCCTTACACGATTCTCGACAATAACTAGTGTCCTGCCCCCAGCTCCTTCACTCACATAAACATAAATAGATGTGAGCTTGCAGACATGCGGTCGCCCGACCTCGCGAAGCCTCATAATGCAAATCCAGAAGTCGTATATTCTAGACTGACTCCGAAATTAGGGATACACATTGATTCAGGATTTCTCAGCCGATAGGCCTTGCTTCTAGTCGTAGCTGATCGCGAACATCGGCTGAAACGCGGCCAGCAGCAGGACCGATCAGGCGATTTGTCGAATAAAAGGGACTGCAAATCCTTTGCCAGAGTACAAATGTAATGTATCTCTGTAACTCCACAAAGCCATACAGACTAAGTGGGTGTTAAGGAGCTAGTTAACTAAGGAGCTAGTTAAATCTTTTACAAGCCACTGTGGAAGACAGCTCCTAATCTTGGACAGGGATAAGACGTGAGAAGAGCAAAGCTTTTTAATCCAGCCACACGATTAGGTTGTCCAATGAACAGTTCGGTTTATCGTCATTTAGTTTCAAGAAGTTTGCCGACATCCAGGATCGAATGTCGGCAAGGCAAGCATTCACTTTATCAGTTGCTGCAGCAGATTCCGACGGCTTGAATGACAAATACAGCTGATTATCGTCAGCATAAAAGTGATATCCTATTCCATGGGGCTTACTCACTTTCCCAGGGGTTGAATATAAATGGAGAACAGCAAGGGACCGAGGACGGACACTTGAGGGACTGCAAAGGTGACCGGTCTCGTGGGTGAGACCTGACCCCACACGACACGGATTGAACACGATCAGACAAGTACGATTTGAACCATGCCAGTGCCTCGTCTGCCAGACCTATCGTGGTTCTCAGTCGTTCAAAGTAGAACATCGTTATCAATGGTTTCGAGGCAGCTGACAAATCCGACCTACATAATAAAAGGGACTGCAAATCCTTTGCCAGAGCACAAAATCCAACCTACAGTGCTACGGGCGGCTGCACAGGCAGAGGGCAGTGTTTGCACATGCAAGCAGTTGAGGGGAAGGGATCTGGGCCTCCACCTATTCCAAGGTCACCCTGACATGGTCACCGACGACTAATTGGTGTGCTTATTCCACTCGATGAGCAACTGCCGAGTTGGAGTCGAATTAACACCAAGAATTTGCTGTGCTGTATATAATTTTTCTTAAATTGCCTGCCTTGCTCTCCTACATGAAAATCTTTCGGGTCTTGTCCTCTACATAAAGACTTTGCAGATTAAAATCTCGGATCACCCTCTGCCTCCAGAGCTCTCGAAAGCAGCTGACACGATAGCCGGTCAATGCATCTCAATCAGCCGACAGCAGTTCAAGCTCTAAAAATTCTTCTTTCACGCTTTCCTCACGGCCAGCCTCAAATCCAGTGCTGGCGATTCATCAAGTCTGTCTGGAAAAGATCCGGCGGCTGATTGACTGAGCAGCAGGAACGGCACCGTGATGTAAAAAAAAGGAATTTAATCTAACGTAAAACATGTAACGTCGACGCAAGCAAAGACACCGCGATTGCACAAGGACAGGCACGGTCAATTAGGCAGGTCAATTAGAGCGCCGCAGTCAGGTTTACTGCCATTGCCGCTGACACTAGAGCCGCCTGTGGTGGAACTAGAACTTGAACTCCTTGTGCTTCTTTGCTGCTGTCGCTTTCTCTGTCTGCTGCTGCTTTTTACGCTTCTAAAACGGGAAAAACAACCGCGATCACTTCTGCCATCTGCACTACCGTTAGCTCAGCCTCAAGAAAGACACTCACGTTCAGTTCTTTGCAATGGCAACCATAGCCACACACGGCTACACGGATGCTGTCTCGGGATAACAGCTGCATTGAACGGTGCATTGAACAAAGGCGGCCGAGAGAACAAGCCTGAAGCAGTGCACGGGCCGCGTCACTCACCTTAGATTGTTTGGCAGCATGTTCGGCCACCATGTCTGAGAGGTCTTCCTTCTCCAGCTGTGACCGTTGTTCCCTCAGAGTCTGGTCGTACTTGGCTTGCATTGCCGCCGAGTCGAGGTCGAGCTCTTCGGGGTTCAGCGCTACCTCGACACCTTCAGTGCCGGTCGACGTGGTACCAGCGGCACCAGCCACAGCAGCTGGACCAGCCTTCTTTGCCTATAGAAAAAAATTCGACGGCCGGATGCCTTGCATGAGACGGCAGGTAAGTCACGGGGCATGTTTTAACTCGGTGGCACAGCGGCTGATGGCCATTCCGATACAGTGCTCTTGCAAAACAACGCACAAAACTGCATACAAAAGAGTAGTTAGCCACCAAGAACAACCAAGACCAGCTCATACAGAGCTGCCACCGAGTTGTGTAGCTTACAAAAAGGGTTTGGTGAATTTTCGGACATTCGAAAGAAGGTGTGCAACGAAAAATGTAGTGCCGATGCAGCTCCTTAATGCAACGACTAAAATATGGACACGAACTGCTGCCCTGAGACTTTTGCCCTCCACCGGATTAAACAACTTTGCTGCATCTATAACACAGCTAAACATGTGCTTTCATCTTGGCCTGCCTTCCAGCACCTCCAATTTCTCAAACTGACTGACGACAAAACCGACTTACTGATGACGGGAAAGCCTAGCTTTGCCCAGAAAGTAGAAAGCCTAAACTCTCAGAAGTGGGCTCATCGAGCGCGACTCGTCTCCCACAGGTTCGGCAAGGAATCTGAGTGTCTCATTGTCCACAGCGACATCACTGGATGACCAGTACCGCAGTCATCCTACTTTACCCATCCGTAACACTTGCAAAATTCGTGATTGCTTAGACAAGGACGCCACAGCCAAGGTGGTCAGTGCATCTTTTTCTATACCGTGTCTTGACTTATTCATCTCTCTTTAGTAGTCTTCCTGCCACTAAAATAAGACACTTTCAATTTGTGCAGAACTCGGCAGCTGGGCTGCACTGTCGTAAATGCTGAGTAGTTCCCCATCTAGTAAAGTATCGACTTTTAGCTGTCACTTATCTCGAGGTCCTTGCATACTTGCTTACCAGGTCTCACATCGCTACATCGCATACATGCTCGTCCGACTGACTGGTCGTTCGGTTGAGGCGAAGTTAACGGACTTCGATCCTTCCGTGCCATTTGCTATTGTGCTTCCCAAGCCTACAAGGAGTTCACTGCGACTGGCATTAAGTCATCCTCGATTTGACGACATCGCAGAAGGTGAAAACCTATCTGTTCCTCGGCCTTTTCAACATCCCTGTGAATTTGTCCACTGTGTACCTGTATGTCCTTAAACTCTATATGTCATGACAAAGCAATTGGACATGCTTCCTTTTCAGTATAATTTACATGCGTCCATTTGGCATCGCACCCACCACATTACACAACTCAACTTCTCTCCGACATGTACCGGCATCGTATCGATTGACGTCAAGGCTCTTTCAATCTCCTTCACCGGCTTCATTTCTGAAATACTCACTCTGCATACCTCCTTCGTATCACCAACTCACATGACTCGGCTCATTTAGCCGTGCCTCCACTAAACCATTAAGAGACCGTGCTTTCAGTTCCTTTTGCACCTAAAGCCTGAAACTTTACAGACACTAAGACATTTCCTAAATTTACGAGATTTAACGTGAGAAGCTACAAACCAAACTGTACAAGCAGTTGCTCTGTCTATGGTCTTATATATGCATACGTGTGCTGCAATTGTGCCTGTCATCATCACTAATCAGCAATATACACTTCCTTAAGCTGGCGTGAAATATTAGCAGCAAGCCATTCAGCTCTCTCGGAGAGCTATGCAAAGCTTCTAAATATGGTTGATGCCCACCACACATATAGGTATCGTTCGTACTATTCCTCAATGTCACATACATGCTAAACATTCCTTCGATCATTGATTAGTCTGCACAAGCCTTACTTATGTCAAAAAAAAGCACCACGACAGCTCTAAAAGTACACTAAGTCTACGGATGGCCGGCAGAAGTGTGTGCCAGGGCCGTGCATGCCAGTAGCAGCCACCCACTAACAGGAGCACGACCACTCCAACTGACGCACGCACTGCCTGCATGCTACGGCATCTCCTTTTGCATACGAGCCAAAGGAGACCCATGCTTTACAGCAGCCAGAGCGCAATCGCCGACACACTCACCCCCGCCGTTATGTCGTAGATGTGTGACGAGCCCATCATGGCTGCACCGACAGCCACGCGCTTCTCGGGCAAGATCGTGTACAGGGCCGGTGTCTCACCGCCCGCCTCCATGGCGTCCTCGATGCGCTTCTTGCGCAACTCGATCATGTCCGGAGTCTCCATGCCGGCAGGGATGCCCGAAGTTAGGCCGCTCGGTGTCACGAGGCCAGCGTCGGCGGGCGTCACGAGGCCCGACGTGTCCTCCTCTGCACGGCCACCCTCGTCGCCCGACTCTTCCGACTCGTCCTCGTCTGACGACTCGTCCTCGTCCTCCGATGACTCGCTCTCCAGCTCACCCCAGTGACTCTTGTCAATCTCCTCCTCCTGGGACTGAAAGCAACAAAGCACAGTACAGAGTATGGTCGATAGGCACAGATAGTCGCCGAGTGCCAAACACCGTTCGACAGGCCGCTGGCAGCAGGATTCACAGATCACGGATGATCTGGCAGTGGACCGGAACGAGGACCGGAGCCTCTTACCTGGGCAGTCGTGTCGGTCGTCTGCGTGCCGAAGACGTCGCCGTAGAGGGGTCGACCCGTCTCGTCGACGGGCGGCTTGCCCCAGCCGCCGGCGTGGTAGCCGAACGAGCAGCCTTCGGGTAGCGGTGCATTGAGGCCCGGGATCTTGAGGTTGGGATAGGACGGCGGCGGACCGTAGCGCTGCATGGCGATCAGCCACGGCGGGGGAAACCTGTCCGAAGTCTGCAGATGCAAGAAGGAGACACTCCTAGTGTTGCATTGCCCGTACCGAGAGCCAGCCAGCGTGCGACCTGACCGGCCAGCGTCAGAGGGCATCGGAAAGACACCAAAAACAAGTGCGATATGTATGCAGTGTTGCACGTAAGCACTAGGGTTGGGGTTGAACCGTAAAATCGCCCCGTTTCCATGCAAAGAAAAAGCCAATTATAGCTAATTAACCATGCTTCTTCGAATGAATGTGATTAACAAGAAAAACCTGTAATATCCCCAAGCCTGGTGGCGACACTATACCACGTGCCATTAAATAATATAGATCCTTCTAAAAATAGCAATAGGCATTAGCAAATGACCCGACAACAAGAGTGAAGTTGCTAGACTACCAACTAACTCGAAGTGATGAGTATGTCGAACAAACTCACAGGGAATATGAAGTCGGCAGAGCATTCAAGCACCACAGGGCAACCATCGGGTTGGTCACACGACAGGAACTGCTTGACGACAGGAGGCTCTAAGATCGAGGACACGTTTTTGGCTGAAAAAATGCAGCACAAACTGGAACACATTGAATGAAAGAAGTCAAAGATGTATAAACATCGATCTCGAGTCATCGTTTGTCATCATGACAACCGATCGAGGCTGACTATTAGACACTTTACATTTGCTGTAAACAAAGCATGCCAATGTATTCAGCGAAGTGTGACAATGGACAGGAAGTTCAAGCAACGATAGAAAGTGGTAAAGTCTTGCTGAAACAACAACTGAACTTGCCAGGCGCACAACCAGAGCCTCGAGTGCCTAAGGGAACTGTTCGCACAGCAACACTCCTATTATAATGCTACCTAAACTAACAACTACCGTCTTTTAATCGTGTATAAGCCAAACCCTTTTTACTCGAAAATTTGGGGTCAAATAATAGAGAGGGGGCTCGTGCATAGGAGGTCACAATATTGACGAGTTTTGCCGGTAAAAAGTGAAGACTAGCTGAATCGACAGCTTCATTTATGGGGCGGGTCGAACGAGCCTCCTCGAAAGGGCCTCCGCCACAGGGCGGCCGCAGCAGCACCGGCGGCGGCCGCAGGTAGCAAGGAGCGGCGGCTCCCACCTCGCCGACGGGCATGCCCAGAGCGGTTCGCAGGTCCTCGCTCAGGTTGCCCGGCTTTTTCTCCTTGAGCCGCGTCTCGAACTCTTTGCCCTCGTAGTAGAGGTCGCCGTGGACGGTGAGTCGCGGCTTCACCTGGTACCGGAAGAATGCGTCGTGCAGCTTCTGGTAGTCAATGTCAATCTTCCCCATCTTGGGCCGCACCTTCTCGCGCATCTTCTGCTTCAGACTCTTCTCCTGCTCCTGCAAGCAAGCAAGCAAGCAAACATCAGCCGATCAGCAGATGTGGCAGTGTGCGGCAGCGTGCGGCAGGCAACGAGCGAGATTGGGCGCGGAGCGCACCCGCCCTAGGGCACGCGAGGAAAAAGGAGATCTCGCGAGATAAAAAAAAAAAAGAGCCGCGGGTTGCACGCAGCCAGCGCACTGCCTGCCGGCGCCAGTAGCGACCGTGACACGGACTTGAGTCCTGGCCAGGCAGCAAAGTGCAATCGACAAATCTGATAAACGAGCCGTCGATCGATCGAGGCACATTTCTCATTCAGAGGCCGAGATGAGAAATCATGGGGAAAAGTCAGGACTGGGGAAGGAGATAGATAGATAGATAGATAGAGGAGAAAAAACAAAAAAAGAGCGCCTGCTACTCACCTTGTCGGCCAGCGATTGCCGCATCTCCATGATGCCCGTGGCCTTGATGTAGTCGGGCAGGTCAAAAGGTGCCTTCTCTATTCCTCTCTTGCCCTGCAGGTACTTGCGCTTCATGCACCAGTGGCGCGGCACTGGGACCGTGTTCCTGGTGGCCTGTGCGCAGACAAAAATATTCTATTTTTATAAAAGAAATTAGAAGTGACTGCCAAAATGACACACCGAGATGAAGCAGCCGGACAAACGGGGCAATTTGTGCCAGGGAGGGGGGAAGAGTCAAACGAAGCAAGAACGAAGCCTTCACCTTCAGGTGAACGAGCAGTCTGGGATCTGAAGCTGTAACGTCCTGCATTTCGACCACATCCGGTCGGGCAGCAACCTGAGAACAGAATAACATGGAAGATTCGGCTGAACAAAAGACAAGCCGAGTCAGACCGATTAAGAAGCAATGTGAAAACGTTGAGCAAACGACATGAATGCGCGCACACACCATGCACCATGTGCGCACAGGGCCGCACACGTGCCCGTCCACACATGCAAACTCTGCATACACACTCCGTGCGCAAGTAAAACACACACACACACACACACCACTATGGGACGTAATGTGGCCAGGAAAGATTCCAGCAGCAGAAAGGCCCAAAATAAAAATGCAAATAAAACGCACCATCTACTAGGAGTTAGTACTTAAGTAACAGAAGTTCCGATGATAATAATAATAATAATAATGCACTTGATAAAGCGCCCTCAGAGAACTCAATCTCTCTCTCTAGGCGCTTTACATTTGCTGCAAAGGGAAATGCAATTTAACGGTGAGTAATATCATGCTTGATAAAAAAAAAAAAAATGAATAACATGGTTAGGGGTGACATGCACAGGGTCAGCATGCAAATGTGGTTAGTGGCAGCATGCACACAGTGTCACTGCTGGCTACGACCACAGATGCTGGCTACGACTGCTACAAGATGCTTTGCTGCTTGCCGCTTCCCACTGATGATGCTGCTGCCACCGCTGCAGCAGCCACAGACCTGCTTAAGCTGCGCTACCGTCATTCGGGTGAGTTTCTTCAACTTCTTCTTTGACAGCTTAGGCTTGTCGTTGTCTTCGTTGCCTTTCGACTCCTAGAAACACGAAAGTTCCAACAATAATGCCCAAAGTTGCTCCTAACGTCGTGTCCCGAGGAAGCTGTTTAGACGGCTGTCATGGCAGCTTCCTCATCTCAGGATGGAGGTCCGTCCATTCTCGGGGAAGGAGGAAGAGGAGGCCTGCTCACCTCGTTGGCCAGGTCTTCCTCGATGAGCAGACCTCGGGCCTTCATCGGGATGTCTCGGTTGGCCAGCTCTGACATGCGCATCAGCTTGTCACCAATGCTCTGCTCCTGTGCAGAACCCTCTTTGCCTGCCACCGCCTTGGGCTTGTCTATGTCAGTGATCTGCTCAAGCAAAGGATAACAGCGAACGTGTGCGTGACACAAAGCAACATTCAAATCTGGCTGGCTACAGCTAGCACACAGACTACGGTATATACCAATACTACGGTATATACCAATAATAATCATAATAATAATTTGGCGTCGCCTTCAACACCACGAAGTTCGGGGATGTTGTGATGTCAGCCGGTAATGGGCTCCAGGCCTTGAGTGCATAGGTACTGAACGCTTGTTCTCCAAAGGATTTAAGGATGGTGACACAGTTGGTGGCACAGCGAAAACGACCCGAGTCAGAAATGTCGGTAGTACAAGGAAGAAGGCCTGAAGAGTCGGTAAATCAGATACACACGTAAGCTTACGTGCAAGAGAACGAAGGGTCTAAAAGAGAAGTCTGAAAAGACTTGAAAGTCGGTGCTGCTGTGTTTGTTGGAAACCAGTGCGGATCAGATGTAAATGGCATAATGAAAGTGTCGACACTCCTGTTGAGATCGTAATAGAGAATGCATACCCCAGCCTACGACAGAGCCATGCCTAGATGTTGTCGTCTGCCGATATTAGGCTGGGGGCTATCCCGACCTTGACTGACCAATCGAGGGGCAGCGTTCCTGCTGCTGGCGCTAGCAACGGTGCTGGCCAATTCGAGCCAATCCGAGTTCCTGGGTGCAAACGACGGAAGCTCCGTTTTAGATTGACGTCTGCAGACAGAGTTGTTGATTAAACGCTGTCGAGTTCGGTAGTGCTCCGAGTGCTTAAGTCGTTGTCTGTTTAGCAATACTTGCGCACATGCTCACAACACTACTAACAGGCAAGCCTAGCTGCAGTTTTGGAAACATTTCAAGAGTCTTATTGCATAGATGGAAAGACACACAAGTAGTATACAAGTTTAGACGTGATGTCACAAATGTCGTCTGACTGAAATGCAAGCTAAGATTGTGCTCAGCAATGACAAGGGCAAAAGGGCAGACTGCGGAAAGAAGGGAAATTAGAACAGATTTCCGGGGCAGTCAGTGCTTCAAAAAATCACAGGATAACAAACACGTTGAAATCTAAACTTTGAAATATCTGACAAAGGTAGGGTCTAAACCAAAGCAGTTCTCATATCGGCATTGCTAGCTAGCACTTGCTAGCGATGCCCACATTAAGTTACAGTCGCTTGAGGAAGACTTGGTGATAGATGATGCAAAACGCCAATGAGAGATCCAGCAGAACTAGTGGCTTTCTCGCCCCTCCTCTCTCTCTCTCTCTCTCCCTCCCTAATGTGGCTGGACGAGAGCTGCTACAAGCCTTGAAACATCGTCAGAAGTGAGCACACAAAGAAGGAAGACGACGGACGGACGATGAGACGGCAGGCAAGAAAGGCGCCACTGCAAGCACATCGCTGAGTGACAAGAGCACGGACACGCATCATTTAGTGATGCCATGAAAAAAGGAATCCCTAGGATAAATCATTGCGATCACAGCGATCGCATCGACCTTTTCGTGGCAACGCAGTGGTAGGTTGCTAACGCTCAGCCGTAAAAAAAAAACTGGCGGCTGCAGCGACCTGTGGAAAAGCACTCTTACCTTGAAAGCTTCGAAGATCTTGGCAAACTGACTGTACAGAGGATTGCCTCGATCAACCAGAGGCGGTTCTTGAACGTATCTGCAACCAGAGCAACACGACTAGAGAGAACTCCGTGGCTGCATGCGAGGGCGCACGCGACTCCAGACCTGAGCGCCGCATCGGCAGGTGGCTGCGCATCGGCAGGTGGCGGCGCGCCACAGATCTGCTGCGCAAAGGCCCTAAGGCCGGGCGAGCGCCGAATCGGCCTTTGGCCACGGTGTGTCCTCCATCGATCGCGGTGCACGGCCAAAATGCACGCTGGGCCGATGAGTCGTCACGAAGTCACGCGAGCCGCACTCACTCGATCTCCACGGCCTCGTCCTCAGGCTCGCCGTCGGCACCGCGCTCGTCGTCCATGCTGATGTCGGCCGCCGCCGCAGCGCCGCCGCCAGCTGCATCCGGCCTCTGCTCGCTCTTCGACGACGCAGTGTTTCTCTTCTTCTTCTTCTTCTTTTTGCGCTTGTTCTTGGACTAGAAACGGTCAGCACGGGCCGATGCACACAGGACAGCGTCCAGAGCACGTGGCCACGGTGGTGCCTCTCCTGCACGCTCTCCTACACGCTCACCTCTCTGGGAGCCTTGGCCGCCGCTGGCTTCCCCTTGCTTCCGGCATCGGCTGCCGGTGCTTGGTCGTCATCCGCGTCGGCGCCGGCTTCCTCGTCGTCGTCGTCGCCAACCATCTCTGACGACACGAGCCCTGCCTTCACCAACGGCTGATGGCTGGCCGCGCCGCCGGCGGCGGCAGCAGTGGCGGCCGCCTCGGCTCCCTCGTCCTCCTTGGGACCTCCTCCTCCTCCTCCTCCTCGAGGCAGCTGCTCCTCGAGCCGGCCGTGCTGCTTCTCCCTCGTGTACTTGAGCGCCAGCGCCTGGAGGAGACAACCGCAGCGCCTGGAGGAGACAACCACCAGCGCCCTCGCTCGCGCGCACCGTGACTGCGCGACGGCGAGCGATCGCCGCGCGCATCGATCTCCGAGGCATGCAAAGATGCAGGCACTCGCATGTGTCCACTCGCATGAGCACGAGAAGTCGACAGCGCGCTCGGACGCGCTTGAAAGCTAGAGGCGCGCGCATCACCTTCTCGAGCGCCGACGGCAGTCTCACGCCGCCAGGCGCCGAGCCCGGATCGGGCCGGCCCTGCAGGATGTGCAGCTGGCGGACGACGTCGTCATAGATGCGCTTCTGGGCGTCGAGCGCCTGCTGATACTCGGCCTGAAGCTGCTGCTGCTCGAGCACGAGCTGCAAAAGAAGATTACGTCAGCAGATGACGTCAGATACACGAAGTTAGCAGCAGCAGACGACGTCAGCAGCCAGTGGTCAGTGCAGAGTCTTTATGCCAAGCCAGAGAAGAGAGAGAGAGAGAGAGAGAGACACGCATCAAACGCATACACGCCAAAAGCATGCAAGTTTGGTTTTTGGACTGTCAATAAATATTTCCCATGCTTTATAGAGCTTTAAGTATGCCCAGCAAGCTAATTAAATGCACAGAAAATTTCAGCTTCACAACAATGAATTCTTGTGACCAAGTTCAAGAGTGGGTTGGCTAACCTACATAGAAGTATGACAACATGCTCTATGTTTCACGGAAACCCTTACAGCACAAATGCAACCACAATACACGACCGCTTAACCTTGCCATAAATAATGCCCAAAATAGTCGGAGCAACGGGGCTACGAGGGGCATGCACTCATGCATTGACATATACTCACGACACCCACCCAGTGGGAAACACTCATGTTCACATCTTTCTTACAGTGTGCTCTCTCTGTATGTCTGTCTGTCTCTCGTGTGCTTGCCAGCCTCTTGCTCCAATCTCCCTCTCTGTCTCTTGCTCCAATCACTCATTCATTCTCTCTCTCTCGTGTGCTTGCCAGCCTCTTGCTCCAATCTCTGTCTCTTACTCTAATCTCTGTCTCTTACTCTAATCTCTCTCTCTCTCTCTCTCTCCCTCTCTCTCTCTCTCTCTCTCTCTTCCTTCCTTCCTTCTCACTATCCTCTTACTATCTCAGCACATATCGCACACCAGCCATTGCAGGCAGCCTCACCCTCCGCTGCGTCTCAAACAAGATGGCGCGCTGCTCGTCGGCCGAGCGCCCGGCGCCGGAAGGCGCCGAGGCGCTGGCTGCCTGCTTCCTGTCGTGCTCGGCCACGACCTTGCCAAGGACCTCGTCGTCCGCGGCTCGCAGCCGGCGCTTGTGCCTCTCCTCCAGCTCCAACAGCGAGCGTCGATACTGCGACAGCATCTCGAAAAAGGCCTCCGTTTTCCTACACACAGCAAAGGAGGCGCAGAGCTCGCGCGCGCGGGCTCGCCACGAGCTCAAAGGAGCGGCCGTGGCGGCGGCTGATCGGCCACGCGACCCCGCGCGAGCGCAAAAAGCATGCAGCGCCTGCAGCCTCCGCCGCGACTTCCGCTGGCCGCCGCCGCATCTTACGAACGCCGCTCCTCGGCCTGCTCGTCGTGCGACAAGTTGACGCCCTTGGCCCGTCGCAGCTCGTCCTCCAGCAACTGCAGTTCCTCCTGCACGTAGCGCCAGTGCGTAGCCATGGAGACAAGCTGCCGCTTCGGGCGCTCGGCTCAGCGGGGCACCAAGATGGCCGAGAGAGGGAACGGCGGGTGGAAGGAGAGCAGCGCAGGCTGCCGCGTAAGCAGTGCTGGGGCACAGCCTTGTCCACTCACAAATGGCCCGATCATCGCTCATTCGCATCAAGGCCAATGACAGATGACAACTTCTGGGGGGGGGAGGAATACCGAGAATCAGTTCAATCACTCATTCTCTCTCTCTCTCTCTCTCTCTCTCTCTCTCTCTCTCTCTCTCTCTCTCTCTCTCTCTCTCTCTCTCCCCTTCTCACTATCCTCTTATCATCTCAGCACATATTACGCACCAGCCATTGCAGGCAGCCTCACCCTCTGCTGCATCTCAAACAAGATGGCGCACTGCTCGTCGTGCACTCACATGCCGTGCGATAGACATTGCGAGCTGCCTGCCTGACCCTGACGCTTGGGGTCCGAGACCTCTGCAGCTGGTAATTTTTCATTGCCAGCCACAAGCAAAACAACTAGCTAATATGGCGTTGTTTGTCCATGCACGCATGTGCACACAGCCGTGTAAGTCTGCTATGGGCACAGTGCTCATAGCAGACTGTTCATGGTAGTTCAGGCGTTCATGGTAGTTCAGGTAGTTCATGGTAGTTCATGGTAGTTCATGGTAGTTCAGGTAGTTCATGGTAGTTCAGGTAGTTCATGGTAGTTCACGGTAGTTCAGGGTAGTTCAGGGTAGTTCATGGTAGTTCATGGTAGCAAGCGTACGTTTACATTTACGTTAAATAAACACGTTTTTAGTTATCTTTTCCATTTAGAGTCTCTTTCTAATACCTAAATACTAAACCTTAAATCCTTAGCCCTAAACTCTAAACCCAAAAACCTGAGCTGAGCTAATTCGCCGTCGTTAGTTCATATAGCCGTGTCAGCCAGCGATCGAGCAGCCACGCGTATAATGTAATGTATCTCGGTCTGTAACTCCACAAAGTCATAAAGACCACGTGGGTGTTACGCAGGAGAGTTTTGCGTAGCGCACTCACAGCCTAAGCGGCTTTCGGTACGCATTCGGTTGCCAACAGACTTCGTCTCACGCAACAAAGAGAAAGTGGGAAGCATAGCAGAGTCAGGAGAGCAGTTGAGGTAGTGAGTAGCATAGAAGTAGCAGCTCAGGACCGCTGAAAAGGATGTGCCATAGTCGGCAGTAAGAGAGTAGTTGTCGTTGCGTATGAGTGCGAGAGCACCGGAAGTATGAGTAGAGCACGAGTATGAGTGCGAGAGTGAGCACTTCACGCGCAGCCGAGCACCGGACGACCGCGGCCGAAGCTGCCGAGCTTCGTCACGTGGGCCGCACAAGCACTGCACCGAGGCCCACGTGGCGAGCCCTCTCCAAGGGAGGACACAGGAAAGAGGGGGCGGGTGCGCCGCGTGGGCCGCCGCTCACCTCGACCAGCCGCTGTTGCTCTGTCATCTGCTGCTGCTGCCGCTCCTGCTCATCGAGCGCGGCCTGCTGCTGCCGCGCCACGAGCAGACGCGAAGCTGTCTCTGCCGCCCAGTCAACTGCTACTTCCGGCACCGCAGGCGCAGCCGACGGCTGAGCAGACGGCTGCTGCTGAGCGCCCGGGGCCGGCGCCGACTGCACCGGTGCCAAAAGTCCAGGAGCCAGAGCTGGCGGCGTGGGCATGCCCAGAGAGAGAGGAGGAGGCGGCGGAGGCGCCAGTCCCGGCAGAAGGGCCAGGCCCGGCGGAGCTTGGAGTGGCACCGGCGGACCGTAGACAGACAGCGGTGCCGGCTGCATTTGAAGGCCTGGCGCAGATAACGGCGCAGCCTGTGACAGCATGGGAGGTGGCGGCGGCAGCAGCAGCAAGGGCTGCACGCCGCTCATACTCGGCGGCGGTGGCGGCGGCACGGCCGTGGCGGCAGCAGCAGGCTGCGCCGGAACCATGGGATGAAGAGAAAATGGAATGGGCAAGGAAACAGGAGGCACAATCCCCGGTGGAGCCGGTGGCGGCTGCAGCTGCATAGGAGGCACCGGCAGCGACGGCTGCAGCATCGGCGGCACAGGCAGCTGCATCGGCACAGGCAGTTGCATCGGCGGCGGCAGCTGCATCGGAGGCGCCGGCGGCGGCTGGATTTGCACAGCCGGCGCTGGCGGCGGCTGCTGGAACTGCACGGGCGGCATCGGCGGCGGCTGCATCTGCAGCCCCGAGATCGAGGCTGGGGCATTCACGGCGTCGGTGTCAGTGGGTGCGGGCAGCTGAGAATAGACGCTTGCAGCGGCAGGCGGCGGCGGTGGCGCAGCCGATAACGGCGAGTGCAGAGCCGGCACTGGACCCGACGACTGGCTGTCGACGGCTGACATCTCGTCGGAGACGAACGGTCGGTCTAATGACAGCTGCTCACCAGCAGCAGCAGCAGCAGTGCTGCTGCTACCTGGCCAACTGTCGCCCGTGGCGCCGACGATCGCTTCGCCGGGCGCCTGTGGCTGCACATTGGCTGGAGGCTCTTTGCTACAAAAGCAAACGCCCAGCTACCTGGCATGCAGTGGACCAACGATCGGCCGGTCCACTGAAACGATCGGCCGGCCGGTGTGCCTCTTGACCGCGACCGATTTGGGGGGAGGAGGAAACGTGCTTACCTCGCGCTGTCTTCTACCCCGTCCTGCAGGTCCATGCTATCGACTTGCATATCGGCGTCTCCCGATCCGTTCGCGCCGACAGCTTCGGCATCCTTCTACCGAGGCGTTATGTACGAGGCAATCGTTAAAGTGCCGCGCGCCTTTGGTGCGCGCGGGCGCACCAGCGACGAAAAAAGGGCTTAAAATCGCGGTCGCTCGCGAGGCGGGCGGTCGCTCGCTCGCTCATGAGGAACTTCATATGAACTGCCTGCGCCGCAGCGCATACCTGTTCGTAGTAGCTCCGAAGGCGGCTGACGAGATCGGCTTTGTTGCCTGCACAAGAGAAATGGCCGCAACGTGCGACGGCATACAGAAATTAGCACGATTACTACTAATTTCTAACGGACACGGAAGTCGGAGTCACGCGAGCCGCAGACGCAGCGGCACGTGTTGGAGATTCTCAACCGCGCTCAGCAAAGACTGTGGACGTTTGGGAACACTTAAGTACGCCTATCGTGAGAATTGCGGCGGCGCTAATAAGTGCTACGCTAGCAGCACGAGCGCACCTGAGCTATCTATAGCCTCACCGGTAGTGGGTAGAGACAATTCATTCAGTTTTTCCTTCAAGTCGACGACACGCAGTTTTTCTAACTCGCCACTACCGCCAGAGGCAGCCATCTTCTCAGGTGCCCTCGCGAGATTGGAGACTTCCGGCGCCAGAGCTTCCGCTTCAGCCGGCGTCTGCCGTTGGACCTTGGACGGAGACAGAAAGCACCTTGCAACGCTCGGCTTAGGGAAAAGTCTTTCGGAATTGTTATTTCTGTAAAAAAACTTATTTACACTCTTTTATGATTCTAGCCACTTCAAGGAGCCGCTTGGAAAGACGCGGCTAATAGCTGCGGCGGATAACGGTGGTTGCGGCTGTATTCGGCCGCCGGTAGCCCACCAATTTGGAGCCGCCCTGACCGCGGCGGGATATACGCCATGTCCGCTAATAGAAAGGGCCGCGCAGCACATCGGGCGGCGCGATTCGACAGCCCCATACCATAGCGCGGCTAAGCTCTCTCTCTCTCTCTCTCTCTCTCTCTCTCTCGCTATTCTATCTCTCTCTCTCTCTCTCTCTCTCTCTCTCTCTCTCTCTCTCTCTCTCTCTCTCTCTCTCTCTCTCTCTCTCTCTCTCTATCTCTCTCTCTCTCTCTCTCTCTCTCTATCTCTCTCTCTCTCTCTCTCTCTCTCTCTCTCTCTGTCTCTGTCTCTCTGTCTCTGTCTCTGTCTCTGTCTCTGTCTCTGTCTCTGTCTCTGTCCCCCTCTCTCTCCTCTCTCTGTCGACGATGATACTCCAAGGAACCCTTGATCCGGTCCTGCGTAGACTTAAACGAACACTTACTTCTGCCAGCGTATTGGACATACCTTCCAACTGCAAAGCTAATAGCTCGCTCAGCTTCGAGGACGTAGCTGCCAACTGGGCAGTAACGATATCAGCAAATGACCTATGTTTTCCTACCCGATCCTCCTGCCGCAAAAATGAGACACTGCCGACCAAAGATATCTTCTAAATAGTTTTCACGCCAGCTAGCGAATGCTGGGTACTTGCACAGCCTGCCTCCGGCTCACGCGTCAGAGCAACTCTAGCGCTTTATCTTCCCGTCAGGCCCAGACCAATCAGCAGCGACCCCTGGCACCGAGTCTCCCTTCGGCTCTGACCACCCGTCAACGTCAGCTAACTTACTTTAAGCTACGAGTCACCATACAGGTTGTCGTCGTACAATCGGCCTTTGCAAGCGACAGGGCAAAATGCAAAGCACGAGCGAAAAATAAAAAGTCGTTCCCTAACTGCTGATACCACCGTTACGACCGCGAATCCACGCTAGTTCGGGTATCGGCGAAACGCGTGCAACGTGGCATGACCTGAAGCTGGCAATACACCGACGATAACGATGCTGCACTCAATGTTCCTCACACATCGCTAGCAACAACACCGCATTCGTAATAATAATAATAAGGCATTTGATATAGCACCCTCAGAGAACTCAACCTCTTTATAGGCACTTTGGCTCCAGCCTATCTCTCAGATCTACTCTCCCACCAGGCCAAGCATCGTACCACCCGCTTTTCGGAATCCAGCAGTTTACCAATACCTCGTACAAACCTCAAATCCTTTGGAGACCCTGCCTTTAGTTCGTATGCTCCCAAAGCTTGGAACTCACTCCCGACTTGCGTCAGAACATCCCCTGACCTGACCACATTTAAAAGGAACTTAAAAACGCATCTATTTAGGACAGCATTTACTGGGGCCCTGTGATTCGTCCTTTATGTGCTTGTGCGTGCTGACACTGTGCATGCTGCCACTAACCACACTTGCATGCTGACCCCATGTATGTCAGCCCTGCCATGTTATTCATGCCGTGATGGCACACTAGGTAAGGTGGTTGCTTTCACGACCTCGGTCCCGAGGTCGTGGGTTCGATTCCTGCGGTGGGCGATCCTGTATCGCTACTGCAAGCGATGGTGATAGCCGTAAAGGCTCTTATGTCGCTATACAAAAGGAGGCTGTTTAATCAGCTATGTTTTTATTTATTTTATTTATTTTGTTTATCGAGCATGATATTCACCATTCAATCGCGTTTCCCTTTGCAGCAAAAGTAAAGCGCCCAGAGAAAGATTGAGTTATCTGGGGGCGCTTTATCAAGTGCATTCTTCTTATTATTATTACAACATGGTTAGGGGTGACATGCACATGGTCGGCATGCAAGTTTGGTTAGTGGCAGCATGCATTGCATCAGCACGCGTAAGCACATGAAGGACGAATCGTGAGGATTCACTAAATGCTGAGATAAATAGATGCATTCTAGTTTCTTCTTAAATGTGGAAAAGTCGGGAGATCTCGTTGTGGTGCAAGTTGGGAGCATACGCACTAAAGGCGCGGTTTCCAAAGGATTTCAGATTTGTACGAGGTATAGGTAAACAGTTAAAATTCCGAAAAGTGAGTGGCACGAAGCTTAGCCTGGTGGAGAATTAGATCTGATCTCTCGACGCCTGCCGGTGACCGGTTTTAGGTTACTCCGTTTACAAAAACCGGCTTCCCCGTCTCCCAGTAGTCCTACGCAGCGGTCCCTGGGTTCCCTCATACGAGTCCCAAACTTCTTGAGATTTGTACGAGGTATGGGTAAACAGTTAGATTCCGAAAATCCCCCTTGAAGGTCCGCTGCCTCGAGCCAAGGTCACTTCGTCGCTGAGAGAGCTTCGCTGCTCGAAGATCTGGGGGCTCCTCGCCGGTTCGCCAAGTCCTTCACGCCGTCCTTCAAGCCTGCATTCTATCTATATAAAACTCTCCTGGGCGTCACGCTCATGGTCTCTGTGGCTCCGTGGACTCGCAGACGGAAGAGATCCCCGAGCGGGCATACATACATATACCGCATACATATACCGCATACATATGCCGCATACATATACCGCATACATATGCTGCACACCTTCGCACTATACTGATTTGTCACTTTGCAAATTGTAAGTGTATGGGCCGGTGGCGTCTACGGTCTTGCGATTCTCGTTGTGGCCAGTTTATATTTTTGTTATTCCCGCAATGGCATAATGTGGCCCAGTGGAGCTTATAGCCGTATTATTCCCGCTGTGGCCAGTGGAGTTTATAGTGCCGCTGCCGGTTTATGGGCAATTAAATGCGTTTTTTGGCGGCGGTGGTTTAACGAGATTATGGGATAACGGGATTCGCCGCGTCCACTTCACAGCCAAGGAATTCGCCCATTCGCACGAGTATAGAAACTGCTCACAAACTCTCCACAAACCTTGCTTTTTATGTCCAGGATGCGGATTAACATGGAATTAAACTATTTACAATTACAAATTAAATTAAATTATTAATTAATTATTAATTAGGAATTAAACTATTTACATTTACATTTATGAGAAAGCTGTCACGCTCACGTCTTGCGGTTCACATTTAGTCAGGAAAAAACCAAGAAAATAAATCAGAATAAACGTGAGCAGATATTTATTTATTCTGGTCATTCCAAAGGTGACCACTCTAAAGGGTTCAGAAAGGAGTAGATTTTCAAGACTTGCGGCTGTAATTCAAATCGCCCTCTCGGAGAAGCTCCTCAACACAGTCCCCATTAAGTTTTCGTGATCCTTGATGACGAAGTTCAAAGTCTAGTGAAATCCCTGATGAAAGCGCTCATTTTGCTCACCCGAGTCATGCTCACCTGAGTCATGCTCACCAGAGTCATGCTCACCAGAGTCATGCTCACCCGAGTCATGCTCACCCGAGTCATGCTCACCCGAGTCATGCTCACCCGAGTCATGCTCACCCGAGTCATGCTCACCCGAGTCATGCTCACCCGAGTCATGCTCACCCGAGTCATGCTCACCCGAGTCATGCTCACCCGAGTCATGCTCACCCGAGTCATGCTCATGCTCACCCCGAGTCATGCTCACCCGAGTCATGCTCACCCGAGTCATGCTCACCCGAGTCATGCTCACCCGAGTCATGCTCACCCGAGTCATGCTCACCCGAGTCATGCTCACCCGAGTCATGCTCACCCGAGTCATGCTCACCCGAGTCATGCTCACCCGAGTCATGCTCACCCGAGTCATGCTCACCCGAGTCATGCTCACCCGAGTCATGCTCACCCGAGTCATGCTCACCCGAGTCATGCTCACCCGAGTCATGCTCACCCGAGTCATGCTCACCTGTTCTGTCTGGATTTTCGAAGCTGAGCATCGCGGACTTCGAGAAACTGCAGAAAAACTGTAGGTGCGTTTCGACCTCGTGGGACATTCTGCAACTGAACATGTCGATGGAGTTCTTCACGAGAGACTTCAATATTTTCGTTGACAACCCTAGCGACAGCCAGGTCCGCTCATTCCTTTACCGTCAGAAGAAATTTGGTTTTGACCTATACGTTAATCATAACACTCACGTCGGTGGCCATATCCTATATCTCTTTATCACTACGAATGTCTGCCCCTCTGACCTTGCTATGTGCCCGCTGACCCTCTCGGATCGTTGTTCGGTCTCGTTTACGGTTCCTACTCCTACTTACTACTCCTACGGTTTCATATTCCTACCTCCGTTTTATGTACAGAGTAATGTCAAATTTGTCCAGTGACAAAGTTAAAAAAACCGCTGACCAAGACGAGAAATCTGTATGTGAGGCAAGTCTTTTTAAGTAAGTATCCCTTGCACACATTAAAATGATGAAATGCCAGAAAAATTTCAATCGGAGTTCAAGAGGCAGCACTCCACTGAAACTGCTCTCACGTTACCATTGACATCCTATGCAGCAACGATCTCGCGAATGTCACTGCCCTAGCGCTGCTAGATCTATCAACTGCATTCGGCAACATCAATCACGATATCTTTCTTGAACGACTGAGAAAAACGATCGGTCTGGCAGACGATGCACTGGCGTGGTTTGAATCGTACTTGTCTGATCGAGTTCAATCGGTATCTTGTGGAGGTCAGATCTCACCCACCAGACCAGTCACCTGTGGAGTCTCTCTATAGAGTCCGTCCTCGGTCCTTTGCTGTTCCATGTTTGCACTCAACCTCTGAGAAAAGTGATTCAGGACCATGGAATAGGCGATCACTTTATGCTGACGATACTCAGCTATATTTGTCATTCAAACCGTCGGAATCTGCTGCAGTGACTAATAAGCTGAATGCTTGCCTTGCCAACATTCGATCCTGAATGTCGGCAAATTTCTCGAAACTAAACGACGATAAAACTGAGCTGCTCGTAGGACACCTAGAGCGTGCGGCTGGATTAAAAGGCTTTGCTCTTCTATTAGATGATAGGTTCATCTGTTTCGCGACCATCACCGTGTGCTCAGCATTCAGCTGTTGTCTTCGACAGCTGCCTAAATTTTGATAGCTTCGTTAAGAAGACTGCTTGCACAGCTAGTCATCACGTCCGATCCCTATCTAAGATTAGGAAGCGTCTTCCACGGTGGCTTGCAAGCAATTTAGCTAGCTCCTTAGTTCCGTCTCCGCTAGATTATTTTAGTTCCTTTTGGTGCTGGCGGAGGCAGCTCTAGTGGAGTCTCACGGAGGCTCGGGAAATGAGTACTCTATCTAACTAAGTACTCTAACTAACTAAGTACTCTAACTAACTAAGTACTCTGACTAATCTCAACGCGTACATATATGAGAGCTCGACGAATCACAGCAGACGACAAGAAATATAAGCTGCATTAGTGGCCCGACGCTGCGCTGCTTCAATGGCGTAACTATTGGCCACAGGTGAGGCGTGAGCATTAGCGTCAGGGCGCTTCGCTAATAACAGCAGCAGAAGCCGCAGGCGCACGAAACAGCCACTAGGCCACTGCAGCTGGCGATGAATACGGCTGCAAGGGTGGTTCGCAAATCCCAGAGGTTTGACCATGTGTCTCCTTTGCTAAAAGAGCTAGGCTGGCTGCGGGTTGATCGACGGAAACAGAGCCGAGTTCTTACGCTGACCCACAAGTCCCGCCACGGCTCCTGGCTCCTCCATACCTGGCTGAACTGGTTGGTTCGCCGGTTTCAGCCTCCTCGTGCCCCCCTCCCCCCCCCCCAGGTCCAGTGTATACAATAAATTAGCTGTTCCCTTCGTCCGCTTAAAAGACCATTAGCGACTGAAGCTTTTGCTCTCCGCGTCCAGGCTGTGGAACTCACTTCCACGATTCTTCCGAAACAACAACTACTCTCCTGCTGCCGACTGTAGCATATCCTTTCTAGCCGTCCTGAGCTGCTACTTCCATGCTACTCACTACCTCAACTGCTCTCCTGACTGAGCTCTGGTTCTCACTTTCTCTTTGCTGCACGAGATGAAGTCTGTTTGGTATCGAAAGCCGCTTAGGCTGTGAGTGTGCTTTAAAAAACTCTCCTTCGTAACATCCGCATAGTCTTTATGGCTTTGTGGAGTTACTAACTGAGATACAATACACAAGAGCTTGAACTCATAGTTCATAGTTTCCAGCCCTGCGGTTGCCCAGAAAGCCGTAAAGCCGCACTCACTGCAAGGAAACTTGTTCCAGCCGCTGCTTTTCGCCTCCTCTTCATCTTCTTGGTGAATTTGTTACATTCTTTATCTGTAGTCCGACAAATATACAAGCTTTGATCTTTGCCCCCCCCCCCCGGCAGCTATGTAAGAAAACCTCACGGAGGCAGCAGCTGCAGACGGCAGTATGCAGCTGCTGATTCGTCGTCTAGAGCCGTGAGGTTGCTGGATGATTTGCATAAAAATTTGCATAATTTGCATAAAAATTTGCATAATTTGACACGCAGCAGCAGCAGCAGCACCAGCAACAGCACGATGTCGTCGACCGCCAGCTCCCGCCAGGCGGCGCTCTTCCCCTAAGGATCATCCTCGATCGGCTGTGGCCGGTCCCTTTTTGGTGATAAAGCGAGTGCCCTAGTGTCGTGGCTGTTCCGTGGGCCGTGGGAAAACAAGAAATATTCGCGAAAAAAATACTTCGGAGGCCCGTCAGGAATGGCACACCATTTGAAGTCTGACCAATGACATCCCAGCTATAGTCGCCATACTTCAAAGCATTAAGCAACGACATCTTTACGCTATTGTAGACGTGTCTTCTTTGAGATGTACGGCCAGAGGACGGGAGAGACTTGCACCCGCTCCCGTTATAAACTGCCCGCGCGGCCTTGACACTCCCGGATGAACTTTCAGTGAATGAGGACCTTTCTTTCGTGTTAAAGGGGATTCCCATAGCCTCGAATTGGCCAGCCACATTGTTGCAGAAGCACAACCTGTCTTGCATCTGGACTGTAGAAGTTGAGAACAAAGTTGGTGACGCTTACTCTTACCTGCGACTTTCACATCTTCATCCAATCAGTTCCACTCATTGAGCTTAGACCTTGGAAGCTCAGCCTTGGACTCGGTAATAATAATAAAAAATAATAACTATGCATTTGTTAGAGCGCCCTCAGAGAACTCAATCTCTAATTTCTAGGCACTTTACATTTGCTGCAAAGGAAGCATGATCGAATGCAAGACTTAACGTCTTCGAAAAGGTCGTTGAGGCCTTTTTGGTTGGGTAGGTATACTTTTCTCTCTGCTGCCGCAGCTGTGAATTCGTAATCTGGATAAGCGCCGCTAAGCGAAGGCCATCTTCTTCCCAGTCTGGCTGGCTGCTCTCTCGTGAATATGGCAGGAATCCCGGCATTCCTTGCGGGGGACCGGGAGCTCAGGACCGAGTACTGCGGTACCTGAATGGCGATGGCTGAACGGATGCTGAGTCGTTGATACATGATGGAAGGCTTGCCGCTGGCACGTTTGGAAGGTCTACGATGCAGATAGAGCAGATGCATGAATAGTCGGTCGGTTCCCCCCCCCCCGATTGTAGGGATAATAAATTAATGTTTAATAATAAAAACAAATTATTTGGATGGCAAACTTAGCGGATCCTTTTTTCTCTCCCCTGTACCATTCTTTAAATATACCGGAATTGCATAAATTAACAAGTGGTATTTCACGCATCACCCAATATTGGGAAAGAAATTCTATCTAGCGAACAGCAATTGTTCACCTTACCTACAACAGTTGTTCTCCTGCTCCTGTTCGCATCTGAAACCGGGTGCCCAGGTCTTTATCCTGTCTTGAAAGGTCTTGTCTTTATCCACGTCGACAAGTCGAAATAAGCTTTGAAGGCCTCACATATGTAAACAGATGCTTCCACAGAGTACTGTCTGCTCGCCTTGATAAATTGCCCAGCAAACGCAGCAAAATCAGCATCTGCTGGGCACAAGCATTCTTGATACCGTGCCAACCGAATATGGCTGTTCACTAGTGTCTTACTCTAAAATAGCAATCTAAAACGTTCGTTAAAGGCACCTGTACTGTTGTTACACTTCTATGGATGCTATTCTACAGTGCTCCATAACTCACCTATTCACTTAAAGGCACAATGCTTGCTATGTATGTGCGAACCTGTCCTCCGGACGGTACCAAATTAAAATATTTCCGATCGAACAAAAGCTGCTCTCATTCATTCGATAGGCATAAGGAATTACGTTAGCACATCGCACCGCAGGCCAATAAAGAAACTGAAATGTGTTACCCGATGGCACGGTCACGACAATCCGGCCACTGAGGAAAACCTTAAAACCTGCACAATTCTTGCACTGACCCACGAGGCTTGACAAAGCTTGACTGCCTTCACACCCAGCTGAGCTCCTGCAGCACCTATTTTTGAGCCTGCATGCGGCCTCAGGACAAGCAATAGCAATTATACATATATATATATACATTTATTATATATATATATATATATATATATATATATATATTATAGCAATTATACACACACACGCATATAGCAATTAGCCAATCCATTATTTCTGTCCTAGCCTGCTGGTTGACTAGACGGTTTTGTTCTGCAGGCTCCTCCCGGATGTTGAACTTTTACACAAATATTTTCTCTCCCAGCTCGCCCTTCGTTCCTGCTTCCTTCGTCCTTCCTTTCGTCCTGCCCTTCGTCCCAGCTCACCCTTCATCCTTCAGCTGTATGTAACTTGCTTCTTACAAAGCTACATCCACTCTGCTGCTGCAGCGTTTTGCAAATCCTTTCCACGAGACTTCCTGCTCTCCACGACCTCCACATCCGGACTTGGGTCCCTGCTCCTCCTCCTCACTTCCCCTTTGTTTCGCGTGAGAAAACGTCTATTGGCTACGTAGTATGCACACCGCAAGCTGCTATGCTTGTTTGTTGTTTTTGCCTGCTTGATACTGTGCATGTCGCACTCATGTATTGATTCTTCTGCAGCAAGTTGCAAAGCACGTGGATTGAGATTGAGTAAGATATAAGTTCTCTTAAGGTGCTAAACAATGACCTAATGATATTATTAAGATAGTGCTCCAATGATCATCGAGGATTTCATGAGCTCCAAATCGACCACCTCCCTTGCACTGTCAGCAGGAGCTACACTGCCGTCAGCTGCTGTCAGGTGTAACTGACGCTGTATCATTTAGCAGAAGCCCTAATGGTGTCATCGCAGCAGTAATCACGCACAAAAACAGCAGCTGTCACGGGCAACGCTGAGCCATGAATCAGGGTAGAAATGACGATTTAGTTAGGATTAAGATAAAACGCACACTCATCAAAGGAGTGACGGTGGAACGGTCGGCCAATAGAACACATCGCGTGAGATTACACAGACAATTGGTTGACTGCATTTTTCAGCCACAGTCAAGTTATGTATGAACATTAAAAATGCACTAAATGCCGAAAGCCCTTTGATTTCACGCTCCACATAGCAATCGCCAGGCAAACGAGAGTAGGCGATAAATATCGTGTGTCTTCCAGCCACAGGGTTGCACAGAAGACAACCCTAAAAGTTACACAAAAGCAGGTTAGTGTAAGCGTTAAAAACCTCCTCATCCCATTGACGTACTGCTGAGGTTATCCCCACTTCAGATACATCTGAGTACAGTAAACACAGCAGTAGAGTGGACAATGTCCACTCTCTGTTGTGTGCCGGAGCTGCCGTCAGCCCGAGTGGCCAGCAGCTCCGGGATCACGTGATCTGATCACGGAGAAGGCAGAAGGCGGCTACCGTTGCACAGCTGGGGCAGCCGAACGAGTGCAGCCGAGGACTGTGACACGTGCTGCAGCACTGCTGAAGCAGCAGCGGCAGCACTGCCGATGTCTTTGCCTATGCCTGGTGACGTCTGATCCTCACTTTGATCGGTGCCACCTCCAGACTGGTGCTCCTCCAGACTGCTGCACTGACTCTGCTGGTGGCTGCACAAACCTGCCAGCTGCGCTGCCGGATATCGGCTGCTGGCGCGCGAGTACTTGACTCGGAGAAGGTCGCCGACTTCATCGATGACTGCAAGCGCCTACATGAGAAGGAAATCGGACAATGGTGAAAGGGAGAGACATGAGTGCACACGAGTGGGGTGCATGCACCTGACACTCTTCACAGTGGACTGGCAAAAACCCCACGATCACAATCAAAAGCCAGAATCAAGGCACAGTCGACTCCCATCCGGCCAGTCTCACAGCAGCTTACTGTAACCTGCATACTAGTAAGGAGTGGCTGATATTTTTTTCTGACAGTGTCACATGCCACGATCTCAAGCTGCTCAGGAAACAAGGATTTCCACACACATCATGAGTGCATAAGTCCGCGGTTCATCTTGAGGGCATACCGTTTTCATAAACTCAATCGTATAATTATGCTGAAATCCCGGAATTAGATTCTTCTTAGGAACTATGGGATTGGAAAATACTAATCGGTGCACTTAAAATAAATATAGATTACCTGAAGTATGTCCAAAAAACAGCTCTCTTCACACTCTATTAAAGATAATGGTTTGGCCAGCGTTTCTTTGATAGGAATGGCCGAAAGAGTTCGGAATTAATTTTAGTTCATCCAGTCCAATCCTGACTTCTAGCTAATGCAAAGCATCTAGAGAGAGATTGAGTTCTCTGAGGGCGCTTGATCAAGTGCATTAATATCATTATTATTATTATAGCTGCTTCCTTTCTAGCATAGTGCCTAGAAAGATTAATTCTCATAGGGGATCGTCTAAATGTCTTATCATTATTACTATTATTATTATTATTATTATTGAGTGGCCTTAAAACAACCTCTTTGATTGATGTAGAGACACAGTCTGAAGACAAAGACATATTTATTACATTATTTTTCTTGATCCAAAAAAAACATCTAGGCTACTCGAAAAGAAAACAGAAGGTATGAGGAAGTTTACATACAGACGAGCTAATTGTCTTCTCGGGATGAGACAAAAGCTTTGAGATGAGGTGGTCAACAGGTGCAGGCTTGAAGGTGCATTGATGAAGAAACCAGGGTGATCAGAGTCCTATTGTGATGCTACTGCAGGCACTGAGTCTGTTATCTTAAATTTCTTGAACACAAAGAATTTGGAAAACGATCGACTAGCTTGCCGAGAAGACCACTAGGCATTATGATAGAGCACTGATTACAGAGACGGATTGATGGTTGATGCTCAATGTCAGAAGTATTTTTTTTTGCAAATGGGATTCAAGTATGCCCTTATAGGAAGCTCGACCTGGTTTGGGCTAGGATGGACCGAAACGGCAGTCCCTATGGCCATGTTACGGCTTGTCAGTCGATGGATGGACCGAAATGGTATACAATAGACCTCACACGCCAGTCGACGATGGAGAGTCAGTACAATTTTTGCGCACGCTTTGCAAGCTCGAGCTTGGTCGGACCGAGTCCTAGCTTGCTTCATGTTTGATATAAACCACAGGGCATCTGGCGAGGATGTGCGGTGCCCTGGAGCAAAAGACCAAGTTTCGTGCAGATGCAAAGGCTCGTGCATAGGATGGATGGATGGATGGATGGATGGATGGATGGATGGATGGATGGATGGATGGATGGATGGATGGATGGATGGATGGATAAGGTCACTTGTGCCTCAATATGCACAGATGAATGGTGTGTATGCTGACGATCCACAGGTGCCGACCCAGCATTGAAAGACCGAGACCACGAAGACGAGCCACTCGAATATTTCAACGAGCATGCAACTAAACAACAGCCGGCTCATGCAGCAGCACAGTACAGTGGCCAAGCCACAGTGTATGTCCATAGGCAAAGCAAGCGTGCCAGCAGCACACATTATTTTGCAGCGCAAGCAATTTGTCACGTCAGCCCCGATGATTCTCGGAGCTCGGGCCGCAAGAGTTGCTGCCCCCCCCCCGTGCTCTTCCCCTTTCTTCCAACCACATTTTCAGCCACACTCGAGCACTGCACGCTGACGGACTCTGCAATGCCTCGATTCGCCAGCTCCGAGCTCCGTCGCAGGTACTGAAGGCACTGCTGCTTGCTCTCACCCTGTCGAGCATCTCCCTCGTGTGGGATGCTGATAGGCAGAATCGAGCACGTGATTCGGTTATGGGTGTTGCAGGAAAACCGACTATGACGGTGGCAATGCCTCGCTTCAGGCACTCTCTGCTGAAAGCCCTGCAGCGACAAAAAAAATTCCATGCTTTCCTAATTCCGCTTACAGCTACAACAAACACTACGATCAGCAGAGATGACTCTCACAGCGCACACAAGCTTTACAGCACATGTAAAGCGCCCAGAAAGAGATAAGTTCCCATCGAGTGCAATAAAAATGTCGTAGTTCGAAAGGGTTGCCAATCAGCACACACGCGAAGCCATTCTCAACTGCTGCTGGGTGGCTCATGATCCCCCCATTCTTTTGCTCGGGCCTTGACCTATCTGAATTAGTTTCACATCAGGAATAATCTCCCACCAGCACCGCCCGGAATTCAGCTCTTCTGACTCAGGTCGTTCGGTTGATGCTCTAAGAAACTTCAAATCCCTCGAAGACTGTGGTATCAGCTCCTGTGCCTCAGTTCCTGGCACGGAACAAAATACCGGCTAACATCGCGTTGTCTAGTGATTTGCCTACATTTAAAAAGGAGCTAACAACCTATAAGCTCCTCACAGCTTTTGCTTTCCGAGTGAATTTTCCTTTGTGTGTCTGTCCGTTCTGTGCACTTTGTGACTAACCAATTGAGAGGCTTCCTTTTCAGCAAATGTAAAGTACCCAGATGAGATCTGCTTCTCTTAGGGGCACCATGAAAATAATGCATTATTATTATTATTATGCAAGCAGATAGGTTGAGAATTGTTGCTGGTGCCCGGAATGGGGTACTGGCAGCATTGGGGTGGTCATACAGGAACTTGCTCATAAATTCTGCAGTTATTTCATACAATTTCACGCCAATTCCACCATTAGATCGGCTTTCACATTATCTCTAAAATGTGTAAATTATGACGACACAGAACTTTGCCGATAAACAGGCTTCAACTCAATGCCGAGGTCCATAAAATCCCGATTATGCAGAGATGATCCATTGCTGCACTTTCGAAATTAGCCAAAACTTTTGGATTCTTGTTCGAAACCCAGTTTTGAACGTCATAATGTCGTTGGAAACACATCCGACTCCATGGCTCCAATTTTGATATATTGCTGCTATCAGGGACAATGTGAAGCCATTTAAACTATAATAACTTTCATGTATTGCTTACTTAGACATTGGGTTACCGTAATTGCCTTCTTACTGTGTTGTCAAACAATTGCTGAAACGTCCGAAGAATTTTCTCCACACCCTGTTGGACTGAGCTGCTTGAGCAAGCTTGCTGTATTTGCCGTAAAATATAGCAAGTTCGAATAGGTTAACTCATTGCTGAAGGGTCTTCACAGATTTCCCATTGAGTAGCACATTCAGTTAAAGTTACCTCTTACAGCTCACCAAGGTCAGACGAGTCAAGCTCCCTCTAACCTCTAACCATTAACTAGTTACAGTCAGTCGACTCTGCATATGAGAACATAAGACATAGGAATACTCTGCTCATGAGAGTATTCCAGTTGTGTGTCCCAGATTTCTTTGCATAAGGGAATCATCCGCATATGAGAATACTCTGCATATAAGAATGCCCATTTGCCGGGCATAGCGCTTTTTCTTTCGTATAAGTGGAGTCGCTTATAGTTAGCATCAGTCAAGACTAGAACTGATTGTCTGTTTTAGCGGGCTTCCTCAAACGACAGCAGTCTTCAGCTAATCGAGCTGTTCCGAACTAGAATTCTTTACATAAGAACGTGCAGCACTTTGCAAGTCTTTTGACGACTATGAAGACCTAATCTCGAGCCAGGCGGGGGAGTTGACATATCTATGCGCGAGAAGCAATAACCGAGAGTTAATGAAAAGCAAGGCATCGTCAGAACAGGCGATCGGTGAATGCTGGTGAGTAGGACTTCCGGCTATTCGCATAAACTGAATCATAATAATAATAATAATAATAATAACAATATTGCACTTGATAAAGCGCCCTCAGAGAACTTAATCTCTTTCTAGGCACTTTACATTTGCTGCAAAGTGATACGCAATAGAATAGTAAGTAAAATCATGCTTGAAAAACAAACAAAATGAACAATATGGTTAGGGGTGACATGCACAGTGTCAGCATGCAAATGTGGTTAGTGGCAGCATGCACAGTGTCAGCACGCATAAGCACATCAAGGACGAATCACAGGGACCCACTAAATGCTGTCCTAAATAGGTGTGTTTTTAAGTTTCTTTTAAATGTGGTCAGGTCAGGGGATGTTCTGATGCAGGTCGGTAGGGAGTTCCAGGCTTTGGGAGCATACGAGCTAAATGCACGGTCTCCAAAGGATTTAAGGTTTGTATGAGGTATTTCTAGACTGTTGGATTCCGAAAAGCGAGTGGTACGATGCTTGGCCTGATGGGGTAGTATATCTGAAAGGTAGGCTGGAGCCATAGAATGAAGAGACCTAAAAGTGAGCGACAAAACCTTGAAGTCAATCCGTTGCTTGACTGGTAGCCAGTGCAGGTCGGCGAGAAGTGGAGTAATGTGGCAACTGCGACGCTCACGACAGACAAGCCTAGCTGCAGAGTTTTGCACCAGCTGCAATCGCCTGATCGCACATGCTGGTAGGCCAGTAAGCAGTGAGTTGCAGAAGTCGAGACGAGATGCACAGCTAAGTGCGCAAAAAGCATATAGCAGTTCAGTGCGCCGAAAACTTTCAGGCAGAACAGTTGCTTCTTTAGTGGGGACTAGACAGCTGCAGGCGGCGACATAAGCTGGAAGCAAGTTGCGAACTGTCGGTGCCTACGAGCTGAAGGCCTGAAGTCACATAATCACAATACTAGTTACTGATCTGTCAATCATGCATGCACCTGTTGGATCTGTGGGTGTGGCAAGACATTGAGAACGATAGGGATGTTGACTTGAGCATGCTACCACTAACCATTCGATCATGCTTCCTTTACAGTATACGCAAAGTGCCCAGGAAGAGGTCGAGTTCTTCGAAGGCGCTAGACAAATGTTTTATTATTATTAACATTACTATCAACAGTTTTATTATTATTATTAATACACTTATTTATTGTTGTTGTTGTCGTTATAGGATAGCCATACGATCGCTGCAGAGACGAATGCTGCCTCTCATGGTGGCTAACAGGACCCAAGCCCCTGCGCGATGCTCACAGCATTGCACTCTTGTTGGGCAGGGCAAATAGTGAGTGAGTGACCTGAGAATAGCTTACGACATCCACCACCACCACCATTCTGACCACAAACCACCCACCGGTAGAGGGGGGCTCAGCACAACCGTATGGTAGGCAGTGGCAGCAGCAGCAGTGGCAGCAGCAGCAGTGGTGGCACAGCAGTGACAGCAGCAGTGGCAGCAGCAGCCGGCGGTGGCAGCAGCAGCAGCAGCCGGCGGTGGCAGCAAGGATGCAGAAGGCCACGTACACTGTATTTGCAGGCAGGCATAGCAGCAGGGGCACCACTGGCGAGTCGTCGTTGCCATACACGATGAAACCCTTGGCCTTCAGCGACGCCCGAAAGTAGCGCACGTTGCTTGCCAACTGCCCGATCCTGCGTTTGCCTACAGGACATAAAGCTAAAACTAAAGCATTGAAAAAGCTAAAAAGCTAAAAATGCTATAAAAAAGGCATAAAAAAAGCAAAAACTAAAGCATCGAAACGAAAAACGGACAAAAAAGAATGGCGACCGAAGGGTGCCGTGCATCAGTGGACAGACCGAACCACATCGCAGACATCGATGGAACGCCCGGCGGCTGCGCCGTGGCCCTATAGCGGGCGAGCTAGACAAGCAGGGTGCCGGAGGCTGAGATAGGTGGCAGCATTAAAGCAGCAGCAGCCAAAGTCGGCACGGCCTTCACCTTCGCCGGTGCCATCACGTCCCATCAAGGACTTCATTGACGAGATGATCTGCTCGCAGGCAGGCGCCGTGATGCTCACGCCGTACGCTGCACAATGAGAATGAGCCCGCAGGTAGTCGATCAGCTTCTGCAACGGGCATGCTGAATGACCTTGCAGAGCTGACTGACCTTGCCACTGCTGCAGCTGCAACCGGCTGCGGTTGCACGTGATCAGCCAGGTGACTGCATGCTAAGCAGGTTAATGATAATAGTAGTAATAACATTTGATATAGCACCCTCGGAGAACCCAATCTCTTTCTAGGCACTTTACATTTGCTGCAAAGGGAAGCTGCACCAGCATCTACGCTAGCAACGGCCGGCTGAACATCGACATCAACCACGTGTGCCAAGCTCTGCTGCTGCTGCTGCTGCTGCACACAAACACCCAGCTGAATGCTAGAGTGATGACAGCGACCAATGGGAGAATTCTTCACAGGGAAACCACCACTAGCATACCGGTTGACTCTGTGCCTAATGACCTGGGCTGGTCAATTAAATAAGAAAATAAAAAAACATGCATGCCAGGTGCACCCTCCTTGATTGCTTGATGCTTTTCTGCATCCCGGTGGCTCTTAATGAATCAGGCCTAAACAGACTGGCTACAAGCAGCACTTAAAAAACTGCAAACCTTCACTGGCTTTTTAGATCCTCAAGGCGTTCTGCCCCATGGGTGTCAACTATAGCCGATATCAACCTATGTCTCGGTTGGCAGCACAGCCTCTCACGACCAGAGAGCTTCATCCCTTGGCAGGCAAAGCCTTTTGTGTTAAATTGGCTGCCCCAAACAAAAGAAGGCTGGGGAAGGGCAGGCTGGCAGCAGTGACTACTCCGGCTGTAAATCAGGAGCTATTTTTCAACGGCACAAGAATGAGAATGCGGCTCAAATCAATGGCTCCCATCCCTCCCACCTGCCAGCACCCCTAGAGCTCCAAGCATCTGGTGGGTGAAAGGCTTTCATCTGGACCACACGGTCTGCTGCATCTACCCTGCAAGGCCTGCTGCATCTACCCTGCAAGGCCTGCTGCATCTACTCTGCAAGGCCTGCTGCATCTACTCTGCACGGTCTGCTGCATCTACTCTGCAAGGCCTGCTGCATCTACTCTGCAAGGCCTGCTGCATCTACTCTGCAAGACCTGCTGCATCTACTCTGCAAGGCCTGCTGCACCTACTCTGCAAGGTCTGCTGCACCTACTCTGCAAGACCTGCTGCATCTAACACACCTATTTAGGACAGCATTTAGTGGGTCCCTGTGATTCGTCCTTGATGTGCTTATGCGTGCTGACACTGTGCATGCTGCCACTAACCACATTTGCATGCTGACCCTGTGCATGTCACCCCTAACCATATTATTCATTTCGTTTGTTTTT
>WPIO01000196.1:120000-322500 GCA_009760855.2 Cristatella mucedo | reverse complement strand
ACCCACGAGGCCCGCCACGGCTTGGCTCCTCCATACCTAGCTGAAATGCTGCACCAGTTTCAGCCTGTTCGCACCCTCAGGTCCTGTGTGGACAATAAGTTAGCTGTCTCATTCTTCCGCTTAAAGACTGTTGGCGACAGAAGCTTTAGCTCTGCAGGTCCTAGACTGTGGAACTCGCTTCCACAATTCTTACGCAACGATAGCTATTCTCCTGCTGCCGACTATGGCTCATCCTTTTCAGCGGTCCTGAGCTACTACTTCTATGCTACTCACTCCCTCAACTGCTCTCCTGACTCTGCTATGCTTCCCACTTTCTCTTTGTTGCGTGAGACAAAGTCTGTTGGCTACCGAGTGGGTACCAAAAGCCGCTTAGGCTGTGAGTGCGCTATACAAAACTCTCCTGCGTAACACCCACATGGTCTTTATGACTTTGTGGAGTTACAGACGGAGATGCATTATAACTGCTGCTGCTGCTGAGGGCAGCAGAAGACTACAAGCACATAGGATGGTCGGCCTGACTTCCCAGGGCACACTTACCAAATACGTACACATAATTATACCATTATACCGTAACTATAATTATATTATATATAATATAATAGCTAATTAATAATTATATCATAATTATGCCGTACCTATATAATTATACCATTACCGAAGGCAGGCAAGCAGGCAGAGAGCTCAACCAACTCACCTTCGTGACGAGGGCAGGAATGTTCATCGAATTGGTGGCAAAGCCCATCTGGAACGTGATGGCTTCCTCCTGGCCGACGTACTCGGCCACCAGCTCCTCGAGCTCCCGCTGTATGCGCAGCGACCCTGCGCGTCGACAAGCGAGGCTGTGACAATGACAACGACAGACGCTCGTGCCACGCATTCCGGCAGCGTGCCGGGCCGACCGGCCACATCGAGGCTGCGCCGCCCGCGTAGGCTAGGCAGGCCCGACTGCCACCGCTGCAGTCGACATCACGAGTGCGCTGCCACCGCCACCGGCCGCTGTTGCCGCTGTCTCCGCGCGCTCTTGCTCCCTGTGCTCTCTCGCCCTCGCCGCTCTGCGCCTCACCGAGCTCCTGCCTGGTGCTGGCCACGCCCAGTCCGTACTTTCGCGTGGCAGCGGCAGTGGCGTCGGCACGCGGACCCACATTCTCGGCAAATCCGAGGTAGTTGTATGAGCCCAGATTAAGCGCACACGTCTTGCGTCCCGTGAACCTGCACGGCACCGGGTGGAACGAACGGTGCAATCTAAATGCAATCTAACTCCCGAAATGCAAACTAACTCCCGAAATGCAATCCAACTCCCGAGCGGAGCCAGAGCGGAGGAGGCAGCTGAGAAGTCAGCAGCGACAGCAGCACCAGCAGCAGCGACAGCAGCACCAGCAGCAGCCAGTGAGCAGCAGCAAAGGCGTGGCAGCGCTGCTGCTGCTGCCACGCGGTCGCCAGGTGTAGGCAACGCTTCGAAGCCGCCGCATCGTGTCTCCTCCTCCTCCCCCCTGAGCGAGTTTACAAAAGGCAAACAGCAGCCATACCCATTGTTAGCCTGCCGTTACTGGCCTGCCATTGCTGATGATGGTGGCAACGCAGCACACTCCCGGCTGCGCGTATGCCTACTAAAACTCTTTGAAAAAACATAAGAGAGCCTCTACCTCACTCAGTCTGTCAATCTTGCTGTCTCTGTCTGTCCCCGGCTCCCTACCTTACCTCTCTCTCCTTTCTCCGAGTTTGTCTGTCTCTCTCCCTCTCTGTCTCTCTCTTTGTCTCTCTCTTTGTCTGTCTGTCTGTCTGTCTGTCTGTCTGTCTCTCTCTCTCTCTCTCTCTCTCTCTCTCTCGGTCTCTTTGTATCCATCTGCACATGGGTCACTCCTTTCTTACGGTTTCCTTTCCTTCTATTGTAGGAGGAACGAGACCAGTCTTTGTCTTCGTCTGCCGTGGTCTCTGATCAATGCCAATCTCACTCGCACAAAGCAGTCTTTCAAGTGAGGCTACCGAGCATGAGATCTCGTCTAAGGCCTTGAAAACACGGCACCAGGAGAATTTCGCTGCACTTCCTCAATGCCTGCTGAAGCAGCCGGCCTGCAGCTACAATCTCCAAGGGGGGCAGGTTAACAGGTTGGTAATGCGACCCTGATACCAGACACTCGACAACGTCAGGATTACCACAATGACTGGATTACGACAACGTCAGGATTACGAGGGGGCGTCAGAATTTCACTCACCTACAGCTGCTGCTGACCACTCAAACTATAGAAACTTGAAGAATTGCACGACACAAATCTAAAGAAGCACTCCTCCTCCTCCTCCTCATTCGCCCGGAGACCACGGCTTCGGGGGAGCGAGTAGCAAGCAGTCCTGCCGCCACAGAGAGTGGCCGCGACGGCGGCAGGGTGAACACTTGCCCCACAAGAGCTGCCTGCACGTGTACAGCTCTAGCACGTGCACTAGCACGTCACGTGCACTAGCATGGTGCTCGACATATCATGCTAGCTAGCAGCCGTTTGCAATGGCATCGCTTCTGCGGAGCTGGTTTGGTCTAGCGGTCAAGGTGCTCGCCCCGACCAAGGTCAGGCTGAGGTCGCGGGCTCGAGCCCCGAGGCATATGTGAAGCGCCTGAATAGAGATTAAATTCTCTTGGGGCGCTGTACAAATGAATTATATTATATTATACTCAGCAGCTGCGCCATTGCGTATAAGAATAGTAGAAATAAGAATAATTAAAACATTTGATAGAGCACCCTCGGAGAACTCGAATCTCTTTCGAGGCTCGAATCTCTACGTTTGCTGCACGGGCAGAAGAAGCACTTGGCAGCAGCAGGAGGCAGGAAGCAGCAGCTGCTGCCTCTCACCTGAACGTCCAACCGTGATCATCCGTGCAGCGGTCGAGCAGCTGCAGCTCGGCGCCAGGCACGCCGGCTATCGGTCGATTCCAGCAGTCTCTGACGCGGCGGTAAAGATTTCGAGTGTAGAAACTCTCGAAACCGAGGTACAGCGGCACAAAGCCCTTTCGAGAGAGAGAGAGAGAGAGAGAGAGAAAACAACGATGCAGGCGATCTCTGGTGGGTGGGTACACGGCGCTGCTGCCGAGAAAATGGACTGCCAGATGCAGCCGCCCACTGCTGCCAGTGCTCATAAGACAAAGGCGAAGGTGACAAAGACAAATACAAAGGTGAGGAGGCTGCTGCTCCGCTCGACGGAGGCGGCCTCAGGGGGGGGGGACCGCGCTCCGCTTCTGCTGCCAGCATTTTTGATCGGCGTCCATCGCCGCGCTCCTGCCGCTCGATCGCAGTGGACGATGGAACTGAGAGGGGGCGGGGTGGATTGGGCAGAGGGGAGGATAGGCAGTCGGGCGGGTGCGCGGGAGAAGGCAGTAAACTCACTGGCCTTATGGGCTCGGCGACGCCGTGCGTTGGCTCGAGTCGGTACCGCCGCAGCAGGTCCCGGAAGTGACCGAACAGGACCAGCACGGCGTAACACAAGTAGGTGATGACGGTGACATAGAGCGGCGTCTCCTCGAACGTCTCCTCGAAGTTTCTTCCCAGGTGCTTTCGATCCCATCTGATCTGTTGGCTTCGCTCATCTTCAAGCTGCAGAAAAGGCGAGAAGCTTCGAGAAGCTTCGAGAAGCTTCGAGAAGGGGGCACATGCGCACACATCGAGTAAACAACAACAGCCCCGACAGCAGAGCCACGGGCACTGCTGTCTGGCTGGCTGGGCTGTCAAGGGCACGTGTGGGTCAGGGGCAGGTGTAGGCCATAGCAAGGCAGCTCGGCCGGAGTTTTGTTTTCGAGGCCACTGCTTCATCGGTTGTTTCGTGCTTGCGAGCATGCACGCGGAATGCCAGCTGTACTTAATGCATTCCAGTTTGCCAATGGAAGGAAGCCCAAAGGAGTCAAGACGCACTTCTCGGGAAGGGATAGAGACCGAAGTCTTAGATTAATAGTAATAAAATGCATTCGATAAAGCATTCTCAGAGAACTCAAATCTATTTCTAGGCACTTTACATTTGCTGCATTCGAAGCACGATCGATTGGTTAATGGTGGCATTCTGCTCAACAATGGCAACAGGCATAATAACATAGTGAGGGGTGACATGCACGGGGTCAGAATGCAAATATGACTAGTGTCAGCATGCACAGTGGCAGCATGCACAGTGGCAGCACGAATGAGCACACAAATTAAGAATCACAGAACCCACTGAATGCTGTGATAAATAGCTACGTTTTAGCTTCTTTTTAAATGTGGATATGTCAGGAGATGTCACTACGAAAGTCGGAAGTGAGTTTCAGGCTTTGGGAGAACACGAACTAATGGCACGGTCTCGAAAGGATTGGAGGTTTGAAGGAGGTATGGGTAAACAGCTAGATTCCAAAAAGCGGGTGGTACGTTGATTAGCCTGGTGGGGGAGTATATCTATTAGATAGGCTGGAGCCAAAGAATGAAGGGACCTAAAAGTGAGTGACAGAACGTTAGAGTCGATGCATTGCTTGACTGGGAGTTAGTGCAGGTCGGCGAGAAGTGGTGTGATAGGGCAACGGCGACGCTCACGACAGACAACCCTAGCTGCAGAGTTTTACAAAAGCTGTGATTGTGCCTGATTGCACACGCCAGAAGACTAGCGTGCAGTGAGTTACAGAAGCATTGGCGGACCTCTAACGTATGAGGAGTAGTGGGCATTCGACGGTGAACATTGCACCAACACGCGTAAAAAACGAACGCACTTTCACGACGGCTTTTTCATAAGCAAACACACATTAAACAGAAAAATAACGAGCTAAAGCACCCTTCAACCCGTCAACGAAATCCATTTAAAAATGCCAGGTCCCCCACCCACCCACCCACCCACCCTCCCAGTTCCATCACCCGGAAAAACGACGGCCATACTGTCCATTCGAGGAGATTCGAGAAGATTCGAGAAGGCCTGCCTTCGTAGGATGAAAGCAACAATCAGCATCGGCTTATCATTTACGAACAATATTTATTAATTATTAATTATGCAACAATTATTAATTATTAATTATGCAACAAAAACGACGTTTTAAAAACAACATTGTGCTCCTTTCCTCACGCGCTATAACCAACCGGCAGCCATTGCCGACGACAATCTCGTTGACTACCTGTACAAAAAGGCCAAATGTGGGCTTCCCCCAAACACAGGACTTGGTAGCGTTGCTATTGCTATGCCGTTTCGAATCGTTGAGACCTCGGTGAGGCAAGACCTGAGGAAGATGGCAACGCCCTGCATCATTGATGGTCCAAAGAGACCCGGCTGCCCACATGCCACTACATCTGCTAGAACGGACCGATAGAGATTGAATATTTAGGGCCCCATTTAATTTTCCTCCAATATTGTCGTGCGTCGAGTGGTCGAGTGCACTCTCGTCCCAGCCCACTCCAAGCAGCGAGCTGTTTTATGTACGTCGGACAGAAGTGGCCTTTTATTTGCATTCCGGAGCAAACACGTTTTGTTTGTCTAGTCGCCACCTAAATCGAAATCCTACCTACTAGCTTCTCAGTAGCAGTCTGCAGACTTTAAGCGCGAACCCTCGCAGGAGTGAAATTATACATAATTACAACACGTTGCAGCAATTGTCTGAACCTGAATCAAAAGTTTTGGAGTCCTGCAGCCATTTTGGTTCATCTGTATAGAAAATATGGCACGGGCTTGAGCCCACTAAAGGCAAGTACGTACAAGCCCTTGCCAAACCGCGGCGACTTCCATTCCCAAACGCTCAGCCAAGCATAAGCTGTGGCTCATCAAATGGCGGCTGGCTAAAGATGCCTCAAACGAGAACAGCGACCTGATTGGCCAGGTCACTCAAGCCAGCAGCTGCCACCGGATGTCTCTTGTCACTGGCTGACGACCGGATGTGCTGTCCAACAGTATGAGTCAGAGTGAGAATTAAAAAAAGGAACACTAGTTAACCTCGTGAGCTCACAGGCCTCAGGAAACCAAACGTGAATGGTGTACTGCTCCTCGACCAAGCAGATTACATCTGATACTGCAATGGCAACTGATGTGACCTCGATCGGCTGGGATAGAAGCTTGAGACTACGACCTCCTACACAACATTAGATGTACCTCGTCGATTCAAGTTGTATCTGCCCGTGCTCGTGTGCATGTATCTTCGTGCTTGCACATGGATACCTACTTGTGTGCGTCAGTGTGTGTGTGTGTGTGTGTGTGTCAGTGTATGAGTGCATGCATGCGTGTTTGCTTATGTGCCATTCCCTCCTTATTAGGAGAGGCTATTGCACTATAACGTCATCATGCAGACCTCCCACTACGCTTTCAGTTACACCACAAGTAGTTCAGGGTTTTTCCCTTAATTTGAGCTACGGGCGTTTGATTGCTGTCAGAGACCAAATCAGCAGAAGCACCCCAATATGCAAGCTGTAGGCACTACCAAGTATGGTAGATCGCACGAACAGTAAGTCCACTGTGCTAATTTTACTTTCTCTGCCATTAACTTCACTCCCACTCACTTCCTGATTGTCCCTCTTTACAGAAGTATCCAAAACTTCAGCACGGCTGTATCGATACAGACTCGAGCAGAAAATCTATTCGTGACATAGGCAAATTGACGACCTTGCCCTTGCCTTCGGACAGCCCCCAGCTTAAAGCCTGGTGGCTCAAAGCCCAACTTCTTCAGCCCTTCTTCAGCCTTCAGCCTAAGACAGGCCAACTGTGGTAAAGTCTTGATTGAATCACTCCTGGCGCTCAATCCCTCGTACACACACGGAACAGTAGTACTAAAGGATGTCCGAAATTGCAAGTGCACATGCGAGTGCACTTGCAATTTCGACAAATGATAAATTGACAAATGCCGTAAAGAAAGCTTTGCTGGACGTGCTATAAGATTCTAAAGCAACTTAAGCTAATTACTAGGTCGTACCTCATACATCAGCAGGCATTAAACGTCACCTGTATCTGACTCCACCGAGTAGCAGTGACCTCACCTAGACTCAGCAAGGAGAGCAGCAGCTCAGTTCTGCTGACTTCACCGTGCGGCACACGCGCACACAGAGCATCCCCTGCTGAGTACCAGAATCAGCAGAGGAAAGGCATGGCCACTCGCTGCTCACATTCCAGGAAACAGCACCCACTCTCACTGTATCCTATAACTTCGGACAACGCCGGCCGGCGCCCCCAGCCTGCGTGCCCTTACCTTCCGAAATAGTGGGCGTCGAGTCGTGGGCAAACTAGTCTACCTCCGAAGTGGATGACGTCCGGCAGCAAGTGAAAACAATGTCATGCCTGGCATTTGTGAGAAACCACAGATGCTCAGCAAGATTAGTGTTGATGAGCAGGACATCTCATGATCTACTGTGCATGCATATTTCTTGCCGAACTATGCTCCCTTGCACGAAATTTCGATCAGAACCGAAAATGTAAAAAGGTCAAAGTACTCCCAACATGCACAGATTCGGTTCACTCCCCTATAAACTTGTTTATAGAGAGAGTCTTCGGAGTTCCTCACTAAAATATTTGTGACGGGCCGTTACCGATTGCCGGAGACTTTAATATTCACGCAGAGAACCCTATCGACAGCCAGGTCTGCTCATTTCTTGACTGTCTGGAGAATTTTGGTTTGGTTCAACACGTTACCACGTGCTGCCCACGTCGGTGGCCATTTTCTAGATCTCCTTGATCCCTAAGCATGAACTTCCTCCACTGACCTTGTGGCGTGCCTGCTGACCCTCTCGGAACATTGTTCGGTCTCGTTTACCATTCCTGCTCCCTTGTACATACAAGGTAATGTCGAACTTGTCCAGCGACATAGACATGAAAAGCATTGACACGGACACATTTTGGAAATCCGTTTGTGATGCAGGTCTTCTTGATCTGCACCCAGGCTCGACTGACAGCCTCGATACTCTCACTGATGCAGCGAACATGGCGCTTAGGAGTGCTCTTGACAAGCATGCTCTCGTTCATTCTATCCGTGTACAGAGTCATGGAGACTCTTTTCAATTTACAAAAAATTTCAAAAGATGCACCGTGTTAAGCGGAGGCTTGAACGTCGTTTTACGAAAGGGGCGTCTGATGCAGATGATCTAGTCAATTTCAAAGGCTTCCTTCGAGCTTACACCCGGAAGTTTAACACCCGGAAGTTTAAAAAAAGCCACGGCCTTTATTTTTCACTCGAAAACTGAATTCCTGCCAGTCGGACCGAAAACAGATTTAAGATAAGACAGTAAAATATTTACTGGCCAATGCTGAGAGGTCTGACTCCCCAGATATTAACGGCTCAGCCAAAACGGTTTCGGCCTTCTTTACTGAAAAATGTTTGCACATTCGTGCCCCTACAAAGCCCCCTCCGAGTAAAGGAATTGTGGAATCACAACCTGTGGCCTTCCTTACAAGCTTTTCCGAGGTTTCTTCGTGCGATGGATGTGGCTACCTTAATAAGGTCTAGTAAAAAGAGCTCGTCTCCTGGAGACCCTATACTATCATCTCTGTGGTCTTCACTGGCAGACCAACTTAGCCCTGCCATAACCAAGATTTGTAATGCTTCTTTCGGAAAAAGGGGTCTTATCCAAGTCCTTCAAATCGGCAATCGTTAGACCGATACTTGAAAAGCTTGGATTAATAATAATAATAATTCACTTGATAAAGCGCCCTCAGAGAACTTAATCTCTCTCTAGGCGCTTTACATTTGCTGCAAAGTGAAATGCAATTGAATGGTAAGTAAAATCATGCTTGAAAAACAAACGAAATGAATAATATGGTTAGGGGTGGCATGCACAGGGTCAGCATGCGAATGTGGTTAGTCGCAGCATGCACAGTGTCAGCACGCATAAGCACATCAAGGACGAATCACAGGGACCCGCTAGATACAGAGGTCCTTGCAAACTATCGCCCAGTTTCCCTTCCTCCTTTCTTGTCAAAGATCCTTGAAAAAATTGTCGCAATGCAGCTGGCTGCACACATTGAAAAGAATGAAATGTCAGAAACATTTCAACCAGGATTCAAGAGGCAGCACTCCACTGAAACTGCTCTCCTCCGAGTTAACAATGACATTCTATGTGGCAACGACGACGGGAATGTCACTGCCCTAGCTCTGCTAGATCTATCAGCTGCCTTCGACACAATTGATCACGATGCTCTACTTGAACGATTGAGAACAACGATCGGTCTGGCAGACGAGGCACTGGCGTGGTTGACATCGCACTTGTCTGATCGTGTTCAATCCGCGTCGTGTGGGGTCAGATCTCACACACGAGACCGGTCACCTGTGGAGTCCCTCAAGGGTCCATCCTCGGCCCCTTGCTGTTCTCTATTTATACTCAATCTCTGGGAAAAGTGATTAAGGCCCATGGAATAGGATATCACTTTTATGCTGCCGATACTCAGCCGTATTTTTTATTCACAGCATCGGAATCTGCTGCAGATACTGAGAAACTGAATGCTTGCCTTGCCGATATTCGATCCTGGATGTCGGAAAACTTCCTGAAATTAAATGATGATAAAACCGAACTGCTGCTCATAGGACACCCTAAGCGTGTGGCTGGATTAAAAAGCTTTGATATGTGATGCTGTTGTGTGACAATCACCACGTGCTCGAAATGTAGGTGTTGTTTTCAACAACTGCCCCTTAATTTTAAAAGCTTCATTCAGAAGACTGCTTCTACAGCTATTCAAAACGCCCGATCTCTATCTAAGATTAGGAGCTGTCTTCCACAGTGGCTTGCAAAAAATTTAATTAGCTCCTTAGTTCTGTCTCGGCTTGATTATTGTAATTCCCTTTTGGCTGGACTATCAAAGAAAGCAACTAGGCCACAGTAGCTTGCTACGAATATGGCTGCAAGGCTAGCCTTCAAGTCCCAGAGGTTTGACCACGCGTCTCCTTTGCTAAAAGAACTAGGATGGCTGCCGGTTGATCAACAGATATAGAGCAAAGTTCTTATGCTGACCCACAAGGCCTGCCACGGCTTGGCTCTAAAATACCTAGCTGAACTGCTGCACCAGTTTCAGCCTCTTCGAGCCCTCACGTCCGGTGTGGACAATAAATTAGCTGTTCCATTCCACCGCTTAAAGACCGTTGGCGACAGAAGCTTTAGCACTGCAGGTCCTAGATTGTGGAACTCGCTTCCACAATTCTTACGCAACGACAACCACTCTCCTGCTGCCGACTACGGCTCATCCTTTTCAGCTGGCCTGGGGTCATACTTCCACGCTACTCACTACCTCAACTACTCTCCTGACTCTGCTAGGCTTCCCACTTTCTCTTTGTTGCGTGAGACGAAGAATTATGTTGGCTACCGAATGGGTACCGATGGCCGCTCAGGCTGAGTGTGCTATACAAAACTCTCCTGCGTAACGCCCACACGGTCTTTGTGGACTTGTGGAGTTACAGACGGAGATACATTGACAAATGCGATGTGCAGCATTCACCAACACTGTGATTCTATCGATGGCTCAGAAGTGGAGGATCAGAGTCAAGGATCCACGCTGTTCGAGCATCCAACAGCCTACATAAATGAGGCGATCAGGCCCCCAAAAAGTTACAGATGCTTTACTTGCAAAAGCTTCCAGGCAAGGTGCACAAGCAAACAAATATAAACGGTGATCAGGGCTATTCGAGGTCCCATAAATCTATTGAGTTCATCGTTCATCGGCCTCTGAAAAAATATCAGCAAACTGAAGGGGAGCTTGGGTCGATGATGTGGGACTTTGATGTGGCTTGAGGCAGGCAATGCTGGGAGACACCGCGTGCCCGGTGGCACGGAAAGCAGAAGAGCGCTCGATGACTAGCAGACTAGTGACTAGCCGGCTGATCGGCATCTCCTTCCACCCACACAGGTGCCGCTGGCTCTATACTCTAGGCCCAGCTCCTAAACCCCCGGCCCAGATACTACTTATCTGCTTTAAGAGGTGTGCTGCAGACAGTGCCGAGCGAGGTCACGTGCTCACGTTTAGGGACGTTGAAAACATACACGCGCTGCTAAAACCTGGCGACTTGAGTGCACATACTCTATGTGCACTCAAGTCATCGAAGGGTTCGAGGCGCTGCAGAAGCGCCGCCTATGCGAAGGTTGCAAAGGGACACGAGAGCCCGGCTGACTCGTTCCATAAGTGCAATTCGTCGTGAGAGATAAGCTGTTTGCATATAGTATGGACAAGCAAGCATGCCTGCTGCTGTGTGTGGCAGCTGCAGGGATTTGGGTGCTCCATCGACTTCTCCGATTCGGCTTACAGTGTCAAACCCATCGCTAGTCCAATTCTGGTGACTAATGAGGGGAAATTACCGCAAGAAACAAAAGAGGGCCGAAAGCCTCTGGATTTCGAAAACGGCAACAGTACATGCACCCCGCGGCTGAACGGAAAATCGCACAATCGGCCTGCCATAGCCCTATGCCACAAAGGTAACCAGGCATATGTACACAATACGACCAGCTCAGCCCTAGCATGACCACAACCGACGCCATTAAGCAGCTCCCCTCAGACTGCATTGTACGCCATGGGGGCAAAACTCCAGTCACAGCCAATGAGAGAAAAACCGGCTATTGTGTAACTGCAACGCTGCGTTCGTCCCTCACACCACCACACGCACCACCAGGATGTGCCCGAGGTTAAACGTGATTCATTCACCAGTTGAGAGAAAACAAGACTCGGCCAGAGCGGTCCGGGAGAAGGAACGAAAGACATCGAGGCTGACGACCTAGGGCGAAGCTATACTGGCCTGGATACAGTAGTCGCAGATCAGGCAGAGCGGACAGCGGGCTACAAAAGTTAATTCGCAGGGATTTAGGGTGGGTTGCCAGGTCAATGGCTGACCGATAAGGGGTCGTTATAATTAAACTCAATTAAAAAAACGCGAGATCCAAGTGGAGGTGCACTCACGGCACCTACCTCACCATGGCCACAGCGGCGAAAAAAGTTAATTTATGTCAATCTAGACTGCGACACAAGGTCAGCTGCAGATCGATGGGTAGGCCGCTAGATTTCAGCTCAATTAGAAAATCGTCACCTAGGAGGGGATGTACTCACGCCACCCGCATCAAGATCACTGTAGCGAATTAATCCATTTCTTTCGGAACTGGTAGATCGTTGCGACGGCGCCATTCAAGTCAAAAGAGGACGTGGCGGCTGAGCTTGAATGGCCTGACTGCTGGCCTGATCGGCTGCCGGTTGCCGACCTTGACACGTTAGGGCCGGGCCCACGTGGTGTGGGATTGTTGCTAACACTTGACGACCGTGTAAACCCCCCACCCTGCCCCGGCTCAGCGATCCCGCTTGATGACGCGAATAGGAATTTCAACGTTGTGGTCTATTTGGTGGCTTTTTAAGATGTTTGGAAAATTTTGGTTCGTTCATAGGATTTCTATTTCAAACAATTCCATCAGTTTGGCTTAAGTTGGCGTAATTTCCAGCAAGTCAGGTCCAACGCCGGAAGCTAAACGTGCAAGCAGCAGCACTCTTGCCGCAGCACAGTTTTTCTTGCTCTCTGACGCGGTCATAGATAGAGCTCCGACAAACGTAGTCTCTTGGATGGACACTGACATACAAAAGAGAAGGGTCGAACGGCCGCTACCGAATGCACACAATGACAGCCAGTTATTAGGTAAAAGGAGCCTGCCCTTGATTGGTTAGCCGTAATCTAGGTCAGAGGACGCAGTGATGACAGCGACAGCACTGCAATTCACGTCGCCTGAACGCATTCGATACGGTCCAAACCGTAGATTAGGATATCCCGTTCCCAGATAGTATAATTTATGAACCAATAATAATCTCTACCACTGTGTTAATCTGACCGATTTAGCATGCCAACATTTCAATAGTCGGCATCAGTTATGCTCGTTGACATAGAGCTTGCTACCACTTGGATTATGCTTCCTTTACAGCATATGTAAGTGCCTAGAGAGTGATAACAGTTATCCTGAGGATGCTTTACAAATGTATTATTATTTTTACCTCCTGAACAAGCGGGCCTCTTATTATTCGTATTAAGACTTTCATGGCGCTCGGTTTGCCTCTCCGGTTGTTAGGTAAAATAGGGAAATTCTTTGTTCATCACTGGACCAAAATCTTCATTTGGGCAGGTTATTGAAAATCTCCGCCAGCACAACCGAACTATCTGTCTTTGCTCATAGCATTAGGGGGCCAACGCTATGCGACGACCTAGGAGTCAAGTTCATAACTACAATAGGACTGCCATTTGAAATCAAGCTCGCTAAGGTGTTGCCATCCCTGCAACTAGTGATGGTTTTGAGCCGTGTAATCGAATCGTTTTGATGACCTGCTTTGGCTACTCATTCGTTAAGACCAGTAATAATAATAATAATAATACGTTTGTATAGCGCCCTCAGAGAACTTAATCTCTTTCTGTGAAAGTGGACTCATCGGTTCTTTAGAATGCTTTGGTCGCCAATACATTGAAACGGATTAGTTAACTGTCACCACGTGAACTAATATGTAGGCTCAGGACACCTTGATTGCTTTGTGGTGCAACAACGTTGGTGAGACTCTAACGCGAAAACAGCCGTGAAGACTCACCATGGCTAGCTGTAGAGTGAAGAGCTCTGCAGGTCCTAGACTGGAACTCGCTTCCACAATTCTTACGCAACGACAACTACTCTCCTACTGTTGACTATGGCTAATCCTTTTCAGCGGTTCTGAGCTGCTATTTCCATGCTACTCACTACCTCAACTGCTCTCCTGACTCTGCTATGCTTCCCACTTTCTCTTTGTTGGGTGAGACTAAGTCTGTTGGCTACCGAATGCGTACCGAAAGCCGCCTAGGCTGTGAGTGCGCTATACAAAACTCTCGTGCGTAACACCCACATGGTCTTTATGACTTTGTGGAGTTACAGACGGAGATACATCAAGAGCCGCGATCCTAGATAATCACGTGACACAACTGCCAAGAACTCATGGCTCCACCAGCTTGGCTAAAAAGAACGCGATAACCCACAAATTCCTTGTACAAGATAAAGCATAGCTGATTCAAGATCCTCATTTTTATAGCTGCAGGTGAGCCTCAAGTTGCTATCACGACAGCTTGCAGTCGGCAATAAAGAATCGCCTGCTGCAGGACTCGAACCCACGATCTGTTTCTTGAAGACCCTGAATTCTCAAAGAATACCCGTCCATATATTGTTTAAAGAGATTCGGTCTTGCAATAATCAACCTGTTAAGTCGTATTGCCCAGCACAATGTATGGCCACCGGTGCATTCAACATTCGAGATGGCATGCAATGGTTCGGCAATATGAAAAATGGTCTGTTTTGGCAGCATAACTTCCTTCTTTCCTTCATTTTGGATGATAACTCGGTGGCAATGATACGTTGAATATGTCAGGTATCGAACTCAAGCTAAGAACATTGTGTAGGCCGACCGAGGGAGACGTTTGTGTATTTTTTGTCAGTTAAAAAAACGTCCGATTGTGCCTACGTCCAGCCCCGAACCAGATGTTATGGATATCCATTGACATGGGTAGAAATTGTTCAAATTCACTTTCTGATACGGAGAAAACTTTCGGAAACAAGCACTTTCCTCAGTCTTGGTTAATGGTGTAACATGGGCATAACAGGGTGTCAAAAAAAAAAGTTAAGATGTTTTAAATCTGAACTCGTTTGGGTGCCTGAACAGCTGGCAAATTAAGCAAGACCATGGTATAGCAACTATATTTCAGTAGAAAGCTGGCTGTGAACCAGTCGGTGTCACATCGACACAGCAGCTGACCAAATCATGCATGCATCACCACCATTACATGAATGCTCACGTCAGCAAACGGCAAAAGTATCTAAACACGTGTTTGCTTAGTACCCGTGTGTAGTATTACCACAACGATCCAACATATGTTACTAAGGCAGCAAAGGCTTCCAGGTTGCAAACGAAAACCACACGGGGCGCTGCACCAGTATAGTGCAGCACACACCACTCGTGATGTCACCGCCTGCTGCAACCACGGGCTGCTGCATGGCCACACGCTCAGCGGATAGCAATAAGTCCTGACTCAAGCAACTTCTCAATCTTGGCTGCTATCTGTGGGTTTTTCAAGTGCCTAAAAGCACACGAGCAACCAAACATCAGCAAAGCATGAGCAACCAAAAATCAGCAAAGCATGAGGCAACATTGCGATCACAGCAACTGAACCGCAGATGGATCAGCAGAAATTGCTCTCATCAAGTGATCAATAGCAGGATGGTCAGCAGGACACCGATCGAGTGCAGCAAAATAATGACTAGATACCAATGAAGGACTCGTGCGCCAAGCAGCAAAAATAAACGTTAATTTTAGCTGCATGGACAGAAATGCTTAAAAGCAGCCTCTCGATAGCCAGTGGCCCTGCATTAATTAGCCAAAGGCTTATCGCTGTACCGAGAACCACTTGCAAAACTATCTTGCAGCATGTATTGCTGACATTAAAACTTAGATGACATAACACTTTCTTTAATTGAACGATAATAAAAAACAACCAACATGAGCGAGCAGAGAGTTCCTGAAACATCGGAAGGCCTAATCTTGCAATATGATGTGTACTCTATGCACTGATTCGTACCGTACTACACTGTGCATGCTGTCACTAACTTATCGATATCCTTGCTTTCCAGCCCTGGAATGCCCAGAAAGGAAGCTAGTTCTTGTAAGGCACTATGCAAATGTCTCATTATTACTATCTTCTGGAGCGACATGCCACCCACACCTCCGGTCAAGACAGGCTAGAAGAAATGCATTGAGGTGAAATGTAGGTAGGTGCATAGTTTGGCATCTGAGAGTTCGACCTGCCAGTCGGTCTGTCTTCTCTTCTAGCTCGGTCTCTCTCTTCCCATCTCTCCTAAATGAATGAATGAAAACGGCCCTTGCAATGCTGCATGACCCAACGGGTCACTGAGCCACCATCGCCAACAGCCTTTTAACAATAGGATCACTAACTCTCTTCAGTCTACAGCCTGATAATGGGTGCTGTGGCTGATCTCTGGGGGTTCAGCTTAACTTGATACAGTTGACTCAATTCGACTTAGACTGCCCTGTCAGCAGCCTATCCCTAGAAATCGTATGCAGTCGCTTTTCCGTCGGAAAGATCCCACAGTATCCCGCAAATCTAAGCCAAAGAATGTGCACACACAAGTTGCACCGAGTCCGTGGGTGGAACGGTAGGTCAAGATACTAGCAGGAGACACAGCTCGATCAGCCGAGTGTCTTGATCAGCCGAGAGAGGGACAATGGCAGCATACGTAAGCCAATGTGAAAAACGGTAGCACAGTGGGGGTCCAATGTGAAAAGATTAGACGTCACGAAGGGTCACTCACTCTCCCAGTGCTTTGGGATCACGCTGCATCTGCTGCAGGATGAGCTGCATCGCCGGGTCCTGCAGAATCTCTCGCACTTCCGGATCCTGCATGGCACGCTTGCGCACAGCCTCCGGGTCCTCGTCCATCATGCACTGGCGGTAGCCATCGATGGCCTCCTGAAAGCAAGCAACGACAGTCAGTGTGTGCATTCTGTCGACTGAGCTGCTGCCGCCACAACACACACGAGCCGAGCGCAGAGCAAACTTAGCAAGCAGGCATTAAATAAATACTCTCGGGGCTTTGTAAGTAGTTGCAGCAACGTGGAGATCAGCAGAACAACTATTATTAGTTCATTATCCTGCTACTTATAGCTAAAGCTGCCGCCCAACAGCCGTCGGGCTTTTTGCAGCACGTTAAAATAAACATTCCGGCCCAGGAATGCTAGGAATGCGACGATCCCGTGGAATGCCAGGAATGCGACCGATGCCGTGCTCCAATCCACCTGCTGCAACTCCAAACCACAAGCCCGACACCTCAGCACTTAAGCCGAAATTGGCTTTCACCTGTCCAAAAAACCGAGTGCCAATCTTCAGGAATCCGGAGTGGTCGTGGCGCATAACTCGGAGCAGCCTTTCAGCACTGTGCTGCAATCGCGGCCAGGGTGCTGTCTTGGCCTTCGGTCGGAGAATCGCACCTTCAGTGCTGCACCGTGTGCTTGCTAGCTCTAGCTAGTCTTTACAGCGGCTTCTGCTGACCGGCTGACTTGACCAACATGGCCTTCCTACCGCCTGTTGCAGCCATCTTCGGCAAGTGGTCCTTGAAGCAGCTCGATGACTTGTTTTGGCGGCCTAGGGAGCAGCCGTTGGCCACCATGTGATCACCGAGTGGTTCGGCAGACGTTCTAAGAAGGCTAGAAGCCACGGAGCCCTTCTTGGAGCACTTAGCCAGATAATACCTGACTCGGCCTTCCCTAAATTCAAAGTATATGAGAGACCTTCACATAGCCCCAGCCCTGTTTTCAAAACACGTCTGAAATACACTAGCTGAACTAGGATTCAGCTGAATACCTCTGGTGAAGTTGCTGTGCTCATTAGCCTCTGGGCGGTTCGGTTCGCACACGATCGACCAGAAAGGGGTAGTGAGATAAGTAAGTAAGGAAGGAAGTAAGAGAGGTCAGAAAGCCGTGAGCTCCTCGTGCCTTCTCTTGCACTGAAGAACTCAAATATTGATCTTCTAAAGGCCAGGTCCTTAAAAGGCCTCACTAGATGTTTTAAATGGCAAACTTTTTGTACGTACACCTTATCCAACCAAACATGTCTCTTCCCCTGGCACAATCCATCATTTCAGTTGCTAAGGACGGCACTTCTCAGCTGCTAAGCTGTTTTCTATTCCCAACATCATCACCATCATCGGCCTCTCGCGAGGTTCTTAACTACACATGGCCCTGAGTGTATGTATGCTAATGCATCAGGCAGGCATACAGTGCACACGCGGCGCAAGCATACAGCAACAAGAAGCTGGGTGATGACGAATTGCTAAGCGGAGAGAACGCGGCACAGGAGAGCTGCCACACAACGACGATTACCTGGCATTTCGGATCGAGTTCGAGCGCCTTCTGGTAAGCCGAAGCTGCTCTGCCCAAGTCCTTCATTGCCACGTGACACTGTGCCTTCCTGAGATGTCCCTTGACTGGAAGCAAGCAAATGTCAAAGCAAGGTCAAGCGTCATCAAAGCCAAGGTCAAGCGTCGAGCAGCCACGCCTGTACTTGAACTCGGAAGGCGCCTCTGAGTTCAAGTGAGACACGTCCTGCAGCACAGCAAGTGCGCAGCTGAGACGCCTCCCAGAGCTTACCGAACGTGGGCTCCAGGCGGATGCACTCCTCGGCATCTTTCAGCGCCAGGGGAAACTCGAGCAGCTTCGTGTAGCAGGCAGCACGGTTAGAGTAGAGCTTGGCATCGTTCGGACTGCGTCGAATGGCCTCCGTGTAGCAGCGCACGGCATCCGGAAACTTGCCTGTGAACAGTGAACCGAATCGACCACAATGTGAGCTCTACGATACTGACACAGCTGCAGCAACTGCCAACACTGCATTGGCCATCTAAGACCAAGCATCCACACAGAATGCGTTTAGGCCACGGCATGCAGGCAGGCATCATTCAGTTGCAACAAGAAATAAATCAATATTGTGCCGTAGTAGCGCAGAGGTCTATCAGGCTCTGATGGTCACCATTAAAATTAACCAAGCGCAGAGGTCTATCAGGCTCTGGTGGTCACCATTAAAATTAACCAATGTGAGACAAAGCACCTAGAATCACGAAGGACATCACTGTGAGGTGACAACATGCCCTTGTTTACTGTTTCCTCAACTTAACATACGTCCCTGTCAACCAAAAGAACACACACATGCTAAAAGAAAGGCAAGTTACATTTGTTCGGTAAACAATGATCCTGGGCGAAATAATCACAGCCACGGCTCTCGTAAAAAATATTTCGCACCACAACGTGGGAGCAGCTGAAATTGTACACAAACAGCATCCTTGATAGCAATTCACGGTTCCTTCGACAATAGATGTATTTCTTGTTGCATTACTGGCACCCAAAGGCAGCCATCTCGTTTGCTCTCAAATTCCAAAATGCACAGGCAGACTGAACCGCCTTCGACATAGCACAAGAGATTCAGGTAAGACGGGTTTGGACACACAAGAGTGGAAATATAAAATCGTGAATATATCTAGAGGTAGGAGGATGGTGACAGCAAGAGCCTACCATCCTGGAAGAACTTGTTGCCTTTGTTCTTCTCCTCCAGAGCCTTTTCAGGATCGATATAGGCTAGCCGCTCGAGTTCCTTTATCTTCTTCTCCACCTGTTCATGCATCAGAGGACAAGCATTGCCAGTGCTAGCACAAGACGTTGCTTTTAGCAGCCATTGCAGCCTTAGCAGCCATCACCGACACTCTGCCCCCCACAATGCACATACCAGACATCCACATGCACATCCTAAGCACAACTCGATATGCATATCCAGCAGCAAGGGAAGGAATAGTGCCCGTCATTTGGCAAGCCGTGCACTCAACTAATTGTGCAAACTGAACAGAAATATAGATTTAAGACAGGCAGATGAGAAAGACAGGCAGACAGACAGATAAAAGGGGAGGGTTCTAGGCAGCAGTGCCACCGTTGGCACGACAGCGACTTTGCTAACAGGACATCGCTTCGAGGTGTGGCAGCTTAATATGTCAGCCTACCTCGGAAGCCTTCTTTACAACAGCAGGATCGCGATGCTCGGCTACCGACTTGTGGAACAGCGCCAGCGCCTCACTGTACTTTTCCAGCTTCAGTGCTGCAGTGCCAGCACGAGCCAGGGCCCTACAACAACAGTGCAGAGCAACGTGAGTTTTCAGCAGCAACAGCGACGGCCACGAGGATCCGGAAAGCGATGTGGCCAACGAGCGCGATCGTGCCGATAAACACGGCAGCAGGCCGTGGCCACTTAGCAACAGAACGACAACGTGGAGCACGAGGTCAGCGGCCAAAACCAAGAGAGAGCTGGAGGAAGCTGCTGCTGCCACAATAAACCAACCAGACTTAAACCACGCAGCCAAGACCGAAAAGCGAACACTTGCTCCACACGGCAATCACTGGCGCAAATCACTCTCGCGTGCAAATAAGGAGCAAACAGAGAATTCGACTACAGAAGTACGTAACATGGCAGCCAATGAGGCAAGATGGGGCCTCGACGTGCATCCAGCTTGGGAGGAGTAGAGTTGGCACTCCGAGGAGGAGGAGAAGGGGCTCGGAGGATAAGTCAAGGGCACGGATCGGCTGCCAATGGGCACGCAAGTCTCGTCGTCCTTTTAAATGACGTCAAGCATCACTCTCATCCTCGGCCCGTGCTGGTACATACTTGGCAATGTTGCTGAAGTCAGCCCGGTTTTCACGCCCTATTTCGACACCTTTCATGCAGGTGTCTATACACTTCTGAAATTCGCCTTGCTCTAGGTAGACAGCTGAAAAGCGAAAACGAAACCAATTACTCAAAATAGCGAACAAACTTACATTCTCTTATAGGTATTCTTTGCTCCTATGCAATTTCTTAGTCAACAAAAGTGAGCCAGACCAGGCCATGCCATGCACACACTAAAACCATGAAACTCAACAGAGAACCAGCCGAAAAAATTAAAGCATATAATTCCAATCAATTGTGCACGATGCTGTACATATTAGGCAGACGGCAGCTATATCAAAACCCGCACTTATACTGCTGGAGCACGCCTAACAAGAGACTTTTTGGAGCTATCGACTACTTCACAAAACACCATGGATGTGACAACTGCAGCAAAAAGCAGGACAACTCATACCGGCCATATTATTCAGGTAAACCATGTTAGTCGGCTCAAGCTCGCTTGCTTTGGTGTAGTGCTCCAAGGCAACATTGAAGACTCGTTTCTTGTAAGCCTCATTGCCCAGCTCTTTTTGGTGTTCAGCCTACAATGAGCATCAACAAAAACCACTCCAGTGATCATGCCTACAGCTGTGCACAGGGAACTGGCTTCAATACAGCTATTCGTGACTGCATGAGAGAAACACAAAAAGAGATGAGACAAACCAAGAGAGATCTGCCTTTACCAACCCGTTGAAGCCAGCAGTTAGTTGACAGCAATACACCATAGCCAACCATAGCTAATGAAAAACCAAACCACTGGCCAGCTCATCTGGGACCTAACTAACTTCCTTCCTTCCTTTGGTACTACTATGACTGAACCAGAAAATAATAAACAAGAGGCAGCAGCTACTAACCGAAACTATGCTGCCATTCGCTACGATATACCAACAGAAAACTTCGGTGATGAAGCCCGAATCAGCTAAAGTGCAAACGCATCAGAATGCAAAGCATGCAGCCAGTGGCTGGCAAAGATACCTGGCAAGATCATCTGTATTGCATGCCCCCAAGTGCAAGAGAGTGGCACGAGAGAGCAAGAGAGAGCGAGGGGGAGAGAGAAAGAGAATAAGAGAGAAAGTGAGAGAGAGAAAGGGGGGGAGATAGAGTTAGACAGACAGTGAGTGAGGGAACGAGATACGGACAGATGCTGAAAGAAAGACAGACAGTAATTGAGAGTGAAAAGCGGAAGAGAGTTAGAGACATAGGCAGACAGAGCTATTTACCGCAGCAAAAAAGGTGGAAAGAAACGGGAGCAAACTCGAGATTAGTGCAAATTATTCACGAAGAATATCAAACAATGAAAACCAAGAAACACTAAGGGAAAGAGATTGTCCATGCCATGTAAGCATGATCTCATTTGCACAGTAGCCTACACTAATGTAGTCACGTCATTACATGTACATGACGGCATGATCCACCGACCACTGGTGGCAGAGACTATTACAACGTATGAACCACGGCGAATACCAAATGAGTGGCTATAGAATTATGCTTCCAAAACAGCTGCCTCACAGGAAGGTTGCCATGCCCATATAAACCAAGGGCAATGGCTATGCCAAGCACACATGCCTCGAAGAAAAGAACTTGGGATACCAAACTGATGACCAGGCGACAAAAAGAACCTAATGCATATGGTATATATGCATATTATATACGGCATATATGCATATTACATATGCTTCCATGCAATATAATACATAATGCATAATGCATATATATGCATATATATATATATATATATTATAATCCGTGTGCTAGACATACACACAGCACGTATGCACATTCACATACGCATATATAGAGCACTCGTGCTTTAAAAACTCGCTCGCTTTAAAAACGCGCATAGAGCACGAATAAGAAAGTTCTAGAATGGACGCGCTCGTGCCTCAAACCAATCAGTAGTGACTGCCCCCAATCCCGACTCGGTGCATGTGGCAGCAGCACATCCGAAGCATACATATTTCGATATGGCAGTTTACAGGCTAGCGAGCCGAGTTTTGCATAGGCACAAGCTCCGGCAGACGAGATTAAAACGAGCAGCCGCACTCCGACATATGAGCGGTTGAAAATATACCCGTGCATAAAAACAAATTAGATACACCTTACTTCCGGGTTGCGAACTGGCCATATTGACAAGCAGGCACGTAGACGAAAGAGGATGCTGCATTAATCTCTGAGTCCTACTCGTCGACGTGCGACAGTACCGACTGCACTATAAGTACGCCAATGCTGCTGACGCTCGACCGCTCGAGATGCATCCAAGCAGCGACAGACAAGATAGAGTATTGTGTTTCGCGAGGCGCGTTCGGGTAAGTTCGTTTAACCTTCGAATGATCGTGAGATCGCAGGACAAGTCGCCTGCGAATGAACTTACTGGGCCGCCCGACTCAGACCAACCGCGACCGTCTTTGACAAAGATCCCACCGCGTCAGTCAGAAATTACTCGGGCCGACACCGTACGTGGGACAGTAACGCCGCTGAATTGACAGCGTCGCCAGCGGCCGCAAGAATCACGACGAACTGACCGGGGCGGCCCAAATATCTCACGAACGTAATGAAAATGCAAATGAAACGCAGGCACTCACGGGTAAGCGAATTCACGCGCGGTCTGTCCTCACAATTTATGCAATCGTTAGAGCCAACACAGAGCGCGCGCTTTCACGAGGCTTTACAACAGCGCTTACCTCACGTGAGTTGGCCATTTCGAATGAAAATTCTGGAAGCTCTGCGGTGTTCTAGCCTCCCGCGCAGAAGATTGCCGGCATGGGGCGTTGGGACCCGACGCACACACGCATACACACGTGAGCTCTGAAGTTTAAGAGCTTGTCTTTTTTTAAATTTTAAAAATTGCATGATTTAATTAAAGTATTCATACGAGAATTCTGATGACCGACTTTCATTCAATTTAAGCGTTTCTAAGGGCGTGGCTCCGTCGCAGACTCGGCTCGGTCACCTACAACCCGTCACTCCAGTCGCTGCTACTTCGCTCGATCTGAAGATTCGTCTTCGCCGGAAAAATACTGTGATGTGCCCAGCATTACTTCCGTCTTCAGCTTCCCCCTTGCTCTATAGCTATTGAACGTTATTGAACGCTGGCGTGCTTCGTTTCAGCTCGAAATCTAGGTGTCATATTCCAAAGCGACCTCTCGTTAGACGACCATATTAGCTCCACAGTCAAATCTGCCTATTTTCAGCTCCATAACATTGCTAAAATTCGGGCTTGTTTAGATAAGGATACCACGTCCAAGTTGGTCCATGCATTCGTGACATCCCATCTCGACTTCAGCAACTCACTGCTCACTGGCCTACCAGCATCTGCGATCAGGCGATTGCAGCTGGTGCAAAACTCTGCAGCTAGGCTTGTCTGTCGTGAGCGTCGCACTTGCCACATTACTCCACTTCTCGCCGACCTGCACTGGCTACCATTCAAGCAATGAATTGACTTCAAGGTTTTGTTGCTCACTTTTAGGTCACTTCAATCTATGGCTCCAGCCTATCTTTCAGATATACTACCCCATCAGGCCAAGCATCGTACCACTCGCTTTTCGGAATCCAACAGTATACAAATACCTCGTACAAACCTTAAATCCTTTGGAGACCGTGCATTTAGTTCGTATGCTCCCAAAGCCTGGAACTCCCTCCCGACCTGCGTCAGAACATCCCCTGATCTGACCACATTTAAAAGGAACTTAAAAACACACCTATTTAGGACAGCATTTAGTGGGTCCCTGTGATTCGTCCTTGATGTGCTTATGCGTGCTGACACTGTGCATGTTGCCACTAACCACATTTGCATGCTGACCCTGTGCATGTCACCCCTAACCATGTTATTCATTTTGTTTGTTTTTTAAGCATAATTTTACTTACCATTTAATTGCATTTCCCTTTGCAGCAAATATAAAGCACATAGAAAGAGATTAAGTTCTCTGAGGGCGTTTTATCAAGTGTATTATTATTATTATTATTATTATTCGTCAGCTAGAGGCCGTAGACGGCCGTTAGAAGGTATTAGCGATTCAAGAATTATTGTCTACCGGAACCGGATGTGTCGCAATGCCTACCTTAGAAAATATTGCCAGACATCGGAAGTCAATATTTAGTCAGTTGCACTAGGGTTGGGCTTTCAACTGGAGAATTGCGCGTTATGGCTGATCGTTTGGCCAAGTGGTTAAGGCGCTCTCGCCGACCAAAGTCTGGCCGAGGTCGTGGGCTATTACCCCGTAGCATATGTGGAGCGCCTGAATAGAGATTAAGTTCTCTTATAGCGCTATGCAAATGAATACTATATATATATATATATATATATATATGATAATATGTACTTTAGCACACCTTTGAAAGCTTGCTGAGCTGACGATCTGCAGAGGAAGGAAAGTGAAATTCAACCGATTCACAGCCTTGTTCATATAACGGTTTATAAATGTACGGTACGGTTTATATAACGACGGAAGACCCTTCGCATTTTTGACGCCGTTTTTGAGCTTTTGACCCACTTGCAGCAGCCAACCACGAATTGCTCACGACCGTATTTGAACCCACGACCTGCGGCACGCCATGCGAGCTCCTCAGCGCCGGACTAATGGCGCCAAAAGTAAAAAACAGACGACTAAGCGATCTATTTTATTGAGCTGAAGAAATAAGAAGGGGAATTTCACCTGGCTTGCAGCAGGGCATTGCGAGGCATTGCTTGTCGAAGTAAATGGGTTGCAAGATCAGTTATATTATGAATGCCGAAATATTACTCGCGATTCCTGAATTGCAACGGCTAGGAGCTGGTTATGCCATAATCCAAACTTGCATGCTGACCCAGTGCACGTCATCCCTAACCATCTTATTCTCTTAATTTATTGAGCAAGCGCTAACTAATTCGACTGTGCTTTCTTTGCAGCAAATATAAAGTGCCTAGAAAGAGATTGAGTTCTCTGAAGGTCCTAAATAAAATGTATTATTATTGTTATTATTGTAAGCAGGTGCATGCACCGACGTTGAGCCAGCCGAAAGTTGCACCCGAAGGATTTTCACAGGTCGGCAGTTCAGTGGTGCTCTGGGGCTGTCTGCGAGAGTAGTTCTTGTGCTCCATGGCTGATTCTATTATCTATTTATTATATATATATTTATATTTATATTTATATTTATATTTATATATTATTTTATATTATTATATTATATTATTATTATTATTTATATATATTTTATATAATATATATATATATATTATATATATATATATTATATTATATGTTATTATATTTATTATTCATTATCTATATTTATTATTCATTATCTATATCATTATTTATTATCGATTCTGACCCCGAAACCCTCCATCGCGGTCCGAGTGTCATCCCTTTCGCTGCTGTGGCTGCACTCCACCGCCAGCAGTTCAAAGCCCAGCCCAGTCCGTACAGTTTTCACGAAGTGTTTTCACTTTCGTGGTCTTGCAAGGATGTCCTAAACTGCGGGGTGCAACTTCAAAACCCTGACGGGTGACAGGACTCCAGACGGGTGGGATTCCAGATGGGTGGGACTCCAGATGGAGGAAAAAGCGAGCGAAAAGTCCGGATTCGATTTGCGATCCCAAGTGGACCAGGCACACTCTTGCGCGTGCAAGTTGTATTGAGTTGAGCCACCAAGAGAACGCTTCGTTCGGCAATCAAAGAAGCAGGACTCTGCATCTCAATCGGTAGAGCGCTGGACCGGTAGCTTGCCGGAGCTTGCCCGTTGGATCGTTTCCGGCCAGAGACGAAACTCTTTCGACGCTCAGTCCCGCGTTAGATGGCTTCCGGTCGTCTTGCACGTTGAAACTTATAAAATGACTCCGTGTGCGTGCGCGCGCGCGCGCGAAAGATCCAGCACAAAATTTAGCGGACGGCAATTGCCTGAGCAGCTGGCTCCGGCTAAAGTTAACAAAGCGGCACAAAGCGTCAGCGAACAAAGAATGCTAGTGGTTTAGCAAAAATGTGTAAGCCATCATTCATCCTTGGCACGAATTTTCCTGATCGCTCCGCTCATCGACGGTGCACGCCGGCTCTCTCGCGCAGGTGCCCAAACCGCTCGCCGCACTTAAACGTCCACACTTCCCTCCGCGGACATCGGCCCAAGCAAGCACCCTCCAAGAAGACTGAACGCCGAATATACGGCAGCGCCGCGAAGCTGTCTGCGACTGCTCTTAATCCGCCCTTAACCAGACCATTCGTCGCGAGATCTCGCGACGAATCGGCGCGCGCGCAAGATGCTCGCTGGGCTTCGGGCTCTCGCGCTTCCCGGCGGCGGCGTCCCAGGTCGCATGGGTTCGAATCCCGCCGCAGAGAAATCCCCATAGTGCCCGCAGCAATACGGACGCTAACGGAAGCGGCGCCGCGTTTGAACTTGCGACGAGGCGTCTCGTCGCGTCGTTCGCGGCTGACTGAGGAGGTCCCGCACGCGTTTCAAGCACGTGGACGTCCGCGAGCTCATCTTGGCAACGCGCGACTTCGGCGGAGATTCGGGCCGAAGGCGACGAGACCTTCGTTCGCGGCGCCGCCCACTCGACCGGTACGGTCCACCGGAAGTGGCAACCGTATATTACACACACACACACACACACATATATATATATATATATATGTATGTATATATTATATATATATATATATATATATAATTAATACACTTGATATAGCGCCCTCAGAGAACTCAATCTATTTCTAGGCACTTTACAATAGCTGCAAAGAAAGCGAGATCGAATGGTTAGTAGTAGCGTACTCAATGGCAACAAGCATGTAAGGCAAAAAGCAACCAGGCCCAGCAAAAGTGACGGCTTGGCCTTTTCAAACGTCAACTACAGGTAAGTTTCTACTGCTTTTTTCAAAGATGGCGTAAATTGTGTACATTAAAAGTTACAGCAAACTCACGTGGTTCAACCTTTATCTGCTGACCAATTTTGAAAACTTTATCTGATTTTTATTGTTTCTGCTATCTGACTATTTTGGCCAAAATCCTCGGAAGAAATTTCTTAGACAAAGACGTGGCCAGAAATAATTTGGGTCGGTTAAATGAACCGGGCGCAGCTCCGTCTCCCGACGCTCGCACGTTCGCGCCCTCCCCGCGCCGGTCCGCCGCCGGCTGGCGCGGTCCGTTGGCTGACTCGCGCCATTGCAACCGAGCTGACCGCGCCGTTACCCTCTCCCCCCTCCTCCTCGGCGGCGGCTGATTTCGTATCCGCCCGAATCCGGCGACGCACCGGAAGTGCCTCCTCTCATCCGTCCGCGGAGGCCGCTCGGGCTGCCGCGGCACTCGGCGGCGCCGGTCTCGCCTACTGCGCCGGCGCCTCGTCCGCTCTGCTCGCTGCCCGACCACTCGGACTCGCGGCGCGCGCGCGCAACGCGGACGCGCTCGTGCGGACGCGCTCGTCCGCATCCGGTCGGCTGACCCAGGTCTATACTCGCGAAGCGGCGGTAGCAGCTCCTGACGGAAGCCGGTACTTCCGCCACTTCCGGCGGTACTCCTGACGGCACCGGCGCTGGCACCTCGATATCTTACCGGTGCGCGGCCGGCGGCGGCCGGACGCAGCTTCTCGGCCGGGCTGCGCTGCGGGCGACCCTTAAGCGGAGCGGCGCGCTTATCGGCGCTGCCCCGACTCCACCGCTTGGGCGGCTCGGCCGAGTCCTCGGCCCCGCCGCCGCCGTGCTTAATACTCCGCAGCGGCAGCGGCCGAGATAAACAGCGCCGAGCCAGCGCGGCGCGGGTTATCGGCAGCGGCCGGCGGCGGCGAGTAAGCCGGGATTAGACTAGAGGGTTGCGGGCGGCGAGGGAGGCTCGCGTACCTCCACCGCAGGCGCCACCGCTCGCGAGCGGCGACCCGCCGATCCGCCGATACCGATCCGCCGCCGACGCCGCCGCCCCTGCCGCTCCGGCTCAGCCTGCCAGCGAGGAGGTCGAGCGGCCCCGGCAGAGACACGATTTCGGCTCGCCGCCGGCGTCGCTGCCGCGACGCCACGCTTTCGGGTAAGGCGCTCGGGACGGCGGCGGCGCGGGGCTCCAGCGGACTAGGAGACTGCGGCTGCCTCCGCGACTAGCGCGTCCTAGTCCTAGTCAGTGGGCCTCGCTTTCAACAACTTGGCCAAGTTAGCGAAGGCGATACCTGCACTATACGCTGCCGACTCTCTTTCCTGCCTGACGTCCTAAGCCGCCGCTACTGCTAGTACTACTACCATGCGTATTCTCGTTTTCTCGACGGCACTCGCGACGCGGCTATGCTTTGCCTGCGACACGGCTACGCTTTGACTTTGAAGGAGCAAAATGCCGTCGACGTAATGGCATTGTATTGCGAAATTCTATATTCAACTCGCTATAGAATACTCGTCGCTCAGTCCTCGTGGTTTTTTCTAGCGTTTTAGACGAATGCTAGCTCGCACGACCTCGGTCGAGAGGTCATGGGCTCGAATCCTGCGGCGGGCGATCCTTTATTGCCGCTGCAAGCGGCAGTGATAGCCAATACGGCTCTTCTGCCACTCTAAAAAAAGAGGTTATTCAATCGGCTAGTAGTTATATAATTTTTATGTATTGTATATATATATATATATATATATACATATTATATATAAAGTACCGCGTATACAAAGCTCATTATTCAGGGTGCATCGGTTATTTCTATGGGGTGGTCTAGGCCTGCGTCTAGGGGGGGGGGACAGTGAGCACTAAGGGGGACAGTGAGCACTAAGGACCTCGTCACGCCTCCTCAGTTTTACCAATAAATAATAATAAAGAATAAAGATCAAAAAGGGTACAGCAGCGCAGCGGACGGCTATATCGAGACGCTGAGCACGGTTGTCAAACACTGCTCTGAGGTAGCTGCTTTGGGCAATGGGGGTGGTCACAGGCTGGGGGGGTGGATGGGGGGGAGGTCGCACGCTCGGGGCTCGGGGGGGGGGGGGGGGAGGTGGGGGTGAGGTCGAACGTGTTCCAGCTGGAGCACTCCACTGCCTCACACTGAGAGGAGCTGAGGAGCAAGTGGCAAGAGCAAGAGCAAGAGCAAGAGCAAGTGGCTGGCCGGAGAGTTTCACGCGATCGCGATAACGTTAGCATCCGGTTACCACCTTTGGCTCGCCCCGATTTCAATCCTCTTGATCGCCACGTAGCTGCACGTGTGCATCCGCTGTAGTTAATGTATGTGCACGATACAGTACGGTCACCTACGTTTATACAATACGTCAGAACGACTCTCCCACGAGGGCGAAGAATCGTACAACCCACCGCTCGGACTCTGATCGTTTAGTCACGTACCTCGTAAGAATAATAATGATAATACTGCACTTGATACAGCGTCCTCAGAGAACTCAATCACTTTCTAGGCACTTTACATTTGCTGCAAAGGAAACAAATGAACCTCAAAGCCGGTGGAGACCGTGCCTTAGTTTGTCTGCTCCCAAAGCCTGGAGCTCATTACCGACGCACATCGCAGCATTCCCTGACATGCCATAATCTAAAAAGAAGCTTGAAACACATCTGTCTATTACGGCATTTAGTGGGTCTCTTTGCGATTCGTCCTTCGTGTGCATATGCGTGCTTACACTATGCCTGGTGCTTTCGGATGTTACCACCAATTAATTTGAAAATGCTTTCTATATAGCATCTGTAAAGTGCCTAGAAATAGATTCACTTATCTGAGCGCAATATAAAAATGCATTATATATATATAAGTAAATATAATATATATATATATTATATATATATATATATATCCGTTCCTATCAAAGACACTCGAACGGGTCGTGGCGGACCAGCTGAACTCGTATATCGAAACCTCACACCTTGCTAGTAAGTTCCAGTCTGGCTTTAGAGCTAATCACTCCACAGAGTCAGCATTGCTTCGGGTATACAACGACCTACTTAGGAATGCAGACATGGGTAGAGTGTCTCTGCTTGTTTTGCTTGATCTTTCGGCAGCTTTTGATACCATCGATCACAAAGTTCTTCTAGCGCGCCTCTCATCTCGCCTGGGCATCACTGGCACTGCTCTGCAGTGGTTCAAGTCCTATCTCAGTGGGAGTCTCCAGAGTGTTGACGTGAATGGACAAAGATCATCTGAAGTACCTCTAAAATATGGAGTACCTCAGGGCTCAGTGCTAGGTCCGGTTCTTTTCACGGTTTATACTCTGCCTCTTGCTGATGTGATTGCCAAGCACAATCTAGGCTTTCACTTCTATGCAGATGACACTCAGTTGTACCTTTGCTTTGATCCCTCCCAGCCTTCGAGCACCTCAAATTCTCTAAACTCACTAGCTGCATGCATTGATGACATCCGCACATGGATGGCAGCAAATTTTCTAAAACTTAACGATGATAAAACTAACTTACTAGTTATGGGCAAACCAAGTGTGATCCAGAGGTTGGAAAGGCTGACTCTCAAAATTGGCTCTGCCAGCATATCTCCAGTTGAACCAGCTCGAAATCTAGGTGTCATATTCCAAAGCGACCTCTCGTTAGACGACCACATTAGCTCCACAGTCAAATCCGTCTATTTTCAGCTTCATAACATTGCTAAAATTCGGGCCTGTTTAGATAAAAATACCACGTCCAAGTTGGTCCATGCTTTCGTGACATCTCGTCTCGACTTCTGCAACTCACTGCTCACTGGCCTACCAGCATGTGCGATCAGGCGATTGCAGCTGGTGCAAAACTCTGCAGCTAAGCTTGTCTGTCGTGAGCGTCGCACTTGCCACATTACTCCACTTCTCGCCGACCTGCTCTGGCTACCAGTCAAGCAACGGATTGACTTCAAGGTTCTGTCGCTCACTTTTAGGTCCCTTCATTCTATGGCTCCAGCCTATCTGTCAGATATACTACCCCATCAGGCTAAGCATCGTACCACCTGCTTTTCGGAATCCAACAGTCTAGAAATACCTCATACAAACTTTAAATCCTTTGGAGACCGTGCATTTAGTTCGTATGCTCCCAAAGCCTGGAACTCCCTCCCGACCTGCGTCAGAACATCCCCCGACCTGACCACATTTAAAAGGAACCTACAAACACACCTATTTAGGACAGCATTTAGTGGGTCCCTGTGATTCGTCCTTGATGTGCTTATGCGTGCTGACACTGTGCATGCTGCCACTAACCGCATTTGCATGCTGACCCTGTGCATGTCACCCCTAACCATATTATTCATTTCGTTTGTTTTTTTCAAGCATGATTTTACTTACCATTCAATTGCATTTCACTTTACAGCAAATGTAAAGCGCCTAGAGAGAGATTGAGTTCTCTGAGGGCGCTTTATCAAGTAAATTATTATTATTATTATTATATATATATATATATATATATGTGTGTGTGTGTGTGTGTGTGTGTGTGTGTGTTTGCGTCCCTATATATACACGCGAGTGGTGAGTGCATTCCGAGCGTAGTTACAAATGGGTGTGTAGCGGCTCGCCCGTCCGGATCGGGCCGCAAACGCGAAAACGGGCGTGCATGGATTTCGTATGGCCCGCTGGCTGCCATGCTGCCGGATGGCGCTGGAGCGAGGCGTTCGTGGCATTCGCGAGCTCGCGGCGAGCGGAGTGAGAGCCGGACCGCGGGGCCGCGGAGCGAGCGGAGTGAGAGCCGGACCGCGGGGTCGTGGAGCGAGCGGAGTGAGAGCCGGACCCGGGGTCTCGGAGCGAGCTCGACTTTCGCTGAAAGAGACCGTCGTCGCACGTTTCAGGTTGCGACTGTTGCGACTTGGCCGCGTTTCCCCGAATGAAAGGTATCGAGCCTTTTGTATTTATTATTAGCTTGTTTATTGTTTTTACGTTTATCATTCGAATATTCGAGCATTTGAAACCTGATTCCAAAGTATTCGCGCGGCAAGAGCGACTCTCGTGCGACGGACGGACTGACGGACGGACGGGCGATTGACTGCTTCTACTGCTCGCTTCCTTTAGCCAGCTTCCATTTTTCACTCGGTCGATGTTTCTTAATTTGATTTATTTTAAATTTATTTAATGTAAGTCGTAGTCTTTTTTGCCACGGCCGTCCGTCGCGCGGATTGAACGCTGAAACAAGATTCGCCTCGGCCGGGGAACCGTCGCGTAACATCTTGGCGGTTGCCGCCGGTCTCCCTCCCTCCCAGAGCTCTAGCCGACTCAGGCGTCTTTTCGTTCTCCGCCAAATGAAGGGGCTCCTTACGGCCTACGCTTCCTCCTGAGTCGAACCAGGATGCGGCGTTGCTTCTCGGCGGAAGTCTCGACGGAAGTCGCGTCGGTGCGCTTCTTCCGGAACGTTCGAAAGAAGCGCTGCCGAGCGAAACGACGCCGTCGTCCTCCTACGTGGATTTATCGCTCAATGAGAGGCCGAGCGCTCGCTTTCTCTGCACTTTCCACCGGACTCACGTGGTCTGTAGAGACGCTAGCGGACGTTTGTAGCGCGGGCAGCAGCAGTCGCCGCCCGCAGTGGCGTCGCTTCGATTGAAGGAGGACGGCCGTCGCGACTGCGCGCCGTCACGACGAGTTTAATTTGTTTTCACAGCCGCAGAGATCGAACCGAAAGAGTGCTGCGCTTAATAGTAGCATACTAATAAAAATAGCACATCCGCTATAGCGCCCTCGGAGAACCCAGTCTCTTTCTCGCCGGCTAGCTCGCTCCTGGTGGCTCGGTGCTACGGCGAGTGCGCCGACGTCGCGGCGGCAGAGTAAGGGTCGCGACGCACGGCGGCGGTAACCGCCGTGCGTCGCGACCCTAAGCACTGCGACGGACGGATGCCGGGAAAGCAAGCGTGACCGTCGCCGACTGCGACAGTAGCCCAGGACTCGGCTCTCCCACAGGCGGACGCTGAGCTGCCAAATAATCCAGTGACGTTACGGCCAGCGTACGATGGCGACCTCGGCTAAAAGACCGCACCGCCCCGAACGCGGGTGGCAAAGTCTTGCGTAGCGGTTAAGGGGCGCGCCGGGCCTGCGGTTGGCATTCGCGTGGCGGCAAACTCGCTACCGCACTCTACTGGCGCGTCGGCTAGGCCCGCCGCTGCGGGCGCGGGCTGACTGACGCGCGGGAAGGCGGACAGGGCACAGGTCAGTGGAAGGCAGCTGGAGGGTGGCAGCAGTGCGGCACGTGTCCGCAGCGGCTTGCGCGTGGCGTCCGCAGGCTTTCGCGGCGGCACTGCAGACGGACGCTGCAGACGGAGGAGCGGCGACCGTGCTAGATCGACGGTGCTGGCGGCGCGGCAGTTCGCGCCCGATGCGTGTCCCGCCACCCAGCCCAGCGGAGGAACGCTGGGAAGGCGTGAGCAGTAGGCCCACCCGAGCCTCGTGCCGACGAGACGCGACGTGAGCGCGCAACGCAAAGCGGAAGCGAGAGGCAGCAGGACTACGACGACTGGGTTGGTTAGCCTCGAAAGTCCATGCGGTCCACCGACCAGCCACTACGCACTGCCATTCGGCGCAGTGCCGAGTTGTCGTCGGCGCCTCGTACGCGCTGCGTGAAAAGGACCACCGCATCGTGTACTCGACGGTTGCGGCTGTGAATTCAGAGCCGCTTGTGCAAGCCGCTAGTCTTTCCCGCTGCCAGACCGACCACTTCCGTCGCCTGCGGTCAACCGCGGCAGCGGCGTCGCCACAGGGGCCGCAGCTGTCCCAGCGTATAAATAGCTCCATTCATTCCGGCGCGAACCCGACGATCGCCAATGCGGACTGAGTGTGTGTAGCGTGCGGCCACGCCTCCAGCTCGGCCGGTGTACTCATGCGCCGCAGGACGGCTGGCAGAACCGAATCGGGTACGTAGCTGGCTGCGCCTAAACCAGTGACGGATCTATAGGGTAATAGATCATAGGGAAAAGGAACAGGAGCTCTTTCTAGTGCTTTCCCTTTGTGATCTTCGAGGGAGCATATGCCGTCCGCTAGTGGACCTATTTCACGCGCGCGTGGATGGCCGTTATCCGGCACCGTTCTTTTTCTGTGAATGGAGTTGGGAGGGCCATTCATGGCCGTCGCCGCTCGCAGGAGCGCAGCCTCGTAAGCTGGTGATCGATAACGGTAAGCTCGTCGGGCGGACGGATAAGCTCGTCATGCCATGCTGCTCGCCATGCGCCTCCGCGTTCGTCGGGCGGGCACGTCGCTCGCGCAGCGCAGGCACCTCAGTCGTAGCGCCGCCGCAGGCTGCCCGCGGCGGATGCCCGCCCTCGGTCCGCCGGGCCGCCGAGTCGCGGCCGCGCGCATGTGCCGCCGCTGAATCGCTCGCCCGACGCCGCCGCCGCTGAATTCTCGCTTTGGCTTGCCACGCCTCGCCGCTGAATTCTCGCTTTGGCTTGCCTCGCCTCGCGTACTCGCCTTGCCTCCTGCCTATCGTGGGCCGTCGCCGAACGTCGACTGTGCGTCTGGCGACCATGATTAGCCCTGTCGACAGCGTCGATCGGTAGTCGGCCTCGTCGCCTCTCCGGAGCTGGCTCTCTTTCTGTGGACACGGCGGCGGAGCTGGCGTTGACGACGCTGACGGCTGTGTCTTGTCTCGCTGTCTTCAGCGGCGTCTTTGTTTCCTCCGACGCTGTTGACTCGGGGCTTTCAAATTAGAAGTGTGCCAATGATGCGAAGCAGAGGCCCATGGTGTGGGCTACCCACGGTGGCTTTGACGGACGACCCTCTGTCTCTGTGTCTCTGTCTCAGTGTCTGTCTCTGTCTGTCTCTGTCCCCGTCTCTGTCTCGTTCTCTCTCTAGACTAGAATGTGGCCAACCAATCTCACACGAGGTCACAGCTCGCATCTCAGGGCAGTAAGCGATAAGCGCTTGCTGACGTGAAGAGGCTGTTTCTTTCCTACCTCGAGGATCCTACAACGAATGCCTTGAGATTAAGGCTTGAAATCAAAACTGCTGTAATATTGCCCATAATTTTTGACAGTCCTATCCTCTGACACATGACCTCTTGACATCGGACCAGTCGAAGGCGATCAACGATGTCCCCAACTATCCAGTCAAAGATATTTTGCGTCCTTAATAATGATATCATTAAGCATGCAAAAGACAATAATAATAACGCTATCATTATTACTATGCAATTATTGAGGACTTGACAATTCTTGCAAGGACTACAACATTCGAGTTGGTCCAAGCATTTGTGACAACCTGGCTTAGTAACTCGCTACTCACAGGTCTTCCTGCTTATGCAATAAGATGCTTACAGTTCGTGCAAAACTGCAATAAGATGCTTACTGTATGTGCAAACTGTTCTGGTGGGCTTGTCTGTCGTGAGCTTAGCAACTGCCACAGTAATCACTTCCCACAATGCACCCACAGTGGTTCCCCATTAAGCTGCATATCGACTTTAGTCGACTTTCACTTTGAGTGGTTTTTCACTTTTAGGTCTCTTCATTAATACTCTTGCAGTGGCCTACCTATCTGACCTACATATTACCCAATCAGGCTAGGCAGCATACCACCCATAGCATCTGATTAAAGTCGTTTGGATATACCTCTAACCAACCTTAAATATTTTGGAGACCTTGCCTTGAGTCTGTATTCTCCCAAAGCCAGGAACTCACTTCCCACTCGTCTCGGCATACCCTGACTTGACGCATGATTGCTCGGTCCATGTGAATTGTCCTTTGTGTGCTTATGCGTTCTGACAGTGTGCTTGTCATCGCTAACCAATTCAGATACTTCCTTTACAACGCATACACAGTGCCCAGAAAGAGATTGAGGTTTCCATACACATTTACTTTTATTAATATTAATACACTTGACATAGTGCCCTCAGAGAACTCAGTCTCTTTCTATGCACACTACATTTGCTACAGAGGAAGCACGATCGAAGCACTAATCGAAGCCTGACTTGCACGCGTACGTGAGCGCGCCTGCGTGCATGCTCATGCACACGCGCGCAAAGTGCTGTGAGCGCTTCTTTGCGCACAACATCCTAGGCACTGTGCCGGCCAATCTGCTGCTGCACCAGTGGTAGGGCAGTCGCTGGCAGCAACTATCATACATCGCTCGTGTTCCCTTGTGGTCCCAGCCCTAGTCTCAGCTCTCAGCCAGGTGGCATTAAGGTGGCACGATCGGCTGGCTCTGGCCAGCTGGCTGCTGGACAGGTCTTACACTGCTGCAGCTGCTAGGGCAGCCGCTACAGCTAGCTGCCTGCAGCAGCCTGTAGCTGCTGTCATATAACTCCCGGGGGGGGGGTGGCCGGCGGTGGGGAGCAGTTTATTTCTGCCAGCGTGGCTGTCAGCTTGAGCTGCTTGGACTGCCTCTGCCGTAAATCGTTTGAGTAATTGCCGGGAGCATGGCTATTAGCGTGCAGGGTCACAGCAGCGGCAGCAGCCGGCAGCTGCTCTGCGTCCAAAGGTCCACCCTACCTACCGGCAGCTGCTGTCGTCATCATCCCAGTGGCTAGATGGAGGTCAGAGGTTCAGCAGCAGCCTCAGCAGCTCAGTGCAGCTGGTGGTGACTGCTGTTCATTGCTTTAGGCCACTGGATGGATGAGTCGCAGGTTTGACAGGAGGCCACTCGGAGGGTTCCTCCCCTCCTCAGGGGAATGCCACGTCGGTTTCTGGCCCATCGGCCCCTGGCAGCTCCTCAGGTGCCAGGGGCCGGCTTACCAAAGGATGGATTTCAAATGACTCCCTCTTCACTTCCCATAATTAACCCCCCCCCACAAACACACACACACACACACACACACACACACACACACACACACACACACACACACACACACACACACACACACCCACACACCACCTTGGGTCTCCGGTGGGAGCTCAGCAGATGCAAAACTGCTGAAACCGTCTCCTCTCCCTCCCTCTCTCTCTCCGGCCTTTTCCTGGTGGTTGGACCGTGTCGAGTGGAAGCAGGTGAAACATAGCCAGCGATGGAATTACAGCCGATGGAAGCAGAGCAATCGGCCAATCATCGTGCGCCTGCAGCCAGTAGGACGATGCCAGCATGCTAGCCTCTCTGCCTGACCGGTGGCAGTGAAAGAGACGCCAGCTGAGCCGCTGAGCTGGATGGAGGACGATGGATGGCTGAATGGATGAATGACTCTCCATTCGCTCGGCTCCTCCATCTGTTCGGTGGCAGCACTAGCACTGTGGACTCGGCTCAGCAATACCGGCAGCAACTTGTTGGTCCTCCCCGGTGGAGCAAATGGAGGCGGGGCAAATTCCCATCCCATCCTGCTTGCTATCTTTTGGGCAGCTGGCCACCAGAGCCGACCGGCTTGTGGCCAGCGCCCCATCGGAGGCCATCCACCCATCCATCGCCGAGGTTTTCGGGGCTCAAACTCCCCAAGATTGGCATTCTTTTCTTTCTTTCGTTTAGAGTATTTATTACAGTGTATCCGCAATATTTTGTTGCAACAGGGCTGCGATGGCCCGGTAAGGCAGTTTTAAGTCTGACCACCGGCTGTTGGTTGAGCGCCTCTACCGAAGCTGGCCCGACTGTGCTCAGTCGGGGGCAGGGGAGGCGGGCTGCAGCGGCCTCTGCATCTCGACTCAGGACAGCAAACGTGGTTGAACGATCTAGCCAAGGGGCTTACGGTTAAGGGGCTTGCTTACCACCCCTGGGTCTTGGCCCAGGGGTAAGGGTTTAGGCAAGCCAAAAGGTCAAAAGGTCGAAAGAGGCTTGGCATTTGGCTCGACCTTTCTTTCGATCATGCTTCCTTTGCAGCAACTGTAAAGTGACTAGAAAAGGATTTAAGTTCTCTGAGGGTATTATTTTTATTCACGACCTGGGTATTGGGTTGGGTTCGAGTGGTGCCTTGGCCACTCCATTATTGACCACTGTGGTCACTTTATTGACCATATTGACTATAGTGGGATAGGCTCTTCTGCCACTGCTACATAAAGGAGGCTGTTAAATCAGCTAACCTTTTTTAATGTGACCTTGCCATAGGCAGCCAATCTCAGGAGGGTTTGAGGCAGGTGGTGTCTTACAACTTACTCACCAGGCCCCTCAGGCTGTGCCAATGAGCCAATGTCCAATGGTGGCCTAAGATGTCGCCTCGGACAGCCACCCAACTGGGCCCGGGCAGTAGCACCAGCAGCAGCAGCCGCAGTAGGCAGTAGTGTCTGCACTGACCCTGCCTGGTAGCCCCCCTTCTTGAAGCATGATGCTGCCTCCACCCCCCCCCCTGCCCCCGGTGGGGGGATCGAGGCTGGCCTCTGCTGGTGAATACTGGAGGCACATGGACTGCACCTAGCTAGTGGCCTATGCTGTTGCTCTGCTTTGGTGTGGGACGGTCGATCGGTGTTGTTTTTGTGCAGAGAAGTTAATGCCGGATCCGGCAGTGAGGAGGCAGTGTGCACAGTGTACTTTGGTACTGTCATGTTGCAGGTGTGATCGATTCATGACTTTCACGGCCTTGCTCTATTTGGAAGTAGCAGCCGTGACTGAAGCCAACAGAGACCCCTGCCCCGACACTCTCCTCCTTTCTTCAGGCTTGAGCACCACTAGCACTAACCGACCTAACTAACAGCAGGTCTGCGAGTCTGTGAGTGCCTGTGTTCACTTGTGATTCTCACCTTTCTTGCAAGACAGTTTACTTTAAATGATGTACCAGTTAAAGACTTGCTTTGGGATTGGGATGTCAGCCAGCAGAAAAGTCACCTGGGTCAAGGTCAAGAGAGAGAGGAAGCACTGCACCTGAAAGATAAAGATGAGTGAGGAGAGGAGGGTCAACAGCAAGGTCAATCAGGCTGGTGAGATGATATATATATATATATATATATATATATATATCATCTAACTATATATATATATATATATATATATATATATATATATATATATATATATATATATATATATATATATATATATATATATATATATATATATATATATATATATATATATATATAGTTAGTTAGATAGATAGAGAGAAAGAGAGAATCTGTGCTATCATTTTTATACAGATGACAACTGTCTCAACTCCCTTGCACCGTGTATTATGAATGTTTGAGCTTGGATGGGAGCAAACTTTCTCTAATATAGGAAAACCAACTTCAACATGCAATCGGTAAACGTTGGATATTGGAAAGCTTTACCCTCAAATGGGCTCGGTCAGTGTATCCCCTGTAGAGTTTGCATGCAATCCGAGGTGTCCTCTTCATAAGTGACCTTGTTGTAGATGACCACATCAACTCCACACGCAGCAAGTCTGCTTATGGTCAACTGTGTACATTGCAAACATTCAGGCCTGCTTAGATCAAGATACTGCTTCCAAGCTGGTCCAAATATTCATCACATCCAGTCTAGACTTCTATAAGTCACCGCTCGAAGGCCTTTCTACCGGTGCAATAACGCACTTATAGTTGGTTAAACAGTCTGCAGTCTGGCTTGTCTGTCCTGCACATTGCAGCTGCCCTACTTCTCATCAACCTGCACTGGCTCCTCATCAAGCAGCTTCAATCCACTTGTAGTTTCTACCTGTCCTGTAATCAAGTCCTTTCCTTCTCTCGCTCTGCCCTACATGTACTGCCTGCTCTTCTGACTCAAGTCGGTTAGCAGTTCCTCCAGCTCACCTCAAATCCTTTGGATATCGTGCCTTTGGTTCATATGCCCCCAAAGCCTTCCACTCACACGTAGCCGACGTCATTCATCCCCCGACATGACATTTAAAAAGACGCTAACTGGCGGCCACTTGTTCCTCTGAATTTGCAAATGGTCCGTGTGAATTGTCCTGTAATTGTCACATTCAAGCGAACAATGTCCCGTGTTCGCTTGAATGATTCGCTGCAACTAAGCCATGTTACCGTCAATCAGTTGGCCGGCTTCCTTTGCAGCATATGCAGAGTGCCTAAACAGAGATTTAGTTCTCTTACGGTAATCTATAGAATGCCTTATTGTTATAATTTTTCTTATTATTATCATCACAATGACAACTGCAGCATGCCTAGACTCTTTGCCAGGCCGTTGTTCATAAATGCTAGCTGATTTGACAGCCTCTTTTGTATAGTGACAGAAAAACCTTGTATGGCATTGCCGCTTGCTGTAGCAATAAAGAATCGATCACCCATCGCAGGATTCGAACCCACGACCTTGTGATCGAGGTCGTGAGAAGCAACCGCCTTACCTAGTGTGCCATCACGGCTCACCAAAGTGAGAAAAGCCAGCCTCTCAATGCTGATCTGGCAAGCGATTGATGTTCGATATTCAGCTCTCTAGAGCACTCGGCAGCCGGTTCTGCACTCAGCAGCGGCAGCGTGTTTCTGCAGTCCTCCCAGGCCTGAGGCTGAGAGACACGTGGGAGCAGTTTAGGTAGTACTTAATAAGTAGCCAGACTTAAGTAATATAATAGTATTATAAGTAATACAATTGATAATAAGTAATGTAATGTAATTAGTAGACTGATTGCGACGACACCCCTTTCTCTTCGGGGAGGGGGCAGGCAGGGACTGAGGGTCTAGGGTCTTCGGTTGGGTTTCGGAGGGTGCTAGGCAATGGGGCTGGGGATGTGTTTTCGAGCTCGTCCAGTGGTGCCACCTGGTGGTGTCTGGCGGAGGATGAGGGACCCACTCCCACTCAGTGTCAGTGTCACTGTATCCTGCCTGTTTGACTCGGAAGACCCTAGTTTATCACTTAACAATGGACCGGTGAAAGCTGGTCAATAAACAAAAGCAGAGACGAAAGAAAAACAAATAAGAAGCCAATGGCAGTTGCAGTGAAGGCCCTGCAGCCACCGAAGCCGCCTGTGCTGCAGCAGCTGCAGCTGCCGGCCCACGGTTGCTGGTGGTGGCTGCTGTCGGACGTGTAAGGCGCTTACTATTCAGCATCGTCTGACATGATCGCCATGTGCCACAAGCAGTCCTGCCTGCAGCTGCCTGTTTGGCTCGGTAGCTGAGGGCAACGGCAGCTGAAGCAGCTCTGTGTGGCTCTATTGCCAGGTGGCAGCATGTTCAGCTTGTTGGTCGGTTGAGCGACCTCTGAGCTGACCCCGAGGGTTCAAATCACATCTCTTAGAGAACAGCAGTCGGCAGGAGCCATTTCTCACCAAGTGCAAGCAGCAGCAGGTAGATAGGCAGGCAGCAGCAGTAGCAGAAGACATCAGCAGCTGAATTAGCTGGCAGGTAGGCATGCTACAGCAGCAGCAGCAGCAATAGAAGAAGGCTAGCAGCAGCTGCAGCAGCAGCAGCAGGCTGGCAACAGCAGCAGCAGGCTGGCAGGCAGCAGGTGATCAGACCTATTAGTGGCATCCGAGATGATCCGGCATAGATAGCCACGGAGCCCGGCTTGATAATCAATAGGGGCTTTGCCTTTCCCCTTGAGCTGTCGGTGGCTGCTTTATTTGCTGAGTTTTTGCAAGGTTGCATGTCATTCTTTATTGGGCCTTTATTTTATCAGTGACCAAAGGTATGTCAAAGGTGAGCCGAGTTTAGTCTGTCTGGCAGCCACCTGCCAATCCACTTGTGGATCAAAGGCTGCTGCCGATAGCTCAGGGAGGGGGTGGGACTTCAGCCGACTGCTCTTGTGCCGACTGCTCTGTGTTTCAACCAGCTTGCCTTCTGCTGGGTCTGACTGTGGATGAACTGGTTGGCTGCCAGACAGACACGGCTCACGGCTGACTGCATCAGGCCCAGCAGATCTAGCCGGTCAAAGTGAGTGCTCCGAGGGCCAGGGTTGCTCTCTCATTTTCCTGTTCTTTGTGTCCCGCAGGCACAGCGATCGCTTGCCTGAAGATGCTGCCTTACGTTCGTTTGCAGGATGCAGCCTCGCAGGATCAGCTGACCATGAACACTCGTCCGACAGGCGGGCAGTGGCACACGTGTGTCATGCGCTGGAGCACGTGACCGTGCACAGAGATGTGATGCAGTCCCAGGAACCTCAGCCACAGCCACGTGATGCAGAGGAGGAGAAGGAGGAGGAGGAAGAGGCTGCAGCGACTGCAGCATCGACAAGTGGCCGCTGCTGCCGCCGTGCGGCTGCTCCGACGCCGGCCGTCGCAGTGCCACCGGCCTCTGCCGCCGCCGTTGCTGCGCCCGCCTCTGCCCACGGCGGCAGCAGCGAGCGAGTGCAATCGAATGCTGCGGCAGAGCAGGGCTTAGAGCTGATCGCACTGCTTCCCGGGGAGGAGACACCATCGCTCGGTGAGCTGCTGCTGCAGTCGCCTGATAAGACATTGCAGCAGCAGCAGCTCACTGTGGGTCCCAGTGCAGCAGAGTCGGAGCCGAAGACAGTGGCTGATGCTGCACCGAGCTGCGGCAACAGCAGCGGCAGCAAGCCGTGCCAAGCTGTGCCGGCTGAGTGCACGTCGATCGCAGTAACCGCCGAGCCGCAGCAGCTGCCACAGCGGCGGCAGTCTCCTCCTCTGCCTGCTCCGAGGGCCTGCAACAGCAGCAGCGGCGGCAGCAACAGGAGCAGCAGAGGAGGCAGCAGCTCCAGCCTGACCTCCACCACTGGTCACGCTACGAGGTAAGCAAACTGCACCGACGGCATTCTTTATTGCACGTCGGCTCTTTATTGCATCCCGGGTTCACATGTATACATTTTGCTTCCGGTTAACATCGGGGTTAGTCACGGTTTGCGCAATCACTTTCTCTTTTACTTTGAAGTCATCGAAACGTGCGATTCCATTTCTGACATTTCTTCGTCTTTGAAAGGTACCATAAACAAATATTCGATTGTTCAGACCAATTTATAAGTGTTTTCGTGACTTTCCCGGCTTTTTGGCTCTTTTGTTGCTACACATACGAGACTGTTAAATCGGCTAGTATTATTCTTCATCTATCTGCATTGCTAGTGCATTGCTAGTCGATTAGGGTGCCTAGATAGCACTGTCTCAATTCCAGTTGCAGGTTCTGAAAATTTGAGTCATCTTAAAGTAATTTTTGCATTGTCGACACTTGGTGAGCACAAGCATTACTAAAGCACCTAGAAAGAGATTGAGCTCTCTGAGGGTGCTTTATCAAGTGTGTTATTATTATTATTATTATTATTATTATTATTACTATGAAAGATAGGCACTCCTCCTAGGAAAATATACTGCTTGAATTGAAAGAGTTCTGTGCCAAGATTGCACAGATTGCAAAAGTGAAACCTTTTTGCTAGCAAGTTTAAATTAACCAATACACTTATTATAATAGCATTGTAGGATTTAGATTAACTGTACACCGATAAAGATATTGTTCGAGGTAAAATAACAGCTTTCTGTAGCTTAACCCATGTACAGAATATGCGGAGGGTAACTTCTTCTTGAAGTCATAGGGCAAGACGTAGGCAAGGGTAGGCAAGGGGGTAGGCAGGACTTGCAGAACAAACGCTTGCTTGAATGTGTCGAACTTGTCTTTTCACGTACGTCGTGTCACTGCTAGAACAGCTTTGTCCAGAATTTTTTTCTATCGATGTGGACAGGCTTTTGATTCTGGCTCACTAGGTAAGGCGGTTGCTTTTCACGACCTCGGCCCCGAGGTCGTGGGTTCGAATCCTGTGGTGGGTGATCCTTTATTGCCACTGCAAGCGGTGGTGATAGCCGTCAAGGCTCTTCTGTTGCTATACAAAAAGAGGCTGTTACATCAGCTTGTATTTAATTTAATTTTAATTTTTTCGGATAAAAGCATGTCGACTAGCAACTAGTAGTAAATACCGTTGGACTGTATCCTGATTTTATTTTGGCAATGTCATGTCGTGTGATCTGCTTTACTGTGATCATTAGGGGAAGGATCCTTATCGTTCGTTGCAAGCTCCTCTGAAGCCAAACAACATCGTGACGGTCATTGGGCATCGACACAAGTGCCCTATAATATCTAATAGTCTTATATATCAATAATTCTATATGATCCAAGAGTCGATGTAACGATGCGGCAGTCAAGCAGTTCCTCGTCGTACTTGAGCCCATTTAGGAACTTTCGACCGAGATGCATCTTGAGCTAGCTTGCAAGCAACATCGTAGTTTTTTCTGCTTTCAAAGGAATCCAAACGTATTTTGCACAGTTGATACATGTGGCAAGTCTCTACAATCTGATACCAAAATTGTGAGCCGTATTCGCACAAGTCAGCCATTTCTGCCTCACCGAAAGTGCTTTTAGGCAATCGTGAGACTTATCGACTGGACACAGCGGGTTCTGTCGTGCTCATATTTTTGTGTTTGAATTGCTCATGGAAGCTGTTGTAAGCAGTCAAAGTGCAACGATTCAGCCGTGACTGACTTATTTGCTGCCCTCTCTCCATAAGTCAGCATGCAGTTATACAAAGTACACGACCACGCATATGAGGTTTGGTTTGGAATTGATATATAAGGTACACAAATAACGAACATGAGGTACAACTCACAAATAGCTGACTGTCGATGATCGACCTAAAGAAAAGTCAAGGCTGATTTAACAGTCTTATTTATATAGCAGCAAAAGAGCCACAACAGCTATCGCCACCACTTGCAGAGTGGGCAATAAAGGATCACCCACTGCCGGCCTCGAACCCTCGACTTGGATGGTAAAGAGCACATTGTGCCCTCGGCTAAGACTCAGGGGCACCTAGCTTCATTCAGTCTTTAGAGCACTTATTGACTTGTCATGATGATATGTTGAAGCCACAGTATGCAGCACAGCAGAAGCGCAGAACTTGAAGCAATCGCTTAACCGTGCCCCTAGCCACTAGGGTAAGGTCGGCACCCCGAATCTTGCAAAATAAGCCCCTCCCAGGTGAAGGTTAGGGTACATGTCTCGAAAGGTACATCTACAAGGCCAAACTTTTGAGTAACTAACTCCTCAAACTTTCGGTTGATGTTAGCTATGCTTGGTCATTGTAGATTGCGGTCACATGCCTTCTCTAATCTTGCTCGTTGGAGAGCCGGTCGTAAAAAGCTCGTTCTTGTGTGTGTGTGTGTGTGTGTGTGTGTGTGTGTGTGTGTGTGTGTGTGTGTGTGTGTGTGTGTGTGTGCGCTAAATCTTGACCTTGGGCTTGAGCCATGTTCAACATTTAGTCAGACGTGCTAGCTACTGTTTTCTAGGCATAGTCAGCCGAGCCGGCAAACCAGACTTCACTGAGACCAGGAGATCTGAACACTTGAGATCTGAGCACTGAGACCAGGTGTCGGACTCAATTTAATGGATAAACGACCTGTGCATTCCGCTAGCCGAAGAAATCCTAGACGTAGATCGGCTGCCCTTACCTTGAGTCTTGCCTAAGTCATGCTTGAGTCTTGGTCTGGAATAAAGCTGAAATCCTAAGAAATCAGAGAAATCGTAGACGTATATCGGTTGCCCTAGCTTGAGTCTTGCTTGACTCTTGGTCTGGAACAAAGCTGAGTCAAATCTTACTCTTTAAATCTTAGTCTTTCACTGCATGAATGGAGCTCTAGCGGCAGCTAGCAGCCTTTTGGGCATAGGAGCCACATGATTCTTGTCGAATATGAATGCCTATTCTAGTTAGAGCCTCAGATTGCTATGCATTGCAGAGATTTGGGTTGTAGAAGTCCATGTTGTAGTCTCATTCAGCTCTTTGGCCAGTTTACTCCCTTGAAGTGCTTACTCTACACACTGTTGGAGGGGAGGAGGAGGAAGGGGTGGTGGTGGGAGGGTAGGGTTTCAGACTGCCAAAATCGGCCAAATTTGTGTGAGATCCGGTGATCTGATGTCAGATCTGAGTCCGAGGCAAAGTCTGGCTGGTTTTTAAGCTGCGGCTCTGGCTCCGATGCCCCGGATGCTGCTTCCAGCTGCATAACAATGCTAAAGTTCGGGCTTGTTTTGACAGGGATACCTCATCTATGTTGGTCCATGCATTTGTGATGTCCCATCTTGACTTCTGTAACTCACTGCTTGCTGGTCTACCGGCCTGTGCGATCAGGCACTCATAGCTGGTGCAAAACTCTGCAGTTGGCTTGTCTGTCGTGAGCGTCGCAGTTGCCACATCAACCATCACTTCTCGCCGACCTGCACTGGCTACCAGTCAAGCAACGGATCGACTTTAAGGTTTCGTCGCTCACTTTTAGGTCACTTCATTCTTTGGCTCCAGCCTACCTATCAGATCTACTGCCCCACCAGGTTAAGCATCGTACCACCCGCTTTTTGGAATCTAACTGTTTATTTATACCTCGTACAAACCTCAGATTCTTTGGAGACCGTGCATTTAGTTTGTATGCTCCCAAAGCCTGGAACTCACTCCCAACTTCTGTTATGACATCCCCAGACTCGACCACATAAACAGGACCAAAAAGATTTAAAATTTAAAACGAAATTTAAAGCGCACCTATTTATCACAGCATTTAGCCGGTCCCTGTGATTCGACCTTAATGTGCTTGTGAGTGCTGACACTGTGCATGCTGCCACCAACTGCACTTGCATTCATGTCACTCCTAACCATGTTATTCTTGTTGGTTATCCAACATGCTAGCACTAACCATTCGATTGTTTTTCCTTAGCAGCAAGTGTATAGTACATAGAAAGAGATTGTCTTTGAGGGCGCTTTATCAAGTGTTGTTATTATTATTATTATTATTATTATTATTAATGTACCACCGTTGCCCTGGCATGTATCGATGCAATGTACCGTTGCTTGTATTATTTCCTCAAAACCAAGGAAATGCTACATCTAACTCCCTGTACATACCTTTTGTGCCTCTCTATTTGTCTGTCTCCAGTATTTCTGTACAAGTTGGGGGTGGCTGTAATATATAAACTAATATATGTAATTCATTTATATAGCCCCAAAGAGAACTTAATCTCTATTCAAGCGCTTCACATATGCCTCGGGGCTCGAGCCCACGACCTCAGCCAGACCTTGGTCGGGGCGAGCACTTTAACCACGGGACCAAACCAGATGACAGCTTGGTAATAGTAATAATAATACAACTTCATTTGTGCAGGTTATATTGCCTGTCTGTTCTCCCATGCCCTCTGTGTCCCTCTGTCTTTCGCTGTGTATCTGTCTGTCTGTCTGTCTGTCTGTCTGTCTGTCTGTCTGTCTGTCTGTCTGTCTGTCTGTCTGTCTGTCTGTCTGTCTGTCTGTCTGTCTCTCTCTCTCTCTCTCTCTCTCTCTCTCTCATCTCTCTCTCTCGTGTGTGTGTGTCAGGAGCTGTTCTATCCTCCCAGCAGGATACTACATTTGCCCATTCATTTTAGTACCTTGATATGCCTTGTGTGGTGTGCTAAGTGCAATAAAAATCTGGCTGACTGTTCAGCCATATTGATAGCACTTCCCCAGCTGTGGCTGATGTTGCTGCCAGCCGAGCCGGCATTAAGAACAGATTCGTTCTCACCTCTGCAGGCAGCCCCGGCAGGCCGACGGCACCAGTGGTGGTGGTGGCGACCTTGGCAGTACGCTGTGGCACGACCACACCGAGGCAGCACCAGCAGTACCCGCCGCTCTTGCAGCCAGGGATGGAGGCAGCAGCAGCAGCAGCAGCGTTCACTGCAAGACGTCCATCGCTTCTGCCGCTGTGGCTCCTTCTGCTCCTCCTCCCGTAGCCGAGGAGTACATCGTCCGAGTGCGCGGTCAGGTCGTGGAGCGCGATAAAGCCACCGACCTGTGGACACCCGTGCGTCACTATCCATGGTGCATCATCGGGCTACTGCAAAGGCACACGGCCGGTGGCGCCGGCACCGCCGAGCCGGGCCTCGGTCAGACGTCGGCAGACCGCGGCCCGGCATCCACCGAGTACTTCATTAGAGGCCGACGTCTGCACGACAGCCAGGTACGCCGCCGGGGGGGGGGGGGCAAACACACGGCCAGTTGTAGACCCTAGCGTAGTTGTAGACGTTTTTTTTATCTGGTAGTACACCTGGTGGCGATTCAAGTGCAATTCATTCGTGCAATTCCCTCCCATATCAGTGGTCCATGGCCGCTTGCCGGGAAGGCGCACTCGCTGACAGCGACCTCTGGTGGTGCTGAGGCAGTAGCGACACAGCGACGGGAGTCGTCGTCGTCATTGCTTTGATGCTGCTATGGTTTCACTGCTGTTTTCCTTCGTGCTTTTCCTGTTGTTCGAGTGTTTGTCGAGTGCTTTACGAGCTTTGACCCGCGTGCAATTCAGTGCATGTTGCTAAGCAGCGGTCCCACTAACGGGCGGCCGTGCTCAGTCTTCCAGTGTTCTTTTATGTGCTTTTCAAAGCGTAATACTTGGGTGCTTTGCAGGCTTGTCTAAGTGTGACACCTTGGCGGTCAATAGCTCGTGGTCAAGATATTCTTAATTAGGAAAGAAAGTAATTATTATGTAAAGTAATTGATAGTTAATAAGGAAAGTGATCAACCGTGTTACATTGGCAATGTCATTGACTCTTGATTTCTTGCTTCTCTTGCAATGAGATGTAAAGCGCTCCGTCAGGAGAACACTTTAGTTCTCTTATGGCGCTATGAGCAGTAAAGAAAAAGTAAAAACAAACTATTTTTATTATTATAAATGATGAAACATTAAAAAATAATGAATTAAATGACGACTGGAAGGACGCAGGCACGGCTGATAAAAAAAAAAAATCTTAGCCGATTAAACAGCCTCTTTTTGTATAGCGACAGAAGAGCCTTTACGGATAAGTTGCAGCTCATCGACATACGACATTGGCATCACTGCAGGTCGTTGCCCGCAGACATGTTGATAGCCTGATGCATCAATCGGCTCCATAGGCGCAGCCGACCGGCATTAACAGGTGCATATTGTAAAACAAGAAAAAGTGGACACTAGCTGTAGGGATTCAATGCAATGCCCCTTTGGCCGAACGTGTTTCGTCGTACAGTTCATAATGCTACCTTACCCCAAGTGGCACTGCAAACCGCCGGTTATGCTGAGCATGAGTTAAGTGCTAGAAAAGATTGGATCCGCAGGCAGGATCCGAGCCTGGTACCAATCCACAGTCCACAGGCACTAACTACCAGGCTACCGGGATGGCTCTACCTACGTTAAGCAAGTTCCACATCGGCTCGCTGTCCTGACACGACTGGTGCAGATCTAGCAGAGGCGCCTTCCCTCTGCCAGTTATGAGAGCGGTGTTTTTGTGAGACCTTCAGATATTGTCTATCAAATTTAATGCATCTCGTGCATGTCCATCCGTCTACAAAGCCACAAAGACTGCATAGGTGTTACACAAGACAGTTGTATATATAGCGCACTCAAAGCCTAAGCGGCTTGTGGTACGCATTCGGCAGCCAACAGACTTCGTCTCACACAACTTTGAAAGCACGTGAAACATAGCTGGGTCAGGAGAGCAGTTGAGGTAGTTAGTGGCAGGGAAGTAGCAGCTCAGGACGGCTGGGAAAAGATGTGCCACAGTCGGCAGCAGAAGAGTAGATGTCGTTGCATGTAATATGTGGCAGCGAGTTCCAGAGTCTAGGACCTGCAGAGCAAAAGCTTCCGTCACCAACGGTCTTTAAGCAGAGGAATGGAACAGCTAATTTATTGGCCATATAGACCTGGGGGCTCGAAGAGGCTGAAACTGGTGCAACAGTTCAGCTAAGTATAAAAGAGCCAAGCGGTGATGGGCTCTATGTTGTAAGAACTTTACTCTGTATCCCTTGATCAATCGGTAGCCATACAAGCTCTTTCAGCAAATGAGACACATGGTCAGACCTCTGGGATTTGTAAACGAGTCTTTCAGCCATATTCATCACCATGTGCATAGACCTTGTGGCTTTTTGGTAGCCTAGCTAAAATGGAATTTCTGATCTGGCCGAGACAGAACAAGGGAGCTAGTTAAATTTTTTGCAAGCCATCTTGGAAGACAGTTCGTAGTCTTAAATAGGGATTGGTCGTAATGGCCAGCTGTGCAAGCAGTCTTCTTAACTAAGCTTTAAAAATGTCGGCATCTATCAAAGTTGACACCTTAATTCCGAGCACACGGTGATGGTTGCACAACTGCATCACCTCTGAGAAGAGGACACCGGGCTATATATTGGTTAGGCCAAATGCCGTGTGGTGCCGGATCGAGGTGTCTGGCACATTTCTACTGCTGCTACCGAAAAGAACCGTCCCTGCTGCCTGCCGATGCTGGGCCAGTTTTGGACCTACCCTGCTACTGACTGAATTAAAAAAATATTCGAGGAATTTCCCATCGTCGATCGAGCCCTGATTTCTGAGTGTATGGCCACTGAGAATGTAGTTGCTAGCCAGCAATTGGTGAGCACTGGTCCTCTCAGTGACTTGCTCTGCCAGAGCCCCCCCCCCCATGTAGCCAGTATCGTCGGCAGCATGACTCGGTGCAGACATGCTTGGCTCACTCACTAACACAGTGTCAGGTCTTCATACGAGCATGTCATCGGGCCAATTATCGATGGCAGCTTGGCGATGACAAATTGCTGTGCTGAGTAGCTTGACTAACAGCACCTTGCGAGCCATTCAATGTTCGAGGGCAGAGGTGTGGTCTGGCATATATGATCGATTGAGGCCAGCTCTCAGCTGACTGGAGAGACAGGGAGAGAGAGAGACAGAGGAGACAAAGAGACAGAGGAGAGAGAGACAGACAGACAGACAGACAGACAGAGACACACAGAGAGAGAGAGAGAGAGAGAGAGAGAGAGAGAGAGAGAGAGAGAGAGAGAGAGAGAGAGAGAGAGAGAGAGAGAGAGAGAGAGGCGTAGACTCACTCTGTTCGAAGCAGCAAGTGTGCTGTGGTGGCTCGAGCAGCAGCAGCAGCAGGGGGAAAGGAAGAAGCAGCAGCATTCTCGTGCCACGTGCTCGTGGATGCTCAGTCTCTAGTCTCAGTCTGGCAGGCACTTGCTCTGCTGCCCAAGCGGCTCAAGGTCCAGGACTGATATGTTGCATCCGCTCTTGTCGTAGGAGGTCATATGCTGCAACGTCAATGCCGGCCTACAGTACAGCGTCGCCAACCCGACGTTTCACCACTGGACCACGGTACCAGCCGACGACGGCCGCGGCAGCGGCTACGGCGGAGTGGTGTTCGTGAATGCCAGCGACGCGGCGCGCTTCGAGAAGCACGTGAGACGAGCGCTGAGCCACGGTGAGCCACGAGCCTCGGTGTCCTCTGTGCGACGGACACTCTGTGTCTGGCAGACGCTTGTTGGCAACTAGCCGCCCTGCAGTGACCAGCGATTGAGATTACGAGGCAGTAGTCTAAAAAAATTAAGTACGGTAAAGTCCTCCTGGACTCGAACTCACGACCCGAGTCGCTAAGGTTGAACACCGGTCACCCCTGGGCTAATACCCAGAGCCTGCCAAGAAAGGGCTTAGAAAGAGATTTAGTCGTCACGGGATGCAATATACACGTTTTTTATTACTGTTCTTAATATTATTATTCAGCGAATATGCTTGATTCCGGGGCAGTCAAAGGTGCGGCCGAGCACTAGATGGGCAGGAGGAGGTATGACAATGAACCACTGCCACCTAGCTGGGCGCACACTTCCTGCCACTGCGCAGCTGGCGCTGCCGCCGTCGGTGCCACTAATTTCTTTTGCCCGTGTGGGTGCTTCTGCCGCCGCGTCGTCGCTTTTGCCCTCGGTCGAAGCAGCGCATTTAGTAGAGCTCCGTGTGTACCTTGCAGTCAGCAGTGGCCACACAGCCGCGCTATCCAAGCAGACCGTGACGTCAGCAGCAGCTGCAGACTCATCAGCGGCCCCAAGCGGCGTAAGTTTGGCCGGCAGATTGCTGCACCGTCGGCTCCCCAAAGCTGAGCTTCTGCTGCCCCTGCTCCTCTTCTCACTCTGCCCTTTGAAGGCTTTTAGTGCTCACGCCTCGTGCTACCCTTCACTTTGAAGGTTTCCGACAGTGCTGTTGCCGCCACTGCCGACGCCGCCACTCCGTGCCAGTTGGCGAAGCCTCCCGGCACTCCTGCCGGCTGTCTGCCTCGCGACGAGCCCTGGCCTTCTATGTCTGTGCCGTTCGACGTTGCTGGAGCAGCAGCAGCAGCAGCAGCAGCAATGGACGGCTGCACGGTGCCGGCTTCGATCGAAGACAGCAATAGCTGCGATAACAACAACTTTGGCCTTTGGCCTATGGCCAGCAAGCAGCAGCCGACACGAGCGACGATAATGCAACCGATGCAGTGGCCCGACACAGCGGCAACGGCGGCTGCCGCCAGTCGCAGCGGGTTGCCGCCACCAACTCCGCCCCGTCGAGTGAGTTCACCCGCCGTTGACCGTGCAGCTGCTGGCTGCTGACATGCCGTTGCACCGCAGTTGGTACTCAATCGCTTGTTGCCACCTTATAATAATAATGATAATAATAATGCACTTGATAAAGCGCCCTGAGAGAACTCAATCTCTCTAGGCGCTTTACATTTGCTGCAAAGGGAAATGCAATTGAATTGTGAGTGATATCATTCTTGATAAACAAACAACATGAATAACATGGTTAGGGGTGGCATGCACCGGGTCAGCATGCAAATGTGGTTAGTGGCAGCATGCACAGTGTCAGCACGCACAAGCACATCAAGGACGAATCACAGGGACCCACTAAATGCTGTCCTAAATAGGTGTGTTTTTAAGTTTCTTTTAAATGTGATCAAGTCAGTGGATGTTCTGACGCAAGTCGGGAGGGAGTTCCAGGCTTTGGGAGCATACGATCTGCAAGAATCTGAAGATCTGCAAGACTTTGCTCGGCTTTCTTAGACGGCTCGAAATTGCTTGCTTGCCATTGGGATTCAGACGCGCGAGGGTGGAAGATGTGACGTGAGGAAGGGAATGCAGGCGTGAGCTTTTACGTCATCTTTCGAGCAGCAGCTGGTGCTCGGCTAGCTGAGCTGGCGCCCTTAGCATTCGGCACGCTTGCTCGATCGTCTGCAGTTCACCAGCTGCCTGCCATGAAATCGGGGTACGGTAAGGTTCGATCGCCTGGTGTGCCTTTAAATCCATTTGCCACGTCCCTTTATCTCCATTTCTATCTCCATCTCTCTCTTTCTATACGGGTTATTTCTCTCCAATACTTGCTAACGGGTGCGCACAGCATTCGAGTGTGCACTTGCTCAAGCATACTCACCCTCTCACTAACATTATCTGTCTGTCTCTGTCTGTCTCTTTCTCTCTCTTTCTCTCTCTTTCTCTCTGTTTGTCTGTCTGTCTCTGTCTGTCTCTGTCTGTCTCTGTCTGTCTGTCTCTCTCTCTCTCTCTCTCTCTCTCTCTCTCTCTCTCTCTCTCTCTCTCTCTCTCTCTCTCTCTCTCTCTCTCTCTCTCTCTCTCTCTCTTTCTGTCACTTTCTTATCTCTGCCGAACTCTCAGGCCCATCTAGTAGACTGCCTGTCGGCTATGCACTTGGCCAAGAGCCATTATTTGCCCCACGTTGCCATATCCCACAGTCACATCGGCATCAGTGCTTCTTCACATCGGCTTCTCGGCAGCCAGCTATTAGGAGCATGCCTTTGATGCAAGTCGGTGATCGGTAGAAATTTATTTCTTTTGTGCGAAATGTCGACCAAAGACACCTCCGGCACGAGCGCGCATTGTATTCAGCAAGCCAATCGCTCTCTGCATTTGTTACTTTGCAGTTGATGCCGGCGGCTCGGGAAGATGATTTGGCATGGACCGTCTCTGCTGCTGCTGCTGCCGCTGCTGCAGCATCATTCAGTAGGAGTTCTCTGCCGCGAGTGTCGTCCGATCGCAGTGGCGGCTCGGCGATGCGCGACTATCGCACCGGCGAGATGCCCTGCTCTCTGGCCGCAGCCGTGCCACCGACGGCGGCCGCACACGCACCGGTGTCTTTGCACAATCGAAACGGCTGCAGGAGCACTGCTGCCGACGCATCGGAGAGTGACCAGCAGTGGCTGCTGCAGCAGCAGCAATTGCGTGTGGCCGCTGGTCGTCGTGCAGCTGCCACCGGTCCCTCGACGGTGGCCAAGGACTACCGCCAAACGGGTGCGATTGACTTGCGCCGCTCGCCGACTGCCTCGGACAGTCACGTGGAGCTGAAACTTCCGGTTCGCTCGAAGCCGCCCAGCAGCGGTGGCCGCAAGTGCTCACGCTTCGTCTCACTGCGCACGCGGCCGCCGATGAGGAGACCTCTCGGCTTGGTGCTGTCGGACGACGACGACGACGAGGGAGACAATCGAGGCACGGGGAGTCAACAAGCAATGACCGGTAAAGGACACACTCTGCACGTGCCACTTGGCCGTGTGCCACCACGTGACCACCACGTGACCGGCCACCGCTGCCTTGGCTGCTCGTGCTGCTGGTGCTGCATTACCGCTGACGAGCATTCGTCCGATGGCGGCGAATGCGACGACTCCACTGTGCGCGATTCGGCTCGGCAGCGGTGCACCTGCACCAACGCTGGCAGCCTTGGCGCTGGCGGCACGGTGAGGCGGGCGCTGCTGCGGGTGCTGCTGCTGATGTGCTGCTGCGGCCGCCGGCGTGCGCCGCTCGCCGCCACCGCGGCGCACCACCGCCGTCTGCAAAGCAGCGGCAGCAGCAGCTCGGCTTCCGACCACCCGCTCAGCATCCGGCATCCGGCGGCTGCAGCAGCATCCGCTGGCTCAGTAGCAGCGTCGCCACCGCCAGCGAGAAAGCACTCCACCACCGTTCGGGTGCCGCTCGACGGGCGTGGCACGTTGCACGCACTTCGGGCTGCTAACTAGTCGTGAATTGCTTTCGCGTGTGCCTCGTCGAGTCACGTGCACGTGGAGAGTCACGTGCACTTCAGAGGCACCTCGTCGAGTCACGTGCACGTGGCCTCTGCTCTCTTAGCCTCCTGCTGCGCAGTCATCGGCTGAAGTGCATCTGAAGTGCTAACTTAATTTAAGGTGTCCCGCTCGTGCATGGCTTGGGCAGGGTCGCGAACTCGCGTCAGGCCGACGTTTGTCGCCCCAACGTCGGCCTGACGTGAGGTTATCAGTGTGGCCTGCCCAGTGGTTTCGGCAAGTCCTTACTGGCACCAGCCGGTAGTGGTCTGACAGTTGCAGCTGGCGCTGGCTCCTGTCGGGCGCTGCTTTGTTTTTGTTTAGTCACGTGCTTCTATTTTTTTAGCTCTAAGATAAAGCACAGTTCTTAAAGTTCAGTTCAAACGCGTCGGTGCTTTGAGTCGGCGCTGCCCGGGGCGCGCCGCGGTGCAGCTGTCGCTCCCGAGCATTTCCGGTGTCATTGGCAGCAGAGCAGCAGCCCTGTGCTTGCAGACTTTTTACCTGTTGGCAAGCGGAAGCTGAGTGGAGCAAAGCATGCTGCCATGCATGTCAGGCTGCGAGTGCATTTAATACGTGCTCGTAGCTACTGCAGATGTTACACTGCATTGCAATTTCAGCAAGCATACAAACATTTGCATTCTCAGTAAGCACATCCAGATTTTAATTTTATTTAATGAAAATTAATTGTAATTGAAATTATTGCAAACTAACTGCCATAATCCTGCTCAGCCATGTAAGAGGCTGTTAAAGGTAGCAAAGAGTGGCCAACAAAGAGCAACGGAGGAACTAGACACATCAGAATTAATATTTAATAATATTTTGTTATAATAATATATATTACTATTTAATTTAATCTACAAAGAAGAAGCATGTAAACTAATTGGTGGTGACAACGTTCGAAGCACTCAGAGGCTCTTTCGAATGGACGAAGCAAAAGCCATAAGAAATCGGTGAGCTTTTAGCTCTGCTTCAAATGTCCAAACCAGGACATATCTTTTCGTGACGTCGGGCGATTGAGTGTTCCAGGCTTTAGATACATACCAAGGAACCAAAGGCTGGCTCAATGAAAGATGGCCGGTTGGTTTGAAGCAAGATTAGTAGAGGGAATCGGACTGGAGGGGTACCTCCGATAACTTATACGTCCGAATACTCCAATGGACCGAGCTGGGTTCTGGAAATCAATCATCTTTAGACTGTAATACAGCTAAAGTCACAATTTTTCAGTCGTGGTCCTACCCTTGTCTTTCGTGTCCTGTGATCATCAACAATGATTAAAATAATGCATCTGTATAGCAACCCTGCAGAACTTAAATCTCCTTCTAGGCACTTTACAAAGGAAGCCTGATCAAATGGTTAATGGTAACATGCTGATGTCAACAAGCAGGATATTGTTCAGAGGTAGCATGCATAGTTTCAACATGCAAATATGGTTAGCGGTAGCATGCACAGTCAATGCCAACACTCTGACATCTGCATTAGACAGGTTACATTTGCAAGCATCGATGGCAAGCTGTTGCATCATTGTCAGGCTGTTGTCCATTGTGTTATCTACTGCTTCTCGGGACCTTTGATTGCACAAGTCATCTTTACTAATTAAAGTGATACAGTCCGTCCTTCTGTCTCGCGGCAAGACGACATTCTTCCGTCATGCGGCAAGATGGCACAGCGTTGTCTTCCTTGACCAGTACTTTCCCGAGTGACGTGTGGTATGCATGTCAATTTATGTGCATTATTGTATCTCTACTACGACTCAGCGAAGAGAGTCCACAGGCAGAGAGCTCTCGTTTATGTGCTGTTCGGCATATGGCGGCTACTACCGATCCATGTAGGAAAGGCATTTTACCAAACGGATTCATTCATCCGTCACGAGCTCTACCGGCATCCCCCTAAGATACGGTCAAGCACAGAGATTGGCCCATTTCACACCGGTCGAAGTGGCTCGTCGAGCTCGACTACTTCGTGATGGCATGCACGATTGGCAGAGCTCCGTCAGGAGCTTCTCACAACCGAGAAATCCTAGGCTAGCACTGTACGCTGTACGCAACGAAGAAAAAGGTCGGAAGCTCGGAAGTAAGAGAGCTACATGTATTTAAATATCAATCGAGATTATAATCGAGATATAGGATTCGTGACTAGAAGCAGACGACTGACGCCATTTTAGCAGCTCGGCTCGAGCAGAGTGGACAGAAATGGGCGGCCCAAGTCAGAAAGTGCTCGTCGACTGGACCGATACACAACTAAGCTGAGGAGAAGAGAACGTGTCGCAGCCAATGAAGCTGCTCAAGGTACGTTAATGGAGCGTAATTCCCGAATCGCAGTCTTATCGGCAAACGAGAGCCCCAGTCAACCGCACAGGCGGCCGCAAAATGATCGACTCCGTGATTCGCTGAGTCGTAGCCTTAAACCAGGCAGATACGCTCAGACTAAATAACGCATACCTTTCCACCGTGCTTCATCGCCTGCCCAGCATGATTAGTATGCAGTTCTTAAGATTTCCAGCGAGATGAAACCACGTGTAGTATGCTAGGCAAGTTTAGAATCCAGGGATTCTACGTGGTTGCATAGGCGGGATCACACATGCATGCCAGTAAGAGAGACAGACGAGATAGATGGGGAGAGAGAGAGAGAGAGAGAGAGAGAGATGGAGGGGGAGAGAGAGAGAAAGGGAAGAGGTAGACGTGAGAGGGAGGCCAGAGGTGGACCCTACACGCTTCCGGGAACTGCACACTCGCGGATTAGTGGTGGTTTCACATTGATGCTTCTGAAGTGATAAATCTGCATCTACAACTCATCTAAAAATCAGAAGTCATGGAAATCCGGCCTTGACGCGAAGTTACGTTTTTAATAGTCTGAAGCTAGAACAACTACGGCATTCGCTGCAGCTTGAGCTGCGTTTACAATATCGACTTATGTCCTTGCCGACGCCGACTTTCCTCCTAGTTAGTACCGTTTACACTACCAACTCAAATGAAACAACGACGGCCGACTCAGTCCAACCCACAGGCCCTTGCTCCAATGCGGTAGGCTGGTATAAAATAATAAATAAATAAAATAAATACGAGCTGATATAACAGCCTCTTTTGTACAGAGACAGAAGGGCGTACACGGCTATCGCCACCACTCGAAGCGGTGGTAACAACCCGCCCACCTCAGGATTCCAACTGCTCCGCTTCCAACCGGGCCGAGGTCTCGAAAAGCAACCGACGTATCCATTGTGCCATCACGACTCAGCATAATAATAACAATAGCAATAATAATAATTCTTTTGATTTAGCGCCCTCAGAGAACTAAAATCTTTTTCTAGGCACGTTACATTTACTGCAAAGGAAGCGAGATCGAATGGTTAAACAGCGTGGTTAGGGGTGGTAGCGATTACAGCATGGTTAGGGATGGTAATGATTACATCATGGTTAGGGATGAAAGGCAGCTTTTATAGGGTTTTATAGGGAGGAGCCGGCGGCTAGCGGCGGCGCGACGAAGCAGAGCGGAGATGCCACACGACGCCTAATACGCCGATGCGCACGCGTGTGTTGCTCGTCGGGCGCTTAGTGCAGCGTCGCCGCCTGCCCGAGTGCTGGGGGCGGAGTGAGTCCGGCTGCGGGCGGAACCACACTGCGGCGAGACCACGCCCATCCACAGCTTTCCCGGAAAGCCGACGCCCGCTAAAGTTTGTGCTCGCCGCTGCGGTCGTCGTCCAGTAGCGTTCGCCGTTACGGGTTACGCGCACCGATTTTCGGGCAAATTTGGTGCTTTTCATAAAAAAACGCATGATATCTTCTGGTCAGAAAATTTTCAAGTCATGGCTACAACGCATAAGCATCCAGTGTTCAGGGACTTGCTCTAAACGCCTGAATTTAACTTGAGCCTGCGAACGTCAGCCATTGTTATTTACAGTAGGTCCGCGGGGGTGGTGATGGTGGGGGGATGGGTGAATGTGGCTAGCCCCGGGCGTTTTGATTGGTCGGCTGGTCCAACCAGGAAGCGTCAAGTAAAGCCGCTCCTTCCACCTTTGGCTCCTTCGCCAAGTAATGTAGTAATGTAGTATCCCATATAAATATATAATAATAATATCCAAAATAATATAATAATATAATAATAATATACAAAATAAATAATATAATAATATAATAATAATATCCAAAATAAATAATATCCAAAATAAATAATATCCAAATCCCATAATCCCATACAAAAGGAAATCGGCGACGATTTAGGAGGAGTGGCGAATGGTTTCAATGCAGCTACGCGGAATTGGTCAGCTGTCGCAGACGCATGGAATTGGTCAAAGATCTTACCGACCCATATGTACAACCCGACCTTTCCAAGCGAACAGGCAACCGTCGCTAACTACTATCGACCTTGACCTATTGCAGCGGTGGCCCGCCAGAAATGGCTCGTGGCTTATCTTTGGCTCTACTCGCCTTGTGCTGCTGCACGCCGTGCAGCATAGCAACTCTTGGCTGTTTGGATAATGACGGGAACTCTGTGGCATGGTAGGCTTCGAGTTAGCTGGCATCTGTCTTGGAAATGCTGCTTGCTAAAAACTTAAAAAGAGAGCTCGTGCACGATTCCAATTTGGGCATCCTCGCTCCACCTCAGGTTCTCTGTCTATAAAATGCCTCAAGCATACTCACAGCACAGAACGAAGCACGCTTTCCCGCCACATATATACATGGATGCCCATGAGACATCGTGGAGCTGGTCCACCGCGAGTCAGACGTTGGATACACCGGATCAGTGTGTAGGACGCACATTAAACCAAGTCTACAACGACCCACAGGTAAGCGCTTTGGTCTCGCATCCTGCTCAAGTGATGTGCACTTTTTTCCCGGTAGTTGAGGGTTCTGGCAGTAATGTGCGAGTGAAGGTCAAACGTCAGCTAGTGGCTGAATCAAGCCGCTTTCACTCATCGTCATCATTATCGTGCCGATCGTCATCTTTGGCTCACCGGCTTCCTCCCCATGAAGCCCCGACTGTAAACAGTGAGGTCTGAACTTTTTTAGCACTAGCAGAGCCCTTTGGCCAACAGCGCTGGACCGGCTGCAGCCGCTAGAGCCCCAAGCACGAGGCCGACTGAAGATTACTTGTAGATTATTATATTGTATAGCTTCATTTGTCTTTTCTACTCTTTTGGTGCAGCACCAGCAGTATGGGCTGAAATGATGGTCGGAAGTTAGATCTTACGAGACTGTGTGCCGTCGCTTGGCCGAGTCACCAAGCTCAGCAGTATGTATCGCACGGTTAAAGCGAGCGAAGTCATCAAGAGCACGCAGGAGCCCCAACTGATCTAAATAGATCAGTGCGATTGTTCTCTAGAAATAGATTCTCTTGGTGAGCGTGAGAAGGGTGGCCCACCCGGCACCTCCTGTATCAAAATTACAGCGTCTTAGTTTTAAGTCGATTTCTGCTGCGAATTGATCTCCCGACATTGTGCTTTAACTGCACCTTTTTGCTGAGCAAGATTGAGATTGTGCTTTCGGTTTGCCGGCACCCCGAAAATACTCCGATGTGTTCTCTCATACATATTCTCTCTGTTTGCTCCCATTTGCGTTTTATCTGTCCATGAGAGTCGGAGCCTGCTTGCATCGCAAATACTGTAAGCGTTGCTCTTGGTGCGTCGGTCAGTTTCTTTTCAGGGTGTCTCTGTTTTTCTGTTTCCGTCTCTGCACGTCTCTCTCTCGTCTCTTCCCCTCTATGCTGTCCATTTTTTCTCTCATCTTCACTCCCCTTTGCATCTATCTGTACTGTCCTCTCGAACTTACATATTACCTCGAGGTACTATATAATAATACTACTACTACTAATAATAATAATGATAACAGCGATATTAATATATTTGTATAGCATCCCCAGAGAACTGAATCTCTCTCTAGGCACTTTGCAGATGTTTTAAAAAAGCATGATCAGATGGTATAATGTAACGTTTGCACACGTGTATATGTATATGCATTGAATGCTCTCGTGCAATGTATCGAATGCACGAATGTATCGAATGGACATTCGGAATATGTAATTGTCTCTCCGCCGCCAGCTTTTGGATATTCACGTCGTACGTTTTCTCATGCTCAGAACATCGGCTACTTCATGTACAACGATGAGAAACCAGATGTTGCAGGAGGATCGGTTTCCGTTGAGTACGGTCATGCCAAAGGTATGAATGCTTGCGGCTGTGATGCACGCTTGCTCCACGTGTCGGCAAGGCTTCACCGAAAAGTCTCGATGCTGAATTTGACTGCAGTGGTGCTTGCCCACTGCTGCTGATGCTTTGTGCCTCTTTGAGCTAGGCTGCTGTGGCTGCTGCCTTTTGATCTGCTTGGCTTCAGTGTAGTCTTTTCGCTTTGTCCTGACTAGCCATCTTCAGCTTATGCTGCTGCTGCTGCTGCTGCCACTACTGCTTGCTGTAAATGGCCGACATGCCACCTTTAGGGCTGCAGTCCTAGCAACCAGCCCTAGCAACCCTAGTAGCTAGCTGTGGTATGTGTGTGCATGGTATGTGCGTGTGGGGGTGTGTGTATATGTGTGTGGCGCGTGGTGTCGAGTTATTCCTCTGCCTGGACCTGCGTAGGCCGAGTAGCAGAAACAATCTCTGGTTGATAATGAAAAAAAAAAAAAAACCTTCGTATAACATCCCGAGAGAACTAGTCTCTTTCAAGGCCCCTAACATATGCTGGATAGGAAGCAGGTCGTCAATCGGTGCGAGATAGCTATCACGTGATAGCAGGCAGAATTTCAGCACAGGTATTCACACAAAGGACCATGCACACGAATTGAGGAAATGCTGTGAGGAGCAAGCAAGCTTTTAGCTTATTTGGAAATATTACCATGTCTTGGGATGTTATGATATCAGTCCCAGGCTGTATTATTCCTACACGCGCGCACACACACACACACACACACACGCACACACACACATACATATGCTGCACTTTACAGATGCAGGCAAAGAAGCCTGTAAATTAGTTAGCAATAGCCTAAATAGCCTACCGACTGTAAACGTCACATTGCACAGGCAGAGAGACCTGCAAGAAGGGAGTTAAAGAGGAAATCGGAGTGGAATTGAACAAATTCATGTGCCACAACCTTATCCGAATTTTGTAACGTCTGTGCCGACCGCTGTAGATGCGATGGCTGCAGCTTGCCTTCTGAATGCAATTGAAGGCTCGACTTGGATCAAGGCGGTACTGACGGGATTCGGTGTCGGCGGTCAATTAATGCCCAGGTTTTGTGTCCACGGTTGAGAGCAGGAGCGGAGAGTTTCTGTGGCTTCAATCGATAGAGCTCTAGCCCAAAAGAGCAGAGGCTTTGGGATCATCCCCACGTGAGGGGCGAGTGATCTTCTGCTCTCAGCCCCAGGCAGACGTCTGTACTTCCCAAATAGTGTGATGCTACTGGGCGACCTGTCAATAGTAATAATAGTAATAATACATTTGTATAGCACCGTTGGAGAGCCTAATTTTTGTCTAGGCATTTTACATTTGCACTTTATAATCTACTTATCCATCTAAACTACTATCTTCTACTTATAATCTACCCATAATCTAGTCATTCATTTATCATTTACTCAAAATCTGGTTAAAGACTACTCATAATCTACCTATACATATAAACTATGCATGCTAATAATCTATCCAGAATTCACTTATAATGTATCCAGAATTAATTTTTAATCTACTTATAATCTACCTATAATCTACACATAAGTTACTTATAATCTACTCATATTCATACTCATTTCATATTCATACTCATCTACCTACAATCTACTCATAGTATACCTATAATTTTTTCAAAATCTACTGATAATTCATTTATTATCTTATAATTTATTTATAATCTACTCATAATTCATACATAATGTACACATAATCTACATAATAACTCACAATTTACTCATAATCTACTCTTAATCCATTTAGAATGTACTCATGACCTATGTATAATCTCTCCATAATCCTCTTATAATGTACTCAGAATTAATTTATAATCTACTCATATACCTATAATTTATACATAAGTGATTTATAATCTACTTATAATTTATATATAATTCACTTATAATCTACCTACAATATATTCATAATATATCTATAATCTGCTCATAATCTACCCATAATCTACACATAATCAAATTATAATCTACTCATACTTTATATATAATTCACTCATAATCTACCTATAATCTACTCATAATATAGGCTCCGATCTACTCATAATCTATTCATAATTAATTTTTAATCTACTCATAATCTACCTATAATCTACATAAAATCGAATTTTAATTTAATCGTAATTCATATATATATATACATATACTTACATTTTGCTTATAATCCACTTATAATCTACCTATAATCTACTCATCATTTATAATTCACCGTTTTATACTACTTAGAATATACTCATAGTTCATTTTCAATCCACTAATGTTTCAGATATAATCTGCTTATAATCTACTTATATTCTATTAGAAGAGCAGTCTTCTAGTTTAGCCACAGGCTTGAGGTGTCTTGTGAGTAGCGTTTCCGTTTTATCGTCGTTTAAGAAAATTTGCCAGCATCCAGGATCAAGTGTCTGCAAGGCAAGCATTCGGTTTATTAGTCAATGCAGCAGATTCTGACGGTTTAAATGGCAAACACAGTGGAGTATCAAGCATCGGATGTGCATCTGAGAGGAGGGCACCGCCGAGTCTCCTCTGAATGATTCCAGCATGTATTGCTGACATATGCAGTATTGGATGGCTGGCTGGCTGGCTGCCAACTGTCTGAAACTGAATGGCCACAAGACCGAAGCTTGCTAAACCACGTGGGCAAACCACGTGGACAGTACCACGTGGGCAAACCAGGTGGGCAGTACTCGGCGGCAGCAGTAAAGCCGACAGCATTATTCAAATTACCTCTTGTAGCATCATCTTCCGTAGCCTCTACACGGAATCTGGACGTCCGTTTAAAAAATGACTCGTCACTAGATGAACACATCAGCTCCACAGTCAAGTCTGCCAAGTATGATTAATATGTACTTAATTTTTATATTAAAAATATTATTAATAATAACTAATTAACTATTTAATTAGTTTAATTAGTTATTATTAGTTACCCAAATTTGGGCTTGGATAAGGACCCCCAGCCAAACACTCATTTGTACCTTTGCTTTGATCCCTCCCAGCCTTCGAGCACCTCAAATTCTCTAAACTCACTTGCTGCATGCATTGATGACATCAGCACATGGATGGCAACAAATTTTCTAAAACTAAACGATGATAAAACTAACTTACTAGTTATGGGCAAACCCAGTGTGATTCACAAATTGGAAAAACTGCCGCTCAAAATTGGCTCTGCCAGCATATCTCCTGTCGAATCAGCTCGAAATCTAGGTGTCATATTCCAAAGCGACCTCTCATTAGACGACCATATCAGCTCCACGGTCAAATCTGCCTATTTTCAGCTTCATAACATTGCTAAAATTCGGGCTTGTTTAGATAAGGATACCACGTCTAAGTTGGTCCATGCATTCGTGACATCTCGTCTCGACTTCTGCAACTCACTGCTTACTGGCCTCCCAGCATGTGCGATCAGGCGATTGCAGCAGGTGCAAAACTCCGCAGCTAGGCTTGTCTGTCGTGAGCGTGGCAGTTGCCACATCACACCACTTCTCGCCGACCTGCACTGGCTACCAGTGAGGCAACGGATTGACTTCAAGGTTTTGTCGCTCACTTTCAGGTCACTTCATTCTATGGCTCCAGCCTATCTTTCAGGTCTACTCCCCCAATGACACACTTACTGAAAATTTTGGCGACTAGGCTTAATTCATCGTTAACGCTGCACTTGCCACATGATGCCTCTGTGCGCCGATCTCCACTGGCTGCCTATCAAACACTAGCTGATTTAACAGCCTCTTTTTGTATAGCAACAGAAGAGCCTTTACGGCTATTGCCACCGCTTGCAGTGGCGATAAAGGATCGCCCACTGCAGGATTAGAACCCACGACATCGTGACCGAGATCGTGAAAAGCAACCGCCTTACCTAGTTCGCCATCACGGCTCACTGTATCAAGCAGCCTATCGACTTCAAGGCTTTGTAACTCACCCGAAGACGAGTTGACAGGACCTTGACATCAGACCGTTGCCTGATTTGACAACATTTAAGAGAAGCTGAATACCTACCTTTTTTCCGCACAGCCTTTGCTCTGTCCGAGTAACTTGATGTTTAGGTGATGGTGTGTAATGAAACATGAAACTGTACTCGGCGCGAGTAAGGGTAGTAGTGATGTGCTTCTGTACATGGGTATATGTATATGGGTATATGTATATGCCCCAGTATATGTACAGCACCCCAGTGACGTCATAGGTTTTTCCTGTTTGCTTTTCCTACCTGTGCACGATTGATTGGGCAAACGTTAGCAATTGGGGATCTAACTAACCAGGTGCACACTGTTTGCTGCTTTTGCATGCTTGTCGAAGCAGGAAGTGCTGAAGTGCTTTGCAAGCATGCATGCATGCATGCATGCAGGATACTTTAGATAGGGTACTTTGCTTTTCCTTGCCTTCATTTCGTCATTGGTTTCTCTTGCAGCAAAACATCAGAATATTGATATATATATATATATATATATATATATATATATATATATATATATATATATATATATATATATATAATACATATATAAATAAATTCATCAGTAATTGCATAATTACTTTGTATATATAATATATATACACACACACACACACACACACACACACACACACACACACATATATATATATATAGAATGTGTGTGTACGTACACTTCAACTTATCTTTGCTGGTTTGCCATTAACGCACATGTTTTGTAAACTTGTTGAGATCCCGTGCCCTGTATTTTCGGAAGGTTAGCTAGCCACGACTGTTCAATGGTTTACTACCTGCGTGATATTGATAGATTCACCATTCCACTGCTATAGTTAGGTAATGCTGACTTTTTTAAAATAGCGATGCAGTTTCCTAAAATTTCACAAAGGTGCCTTTTGGCTTCTTGCACTGAACGAATTGTTTTGTCTTGAATGCATATTTTGAGCCACGGCCTTGCCCAAATGAATATTTAATTTGCATATGCGGAAAGCTTGGTTTTGTTGCTGAAAATTGTGACAGGTTTGCCTGCCGTGACCCAATAGGCATGTGATATTTTATGTACGAGTTTGCAAAGTTGTTGTGGTATGATTATTTGAATAGAACGTGCCATTGAAGAGAAAGTTTGCTCTGCCGTCACACGACCGACAGTTCATCATTTGGCCGCAGCTCTATATAGTTCTGGCAATCCTAGCTAGCTCACTGACTAGTTAGTTGCCCCATGCCTGAGCATCAGCTGATGGACAATCTGGATTTGCATCTCGGTACTGGGCACTAATTGCCGCTTCTGCTTCTCATTCGTAGTTCTCCGAGTACTCCGAGCAATCGAGAAATGAAGTAGATATAGACACTGTCGTGACGGTGCTTTCCGGTCACGTGACTACTGCTCGAAGAGCCGGGTGTGCCGAGAAGTTTTGCGATGGAGGCATGCAGCATGCAAATCTACTGTGTAAACTTTCGCTTTGCCTTTTCTCGGCACAATTCACAAGTTGTCCAGCTACTCAGCTCACGACTCGCGCTCGTTCTTCGAGTACTTTAAAACGGCCGCTTGCTATATCAGCCAGATCATACCGACATTCATTAATCGAGGATCCTGAATTAGTTTGGCCAGGAGCCGATTTTGCAATTGTCTATGGCCAATGCAGCATAAAGGCAGAAGCCGTGTAATACGTGCTGTCAGCTGTGCTTCCATAGCTGGGACACAGTGACGTCACTCTTGAGCTCTTGACCTCTCGGAGCCATTGTGGAATGTCATGGCCACTCCCCTGCATCCCTCCGATGCAGTCAAGTAGACTTGTATATAGACATGTATAGTATGTATGTATAGTACAGTAGACATGTATATAACAGTCAAGTAGACTTGTATATAGACATGTATAGTATGTATGTATAATACAGTAGACATGTATAGTATGTATATATAGTACAGTAGACATGTATATAGACATGTATAGTATGTATATATATAGTACAGTAGACATGTATATAGACATGTATAGTATGTATTTATAGTACAGTAGACATGTATATAGCATTGTTAATTATTATTAATTATTATACTAGTTAATTATTATTAATCCTTATCTAAAACATGGTTATAGAAAAGGACTTGACATGTTAAGGTATAGGGGCAGCACGTCTTTGCTGCCGTGCCGTGCTTCTGTCGGCGTACCTCTTCACATTGGTGATTGGCGGCTTCAAGTCGCTAGCCACGATGCATGCGTGGCTCAGGCGTCGCCAGTATTCGTAGCGAGTCGGCTGAGGCCAGCACCGTTATGAGTGTCGCGTTTTAAGCCTAGTTCTCTTCGGGCGCGCGAGTCGCACACGATGTTTTGTAACAGCGATTACAATGATTACGTTTGTAACAACTAGACTCTTGTCGTAGGTGTGTTTGCCGTCGACGGTTCGGGCTCCGCGTTCTGGCTGATACACTCCGTGCCCAAATATCCTCCGTCTGCTGATGTTGGCACCTACTCTTATCCCCAGAACGCCGTGGTGTACGGCCAGCACTTCCTGTGCGTGACGCTCGGCCTTGCCGACGTCGACCGAGTCGGTACGCAGGCGGCAGTGGGGGAAGAAGAAAATGGTGGCCGCCAGCCTCCGTGGCGCCTGCGGATGTCTGCGATGTCCAGCTGGCGGATGTCCGGCCGAGTCGGTTCGGCCCTTATTTGGTCAAAGTTTTCTTTCACTCGCTGCTGCTGCTGCAAGACTCCCCAAGACATTTTCTCCGCCCGACGAAGGGGGCGACCAGTGCAAGCGGTGGAGCGTGCAGAGGCGTTCTTTGAGGCTATCTCGAAAGGTTGGCTATCTTTCTTTGAAGGTTATCAGCTCCGACTCAGCAAAGTGTTGGTGTACTCTTCCAACTGGCCTGCGCAGCTGCAAGAGCTCTCGGACAATCTGACGCAGCTGCAGCTGCACAAGCCGCTGCCAGACGGCACGGCGACAAGCAGCGTGCTGCCATTGAGCACACCGCCGCCGGCCTTTGCTTTCGTCAGCTTCTCGAAATCAGCCAAGTTCGGTAAAGGTGAGCACTTGCAGCACGCTGCCAGTAGAGTGGTGAGGCGACGGGTAAGCCGTGATGGCACACTAGGTAAGGTGGCTAGTTTTCACGACCTCGGTCCCGAGGTCGTGGGTTCGAATCCTGCGGTGGGCGATCCGTTCTTGCCGCTGCAAGTGGTGGTGATAACCATAGAGGCTCTTCTGTCTCTATGCAAAAGAGGCTGTTCAATCAGCTAGTATATGCCGCCGTAGCCGTCGTTCATTCACTGGTGCCACGTGGACAGTTGTGACATGCCTAGAAATGCCTAGTCATGCCTAGCACTCATGAGCGATCCTCGCACGCATGAGTGCATCATACATTTAGTTTTTTATAAATATATGGCATTCATCTGTGTGAATGATGAATAACCTGTAACTACGAAAAAGTTTTTTGCCAAATCCCCCATCATCCTAAGCCTCACACAAACACTTCACACACATTGTAGCATCTAACTAATGCCACGCTAGAAAATTGCAATTTAGCTTGGATCATATCTTGGAGCAGTATTTTTTAGAAAGTGGCACTGCTTGGCTGCTACTTGGGTAGACCTTGAATTGAGGCAAAAACCCATAACGGCCAGCTTGTGTGGCCACTTCCGGTTTTGACCGAGTTTTTTGAGGATCATCTTTTTGTTACACCATTCCTACGTCTCTTCTTCTATAAATGTAAAGGTTTGAGAAATGTCAATTTTCTTTTGCCTATGCAGCCGTGGATCGTGGAGTAGTTTAGAAGTGGTCAAAGACAGCGATGATGACTCGGATAGGCACAAAAGTTGCCCAAGCCACAGCTAATGATGAACAAGGAATTAAACCTTTTGAATGTATTACTCATAAGTCTCGATCCTGCTCAATGTGCCATTTAAAGAGTGATAGTAATAATAATAAAACATTTGTATTGTGCCCTCTGAGAACTTAATCCTTTCTAAGCACTTTACATATGCTGTAAAGGCAGCATTATCAAAGGGTTTGTGGTAACATGCCCAATGTCAGCAAGTAAGACTTGGTTAGAGGTGCCGTGCACAGTGTCAGCATGCATAAGCACATAGAGGACAAGTCACAAGGAGCCACCAAATGCTGTGACAAACAGCTGCATTTTTTTAGCTTTCATTTAAATATGGTCAAGTCAGGGGGATGTCGTGACGTCAGTCGGAGTGAGTTCTAAGCTTTAGGAGCATACGAACTAAAGGCACGGTCTCCAAAGGACTTATGGTTGATTAGAGGAACAGCTAAACGAGGTGTCTATAAAAAAAATTTGACGTCTCTAATATTTTGAATTATCCACCTAATATAAAACAGTGTCTGTTCATACTTCCAGACGGCCGTGATAATAATGATAATGATGTAGCAATTACTTAGCACCCTAAGAAAACTAACTAGATGTCTTTCTGGGCATTTTACTTATGCAAAGAAGGAAGCATGTCAACTGCTTAATGATATCGGCACAATTTTAGAATGCATAGGTGCATAAATGACGATTCGTTCGGACGGGGCAAATGCTGCATTAGGTACTTTTTTAGCTATCTTTTGGGGATGTTTTTAGAGGGTCTCCCTCCCCCAGGTTTCTGGGGCTGGCTATAAGCACAGCTGAACGACTTTAGTTGGAGAAGAGGGCAGTGCAGTGCTGGCCTGAAAAAATCTATGCACCCTGAGGATCGACTGATAATCTCTGATAATTTAGTTTTTTGATTGACTGCAGGTCAACAAAATTTCACCAGATCATATAATTTGCGTGAGTTTATAATAACAATGCACTTGATAAAGTGCCATCAGAGAACTCAATCTCTTTCTAGGCGCTTTACATTTGCTGCAAAGGGAAGTGCAATTAATGGTGAGTAATATCATGCTTGATAAACAAACAACATGAATAACATGGTTAAGGGTGGCATGCACAGGGTCAGCATGCAAATGTGGTTAGTGGCAGCATGCACAGTGTCAGCACGCACAAGCACATCAAGGACGAATCACAGGGACCCACTAAATGCTGTCCTAAATAGGTGTGTTTTCAAGTTCCTTTTAAATGTGGTCAAGTCAGGGGATGTTCTGACGCAAGTCGGGAGGGAGTTCCAGGCTTTGGGAGCATACAAACTAAATGCACGGTCTCCATTCCTCCCCGCGCTAAAGAGCGGCCTCGGGCGACTCCTAGCGTGGTGTGGGCCTTTACTTGATTTCTCCGTAATACATTCGGGTATTCCGCTGCTATCTTTGCTGTGACTATTTATGGGCTGTCCTCGGATATGCTACACTAAACAGGACCTGCTTAGCATAAGGTGCGATGTCGCCATTAGTCGATACCTACTGGCAGGCCTTCAAAGACAATGCCTCTCACTGTTGTGATATACCGGCCTCCTTCTGGCTATCTATACTTGTTTATAGAGGAGTTTTCAGAGTTCCTCGCTAAAATATCTGTGTGTGACAGGCTGTTACTGATTGCCGGAGACTTCAATATTCACGCAGAGAACCCTATCGACAGCCAGGTCTGCTCATTTCTTGACTGTCTGGAGAATTTTGGTTTGGTTCAACACGTTACCACGTGCTGCCCACGTCGGTGGCCATTTTCTAGATCTTCTTGATCCCTAAGCATGAACTTCCTCCACTGACCTTGTGGCATGCCTGCTGACCTTCTCAGATCATTGTTTGGTCTCGTTTACTGTTCCTGCTCCCTCGTACGTACAGGGCAATGTCGAATTTGTCCAGCGACATAGACATGAAAAGCATTGACACGGACACATTTTGGAAATCCGTTTGTGATGCAGGTCTTCTTGATCTGCACCCAGGCTCGACTGACAGCCTCGATACTCTCACTGATGCAGCGAACATGGCGCTTAGGAGTGCTCTTGACAAGCATGCTCTCGTTCATTCTATCCGTGTACAGAGTCATGGAGACTCTTTTCAATTTACAAAAAATTTCAAAAGATGCACCGTGTTAAGCGGAGGCTTGAACGTCGTTTTACGAAAGGGGCGTCTGATGCAGATGATCTAGTCAATTTCAAAGGCTTCCTTCGAGCTTACACCCGGAAGTTTAACACCCGGAAGTTTAAAAAAAGCCACGGCCTTTATTTTTCACTCGAAAACTGAATTCCTGCCAGTCGGACCGAAAACAGATTTAAGATAAGACAGTAAAATATTTACTGGCCAATGCTGTGAGGTCTGACTCCCCAGATATTAACGGCTCAGCCGAAAAGTTTTCAGCCTTCTTTACTGAAAATTTTTTGCACATTCGTGCCTCCATTAAGCCCCCTCCGACTAAAGTAATCGCCTTTCCTCAACCTGTGACCTTCCTTAAAAGGTTCTCCAATGTTTCTGCATGCGATGTAGCTGCCTTAATAAGGTCTAGCAAAAAGAGCTCGTCTCCTGAAGACCCTATACCTTCATCTCTGTGGTCTTCACTAGCAGACCAACTTAGCCCTGCCATAACCAAGATTTTTAATGCTTCTTTGGGAAGAGGGGTCGTCCCCAAGTCCTTCAAATCGGCAGTCGTTAGACCTATTCTTAAAAAGCCTGGATTAGACACAGAGGTCCTAGCAAACTATCGCCCAGTTTCCCTTCCTCCTTTCTTGTTAAAGATCCTTGAAAAAATTGTCGCAAAGCAGCTGGTTGCACACATTGAAAAGAATGAATTGTCAGAAACATTTCAACCAGGATTCAAGAGACAGCACTCTACTGAAACTGCTCTCCTCCGTGTTAACAATGTCATTTTACGTGGCAACGACGACGGGAATGTCACTGCCCTAGCTCTGCTAGATCTGTCTGCTGCCTTCGACACCATTGATCACAAAGTTCTGCTTGAACGATTGAGAACAACGATCGGTCTGGCGGACGAAGCAGTGGCGTGGTTTAAATCGTACTTGTCTGATCGTGTTCAATCCGTGTCGTGTGGGGGTCAGGTCTCACACACGAGACGGGTCACCTGTGGAGTCCCTCAAGAGTCTGTACTCGATCCCTTGCTGTTCTCCATTTATACACAACCTGTAGAAAAAGTGAAAGTATCCATGGAATAGGATATCACTTTTATACTGACGATACTCAGTTGTATTTGTCATTCAAACCGTCGGAATATGCTGTAGCAGTGGAAAAATTGAATGCTTGCCTTGCCGATATTCGATCCTGGATGTTGGAAAACTTCCTGAAATTAAATGATGATAAAGCTGAACTACTGCTCATAGGACACCCTAAGCATGTGGCTGGATTAAAGGGCTTTGCTCATCTAATAGGTGATACTGTTGTGCGACCATCACCACATGCTCGAAATTTAGGTGTCGTTTTCGACAACTGCCTCAGTTTTAAAAGCTTCATTCAGAAGACTGCTTCTGCAGCTAGCCATCACGTCCGACCCCTATCCAAGATTAGGAGCTGTCTACCACAGTGGCTTGCAAAAAATTTAGCTAGCTCTTTAGTTCTGTCTCGGCTTGATTATTGTAATTCCCTTTTGGCTAGGCTGCCAAAGAAAGCTATTAGGCCACTGCAGCGGACAATGAATATGGCTGCAAGGCTAGTCTTCAAGTCCCAGCGGTTTGAGCACGTGTCTCCTTCGCTGAAAGAGCTAGGATGGTTGCCGGTTGAGCAACGGATACAGAGCAAAGTTCTTACGCTGACCCACAAGGCCCGCCATGGCTTGGCTCCTTCGTACCTAGCTGAACTGCTGCATCAGTTTTAGCCTGTTCGCGCCCTCAGGTCGTGTGTGAACAATAAATTAGCTGTCCCATTCCTCCGCTTAAAGACAGTTGGCGACAGAAGCTTTAGCTCTGCAGGTCCTAGACTATGGAACTCGCTTCCACAATTCTTAAGCAACGACAACTACTCTCCTACTGCCGACTATGGCACATCCTTTTCAGCGGTCCTGATCTGCTACTTCTATGCTACTCACTACCTTAACTACTCTCCGGACTCTGCTATGCTTCCCACTTTCTCTTTGTTGCGTGAGACGAAGACTGTTGGCTACCGAATGCCGCTTACGCTGTGAGTGCGCTATACAAAACTCTCCTGCGTAACACCCACATGGTCTTTATGACTTTGTGGAGTTACAGACGGAGATACAAACAAAGGATTTGAGGTTTGTACGAGGTATTGGTAGACTGTTTAATTCCGAAAAGCGGGTGGCACGGTGCTTGGCCTGGTGGGGGAGTAGATCTGAGAGATAGGCTGGAGCCAAAGAATGAAGTGACCTAAAAGTGAGCGACAAAACCTTGAAGTCAATCCGTTGCTTGACTGGTAGCCAGTGCAGGTCGGCGAGAAGTGGTGTGATATGGCAGCTGCGACGCTCACGACAGACAAGCCTAGCTGCAGAGTTTTGCACCAGCTGCAATCGCCTGATCGCACATGCCGGTAGGCCAGTAAACAGTGAGTTAGCGATATTTGTAACTAATTGGGCACGCGAGCAATCTAGTTATTTTACCAGGTGAAAATATGCACGATGACCCTGTTTTTGTAATAACTGTAGCAATGTCTGGCTACCTAAGATGTCACCATTCTCGACAGATATTATTTTCTAGCACCGTCGGAGCACTGCAAAGTAAGACTTACTAGATGCATCTAGCATCCAACTCTATAACATTTTTATCTCACCGACTGTGTTGGGCATTTTTTCATCAACTCTGAGTTTATAGCATGCTAATTTGAGCATTCACAGCCATAAGTTTGATATGGTTAGAAGAGATGCTAAAATTTGATGACGTGATGATGGAAAGGAAAAATCGAACAGTACTTTTCTGGTAAACAATGAACTTTTGCCCGAGGTTGTAACTATCTCACTTACCTAAATTATGCAATAAATTAGACTACCGTCTCACAATTTCAGGGAGCACATAACCCATGCAGGTCACCATGGTTTTAGCATCTCGTGTATTTGCCAAGACTTCTAAAGCAGCGTCTACTCAACGGCTCCTTTTTCCCTAAGGAAACACAATAGTGAGCTGGTTTCTTGCTCTAACTGCTCTACCGATTTCTCGCATATCCCCAAACCAGACCTGGCCCTAAACTAGTGCCCGGCAGTTGTTAAGATGCATTTTTCTAGAGGGGTAAACATAGCACGGCCCAAAAAATCTTATTTCACCGTCTTCTGATTGTGCTGCCAAACACTATCATTCGAAAATCGAAACTGTTTCCACACCGTTGGTGAAACTGCCAAACAAGTTAATTGTGCATGTTTTTCTCCTGCACCCAGTAGCCTGGCTGAGGATGCAGCATGCACAATCTGTTGCATTTACTGCTTCCTCTATTAATCTTACTTCGTGGTAGTATTTTTAGCCGTGATTTTGTAAAACTTAGCAAATTTTCATATTTGTGTTAATTCCCATGATGTGTAGATTTTTTGGGCCAGCACTATATATATATATATATATATGTATGTATGTATGTATGTATGTATGTATGTATGTATGTATGTATGTATGTATGTATGTATGTATGTATGTATGTATGTATGTATGTATGTATGCATGTATATATATATATATGTATATATATGTACACACACACACACACACACATATATATATATATATATATATATATATATATATATATATATATATACATATATATATATAGATATAGATATAGATATATAGATATACATATTCATTTGTATAGCCCCTAAGAAAACTTAATCTCCGTTCAGGTGCTTCACATATGGCTTGTGGCTGGAGCCCACGAACTCAGTAGTCAAAAGGCACCTTTCAGTTAGGTACGCTAGAGCAAGAGAATGAGCGTTGAGAAGTGATCTACAAAAAACTTGATAGTTGTCAGAGGAGTAGGTCAGGATGGGTGCAGGCTGTGTGATTTGAAGTCTTATTAGAAGTAGTGCAGATGCTGTAGGTGGACCGGACCCGAAGGCACAGAACTTTAACTTTGACAGAACTTTAAAGTCTATGCACTTCTTAATGGCAAGCTGTTGCAGATCGATGAGAAGAGTTGTAATGCTGCAGTTGCAATACATTCACGTCAGAAAGCCTAGCTGAAGAGTTGTGCACCAACTGTCAGCATCTTATTGTACGAGCATTAATGCATGCAAGTAATGAAGCTGAAAGTAGGCAGACTTGACAATGGAGCTGTTAGGATAGTCTATTGAAAGGTCATTTTAGAACAGGGCATCTAGATTTCCATGCACATGCTGAATGAGATTAAGTCAATATATCAGAGCTTCAAAGGACTAGTATCGTCATTCTTGCCTAGTGTAGATTAAAGTTGAAAAAGTTTAATAAGTGTACTCATAAGCTTCTATTAGTGTATCATGTAACACCTCGTCGAGACCAAAACCTCTCTTGTGATTGCCTTTCGTGCTTGCAAATTGATAGTGTTTAAGGAATTCTTGTTGTTTATTCAGCATGTTACCACTAACCGTTCGATCGTGCTTCTTTTACATCAAATGTAAAGTGCCTAGAAAGAGATTAAGTTCTCTGATGGGTCTATATCAAATGCATTATTCTGCCGAACTAGTTGGTCAGCCTGTACTGTTAATTCACCCGGTCTACAAAGAACTGCATGATGGCCCTCTGGCCCTCGGGTTTGCCCTCCACATAACCTGCAGGTTTTCTTTCAGAATCCTATGTGACTTTAGGGCTTTTTTTTGGGTTTTTCCAATGATGAACGAGCAGTGACTTAATCTTGCAGTTGCCGCTCGCATCGGCGTACAGTGCGAGGGTTATTGCCTCGTTGGGTTTCTGGCCTGGTAGCCTCTTCTCCTCTGCTGTTATGCAAGTCCTCATTGGCGTCTTTGACCAGAAGAGTCCCGTCTCGTCACAGTTGAACACTTGCTGAAGATTGTATCCTCCAACTGCTATAATTCCAGCAAAGGCTTTGAGGTAGTCCTCAGCTGCCTTCATATTTGCTCTCGCTGCCTCACCCTGCCTGACAACGGAGTTAGTGCCGGCGGTCCTCTTTTTAAAGTTTTCGAACCATTCCTGACTGGCTTTAAACGGCTCGCCCGATGCCTCTTCGGTTGAAATGCCTGGCGTCTGCTGCAGCAAAGCAGCGTAAATAGCTCGTGCCTTCTCACTGATTATGGCCCCTGTCACTATATCTCATGCAAGCTGCTTTTCCATCAACCACACCATCGGCTGGTTCTCATTATTTTCATGGATAGATGTCCACTGTTTAGAGCTAGTTTTTAACGCCCTTGGCTGGCGGTGTGGCCTTAACCACCTTCTGCTACAGTATGGTGCAGATCGTGCAGAAGCGCTCGCACTGCTTTGCCAATCGACCGTGCGCACACCCTGGTCACGTTTTTCGATTTCTTTCTTTAGTTCGATGCACACCATCTGCTTCTCTCGCTTCGCAGCAGCTCAGTCCTTTCAGCACTCACTTTCTCCTTATCCGAGGCTGGAAAGGCGAAGTCTTGAAAAATGGCTGCAGGCAGAAATGCAAACGCAGCACTGAAGGTTCCACTCTCCCGAGTGGAGACATTTACGGCAAAAGATGCCACATCTTTTTACCAGAGCTCTGTACCTTCCGCGAAGTAGCCGGGTAGCAGCGTGCAGCCGACACGCAGCCATTTCGCTTTTCTTGTAGACTTGTACGACAGTCTTGTGGCTACTCCTGGTCTGAACTCTAGCTTGCGTACGGAAACATGGAGTCACGGCAGGGAAGGCATCAATCTCAATTCGACATGTAACACTGCGTACAAGGCACGTATGTCACTCACCGGCCGCTAGCGGTTCATGCACCACGGCTTGCCGGGAGAAAGAGAGAGAGAGAGAGAGAGAGGAGAGAGAGAAGAGAGTTGCATGCCTCGTGATGAGTTGCGTGCCACGTGATGAGTTGCCTGCCACCAGCAGCAGACATTGCCAACTGTTCAACTCTCGAAAACAACTCATCACGTGGCAGGCACGTGACTGTTAGTTTGCCATGCTACTCGGCAGAGTTGAACCGTTGGCAATGTCTGCCGCCGGTAGCGCAGTTCATTAGAACCAGTCGCATGTACCAGCGCGACCGTCTTTGACCGGTGCTCAAATGCGAGTGATATAGCTTCCGGAGATGCAGCAGGCGATTCTAGCCTGCCTCGTTAATATCATTGCAGTCTAGTACTGGGGTGCTTGTGGCTTCCATTAAAGCTGCAGTGCCAGCTTCCCCGCCCCCTCCGCCGCCTCCCCCGCAGCCTCTGAAAGTCCTGCATGTGATGGGAGGGCTACTCTTGGCAAGGCGATCCTTACGTGAGAGTTGCCTTCCCCCCCCCCCGACTATGGCAGCGCCACTGCCCTAACTGTTGTGTGCAGTACTAAGCTGGCCCCTACCCCGACCCTGACTAGCGAATAAGAGCGGAGCATTCCTGCTGCTAGGCGCTAGCCAAGCTGCTAGCCGATCGGAGCGAAGCGTCCCTGCCAGTCGCAGACGACAGTTTTCCTGTTAGAGTTAACGTCTGCACGCCAGTTGGAATTACAACGTTGCCGAGTACTGTTTAGTACGAGTGTTCCTGAAAGTCGGTTGCTGTTTAGCAAGGCACACACACACACACACACACACACACACACACATACACACACACAGTTTTTTTACACACATGCACACATATACTTGCAACATTGGTTTTCATGTGAGATCTCCAAAAAATTATGACAAGCCACGCAAACGCTTTCGCTGACATAGAACAGCTTTAAAGCCTTGTAGTTTTTGGTAGCTGCGTGTTGTGTTTGTTTCCTTGGTTGTCTGCAGCAGCGGCGTAGCAGTGGCAGCTGCTTTGGCACGATGCAGCCTGCGAGTAGACGCTTGCTTTCGCACTGGACAACAGGCTGCTCACAATGGCGACCACCTCTCGTGGCTGCGTTGCAGGTAGAGAACATTAAGAAGATACAAAGTGATTCTCTGAGTATCCTATTTAACTCAACGGATGATCACTCCAAGTTGGCCATATCTGCTGGCGATGCTCAATACGTTTGCATTGGAGACATTAATCGCCAGGTTGGTCGTCTCTCCAGAATATGTAGTCGAACTTGCTGGCAGACTCTGCGCTCTCTTCCCACGAAGTATGCAGTAGCAGGCGCTAAGCGTGCTGATGGGCTAATGTCCAGTTAGTATGGCCTAAATGCCCCGGGTTTGGGATCGGTAGGCCTGCCACAGTAGCAGCCAGGCAACTAGGCAGCAGCAGTTCACCAGGACGAGCAGCAACGTGTCTGCTGCTTTCTTGCAGAGCGGCTAGGTAGTGTGCCTACTGGCAAGACTTTTGGGCTTGTGCACAAACGGTGTCTGTTTGCTTCGAGTGAGTGTTCACGGGGTTGCCTTCTGCAAATATTGCGACCGAGCTTGCTTGTTGTGCAGTGTGCTTGCATCGTGATGTACCGCCGCTTGCTAGCTGCTCTCTCTCTCTTGCTCCGCTGCTGATCGTGCTGCTGCTCCAATTCAAATCCTCGGAATCCTGCCACTCTTGTACAAGTCTTCCGAATAATCTGTTTCAACCAAAAGTCCTTGAATCATGCTGCTCCGAATAATCTGAATCATGCTGCTCCAATCCAATACCTCGGATTCACGCTGCTCTAATACAAATCCTTCGAATCACACAGACCCAATCAGAATTTCACTGAATCTGCTGCAGTTTGCTGGCACCACTTCCCCTGCTGCCACTTGGATGCCTTAAATACGATGTTGCCGTGTTGTGTTCTGGCAATCTGTGCTGGCTATAACACATCCTCTTATTTAGACGACTCAACTGAAGCGAGGCGGGGGCACCGTCTGTTTCCACAGCCCTGATGCCTGGACTCATTACAACGACCTCGTAGCTCAAGTCGACGAGTGCCCTGCTCGCCCGGAAGCTGACCAGGAAAGTAGGAAAGCCGAGGAATTGTGACCGTCGTGCCAAGACCGAGCCAAGCCGATCGATTAGCCGATCGATCGATAAGCTCAGTCGCCAGCCTCGGTGTGGAATGCTGCAGTGCACAAGCGCAGGCCGCAAGTCTTATTGCGTGTGGCGATTGACTGTGTGGAATTGAATAAAGGCGAAACACTAGGTGTCGTTGCATTGCAGCGCTCTCGCCACTTGCTGCATCGCGTGTGTCCAGGGTAAGCTATGCTTTCCTCCTCGCTTCCTTCTCTCGTCTCTTTCTCTCACATATTCGTCATTGAAAGTTCCCTTACGTGGACGAGCAGCGATTTATGCTATATGTCCAAAGGTGCTGCTAAGTAATCAAAGGAGACTCGAGCAAGTCATCGGCCAGAACATGGTGAGGTCACCCGTAACAGCTCGTCGGCAGCTACCGGTTACGGTTGAAAGTATGTGAGTACCTGCAGAGGTTGAGCCAGCATCGACCGAGGTGAGATTGACCATGCAATTGAGGGTCTCTGGCGCTATCCAAGCCAGTAATGCATTCGTGCCGCTCTTGCCGACCTCGCGTACGCACCCAGCGACTCGATGACCCGTAGCTCATCTGCCGTGAGCGGCAGCGACTCACTGAGCGAATCAGTGAGTTATGACAAAAGTGATTCCCCCTCACTGTAGGGTGACACCTGTCATGTAATGTATCTCTGTTTGTCTGTCTGTCTGTCTGTAACTCCACTTAGGGCTAAGCTGCCCTAAGCTGAGCGCTGCTCTGCGACCATAGCTGGTGTTCTTCTGTTTCCTAGCCGCCGCTGCCTGGCTGCTTGTTGAGTGCTGCATGACAGATTTTAAATGTGAGCTGTGTGTGCTATGAGCCTGATCAACTAACTCATACAGCGTGCCATCTCTTCCCATCGGCCGTTCGGCCATCTACGAAAGGACGAAAACTGTCGAGGCTCGAGATTAAGTTTCTCTGTGGGTTATTCTGCACGGCGTGTGCACTGCATCATTTTATGTATGCATCGTAATCGCCTTCAAAGTCAAGTGGCCCACAAAGGCAAAGGTCAAATGTACAGCAGCAATGTCAAGCCGAGTGTCAGGTGTACAGAGGCCCGATCTGAGTGGGTATTGCATGTTCTAGAGGGCATAGAGTAATTTCCCGGTGTCCTTGGCTGGCTACACTGTGTGAAGGTTTGGTTGAACCTGAGCATGCAGCGGCAGCAGCTGTATCGGCTAGAGCAGCATGACTGCATCTTGTGTTAGGCTCTGCAGCCAGCAGCACACTTACCATATATTTACGAGTAGAAGTCGCACTTTTTTCTAATTTGTTTGAAAAAATAAACCTGCGACTTATACACTGCAAGTCAATATTTGATACATGCAGCAAGAATTAAAAGAGCCTGTATCAACCATGATGGTGATTGGTTTTGACATGCTTGGGAGAGAATCAAAGCAGAAGTCATTGTGAAGTCGTTCAAGAAGTTAGAAACTTCCAAACTTGCTGAATGGAACTGAAGATGATGCAATCTACAGGGAAAGTGACGATTCAGACATTAAAAGTGTCTCTGATGTCTAGGAAAATGTTGGCAGTGATACTGATGACGAGTTTCTTGCTAACTGTGATGATTAAAGCAAACTTATAATAATATACAAAGTGAGTTTTATACTCAGTAATATTTATCAATACTTTTTCAATTTTTTCCCCATAAATTTAGGGTGCGACTTAACTTGGGTGCGACTTTTACTCGTAAAAATACGGTACATGTATTTCTTATGTATATGTATATACGTATATCTACGCATATATATATCTACGCATATATATGTATATGCTGGCAACTCTGCACCATCTTGGCGCGTGGCGGAAAGATGAAACGTATTGTCACGTGACAGATGGAAGCACATTTCATGCATTAATTAGTATATATATATATATATATATATATATATATAACCTTTAAGGCTCTTCTACTGCTATAACAAGGGGCTATTAAATTAGCTAGTATATATAACATGGTATACACTAATATATAATATAACATGTAATCGTATGATTTAACATGCATATACAATATATGCGTATATGTTGAGCGCTTGCAGATTACGTATTACCTACTTACATATAGTAGATATTCAGGGCTCCGACAGCTTCCGACTCACGTCTGCCGACAGCACTGAATAGCTGCTGCTGCAGAACTGCAGCGACTGCCCGGCGGAGGTGGTGGTAGCATATTAGTGACAGCAAGTGATAGCAGTGGTGGCGGTGGTAGCAGGTGTGTTATTAGTGGCAGGGACTGGTAGCTGGTGAGCAACCAGTTTAGTTACAAATTCTAAGAATAATCAGAGTAAATCCAGCCTCTTAATCGTGACTGATCTAGCAACTTGTGAGACTGGTCCAGCGCTCGAACCGTTGAGCTATCGGTACCATCGTATTTAGGGCATTATACTAGTATTAATATAATGCTCATTATTATTAGGGCAAGGGTACGGTTTTTACTGGCATTCATCCGTTAAAGTCTGCCGGCAACGCTCCAGCTGCCCGGTTGTGGGAGTTATCCACCAGCTGCCTGGATCTCCGCAAGTTGAACAGCCAAGACCGAGCGTCGGGCCGACACTCCTCATGGGGCCGACACTTTGCACACACGGCACTCGGTGGCTTTCTGTCTAGCTGTCTAGCTTTGGTTGGTTCTAACTACCGGTGGTAGTGCCATGCGATCCTCATCGCCACCTCCTGCTCCAGCCACTTCCTAAAAAAAAAAATCCTAGCTGATTTAACAACCTCTTTTGCATAGCGACAGAAGAGTCTTGACGGCTATCGCCACCGTTTGAAGTGGCAATAAAGAAGGATTGTCCATCGTAGGAAACGAACCCACGACCTCGGTCCCGAGGTCTTGAAAAGCAACCGCCTTACCTAGTGTGCCATCACAACCAGCCTCCTACCAGCTTCTGTCCTACTGCGATATCCCTTTTTGTAACCTTTGCCGAACCTCCTGTTTTCCGCCGCCGCCAGTTTTCGCTTCGAGGCTGCGGCGCATGCGCAGAGTCGCTCGTGCGCTGTCGCCGAGACTACAGCTCGTATGCATGGTTGCAGCTCGCGGCGCCCAGTTTCAATGGAAAGCTTGTTAGGCGTGTTAGGCCTTCAGTCAGTGCACTGACACAGCGGATTCGACTGCCAGAGCGGCAAGCCCTGCTTTTGAGTTATGTAAAGACAATAAATTGTCTCAGCAGAAAAGTTGGCTTCATTCGAGCATTTGAGACCAGTACACCAGAGGATAATAATAATGACACTTGTACAGCGCTCTCAAGAACTCAATAGAACGCTCTCAAGAACTCAATAAAACGCTCTCAAGAACTTAATAGAACAATCTCTTTCTAAGCGCCTGACATGGCTGGGAATAAAGGAAGCGTTCTAAGCAGCTGGATTGTTTCTATAGCCTGTCCCACGACAAACAACTTCTGTACGTTATTCTGTACGTTATTCGTTATTACGCCATTCTGTACGTTAGCATTTTATAAATAAATATGCTATGAGTATTTATGACGGGCCCCTCGCCCATAATGGAGAGTATTGATTAGGGGAGTGTGGGATCGGTAGGAGTGTGAAAGCTATCCCTATCTATGGAGGCTCACCCGCGTACATGGCTCTCTCGACGTCAGGACTTACGTCAGCCCACGTGACTCAAGCCTCGTTCGCCTGCTCCGTTAGCTCGTCCACCTCTGGTAGCGCCAGTTGAAAGTCTGACTAGTATGGATGCAGTAGCCTTATTTCGTCACCGGCGTCGTGGAGTTTATGATTAAAATGCGCCGGTCAGTCGATCAACATTCCATAGCGGCGCTCGCCGTCTCGAGCTACGCACTACTCCCAACGGTGCAGACGACCGAGCGCTGCGGTAAGTTCAGTGGCCGCACTTCGGAGGGTGCGTTGCATTTGTCTGGCGCTCACTGCTTTTGGCTACATAATGAGCGGAGCGTCGGGGCGGCGATAGTTTCACCTTTCTCTCACGGTCTGTGCGACTGCACGAAAACTGCCGCCGGCCTCCCATTCGCCAGCGTTTCTGAGAGAACGAGCGTGTCGGCTGCCTCCAGTTGCTCGCATTGCCGCGCATTGTCCGCGTTTGGCTGAATGAGTTCAGCGGTCCAGCTTTCCCCGTCACACCTTTTCCACCGTCGGTTGCTGTGTGCCAGTAATGTGTGCGTTGCGCACTAAAGTGTTGTATTCTCACTGTACAAGGAGAGAGCTGCCGCCAGGCCGAGCCGTCGAGCGTTGAGCAGGTCCGAGCGTCCAGCAGCAGCATAATCCCCGCATAATCTCCCCTTCAGCCCTTTTGCGGCCCTCCGGGTAAATCCCTATTAATCCCTATCTCCGGGTAAATCCGGGTAGACCCCGCCCCATGACCTTCGCGTACGAAATCCGACACTCGCAGCACGGCAGGCTGGCTGAGCGCACGAGTGATTAAGGGGCAGCGGCTCAGCGGCTCAGCGGCAGTCCGCCGTAGATGCCCGGGCAGAGAGAGCCAAGCTCCATCTAGCGGGAGCGCTAACTACACGCGCGCACGCACGCCTTCCTTAGCAATGAACCCCAGCGCTTCCTGGCGACCGACCAAAAAACGTGTCCCGGCGGCCGCCTTCTTCGCCGCCTGCCGTCATCGATACTTCCTAGTATCTTAATTTCATTTGGTATCGGGCTTAAGTAACGATACTAATATATAATAATAATATAATAAAATAATAATCTTATTATAATAATATAATATAATAATAATCTTAAATAATAAATAGTGGCCTACACTGGATTGGCGGAGCTCTTCCTGACGCGTGCGTTCTTCGGCGCACGCACCGCTTCTGAGGCTATTTCTTGTCCGCCGGAAGCTGCTTCTCGCGGTATCGACGCTGGTGTGAAACCCATCAGCCACAGATACCACTTGACAGTACGTCTAGCGTGCTAATGCTCAGGTACACGTGAGCGTCCCGCATTCTAGTACATTCCTCGCGTTCCCTAGCCGTTGTGGAACTCCCATTTCAGCTCACGTTTATTTGAAAAGAGTTTCGCTATCCCAAAAAAATTCTCTTCTGGGGGTCGTGCATTGTTAATTCGCCGCGGCCTTGGCTGCAGACGAAGTTCTATTTCTCTATTGATATTTGTTGTGTTTTTATAGGTCGTTTCGCCTTCAGGTTTACGAAAAAGCTGCCATCCTGGATTGGCCCAGGGGTATGCTTTAGGGTTATACCGAGCTACTTGAAGGTGCTCGCTTTTGACGACCGAGGTCGCGGGCTCGAGCCCTGCAGTTTATATGAATTGTATGGATAGAGATAGAGTTTTCTTTGGGTGGTATTCAAATGAAATATATATCAATTTCAATATCAATATATATATATATATATATATATATATATATATATATATATATATACATATATATATATATATAAATATATTTAGCTAGGAAGACTTAAAAGTGATTTCGCGGTATAATCTCACTGTTGGCAGTGAGAGAATGCATGGCCACGGATTTTCGTAGACCGAGGCCGACATAATATTAATGAGACATTTTTTAACGCCCTCAGAGAACTCAATCTCATCAACATAATCTCTCTCTAGGCACTTGGCATTTGTGTGACAGCGCTCCGCGCCACCAGCCGTCGGGCTGGATAGCGCGACCGAGCAAAAAGTCTGCTAACTCCAACGCCGAGCACTCTATTCAGAACCACGCCGGCCAAGCCCAGTCTGCCGCACTGAAGCGGAGGGATCGAGCTGCCAGCGAGAGGGATCGAGCCCTCTCGCTCCCCGATGTACTCCTTCGGCAGCCATTATATTTAATGCGGGCCTTGTTTTTGCCGCTTCGGGCCATCGTTCGTTCCAAACCCACCCGCACAGCTGACGGGGCAGTTTGTAGTAGGTGGATTTCCACCACAGCTGCCGCCAATGCACGGATTTGTGCCGGACTGCCGAGTCATCTGCCGAGAGTAATAATAATAATTATAATAATAATACACTTGATGCAGCACCCTCAGAGAACTCAATCTCTTTCTAGGCGCTTTACATTTGCTACAAAGAGAAACGCGATTGAATGGTGAGTAATATAAAGCTTGATAAACGATATGAATAACATGGTTAGGGCTGACATGCACAGGGTCAGCATGCAAGTGAGGTTAGTGGCAGCATGCACAGTGTCAGCACGCATAAGCACATCAAGGACGAATCACAGGGACCCACTAAATGCTGTCCTAAATAGGTGTGTTTTCAAGTTCTTTTTAAATGTCGTCAAGTCAGGGGATGTTGTGACGCAGGTCGGGAGTGAGTTCCAGGCTTTGGGAGCATACGAACTAAATGTGCGGTCTCCAAAAGGATTTGAGGTTTGTACGAGGTGTTTGTAAACTGTTGGATTCCGAAAAGCGGGTGGTACGATGATTAGCCTGGTGGGGGACGAGATCTGATTTGACCAAAAGTGAGTGACAAAACGTTGGCCTCCACCCCTCCACCGCTCGAGAGCTTGTGGCTGCTTAGGCAGCATCTGAGCCCTCGCAGAGTCTCCGCCCCTGCTCATAGGCGGCCTCATGTTCCCTTACACTATATATATACTATATATATATATATATATATATATATATATATATATATATATATATATATATATACTATATATATAAGGGAAGCATGTCAATATGATGAGTGATTGCACGCATAGCAGCACGACGCCAGCACGACACAAGCAAGCGAAAGACACTGGACGCAGGGACCCAGAAAACACGGCGCGAGGAACAGGTGCATCTTTTTGCTACTTTTTAAATGTCGTCAAGTCAGGGGATGTTGTGACGTCAGTCGGAGGTGAGATCCGGGCTTAGGGAGCGTACGAACTCAAGGCACGGTCTCCAAAAGGATTCAAGGCTCGTACGAGGTATAGCTTAACGATTTGATTGAACAAAGCGGGTGGTACGAGGCTTGGCCTGGTGGGGGAGTAGATCTGAGAGATAGGCTGGAGCCAAAGAATGAAGTGACCTAAAAGTGAGCGACAAAACCTTGAAGTCAATCCGTTGCTTGATGGTAGCCAGTGCAGGTCGGCGAAAAGTGGTGTGATGTAGCATTTGCGACGCTCACGACAGACAAGCCTTGCCACGGAGTTTTGTGCCAGCTGCAATCACCTGATCGCAGATGCTGGGAGGCCAGTAAGCAGTGAGTTGCAGAAGTCGAGACGGGATGTCACGAATGCATGGACCAACTTGGACGTGGTATCCTTATCTGAACAAGCCCGAATTTTAGCAATGTTATGAAGCTGAAAATAGGCAGATTTGACTGTGGAGGTGATATGGTCGTCTAACGAGAGGTCGCTTTGGAATATGACACTTAGATTTCGAGCTGATTCAACAGGAGATATGCTGGCAGAGCCGATTGTGAGCGTAAGCCTTTCCAATTTGTGAGTCACACTTGGTTTGCCCACGACTAGTAAGTTGGTTTTATCATCATTTAATTTAAGAAAATTTGCTACCACCCATGTGCATATGTCATCAATACATGCAGCAAGTGAGTTGAGAGAATTCGAGGTGCTCGAAGGCTGGGAGGGATCAAAGCAAAGGTACAGCTGAGTGTCATCCACATAGAAGTGAAAGCCTAGATTGTGCTTGGCAATCACGTCAGCAAGAGGGAGAGTATAAACCGCGAAAAGAGTGATAGCACGGAGCCCTGAGGTACCCCATATTTCAGAGGTGCCTCGGATGATCTCTGTCCATTCATGTCAATACTCTGGAGTCTCCCACTGAGATAGGACCTGAACCATTTCAGAGTAGTGCCAGTGATGCCCACTCGAGATGAGAGGCGCTCAAGAAGAACTTGTGATCGATAGTATCAAAAGCTGCCGAAAGATCGAGCAAAACAAGAGAGATACTCTGCATTCTTAAGTAGGACGTTGCACATCCTAAAAATGCTGATTCTGTGGAGTGATTAGCTCTAAAGCCAGACTGGAACTTAGTAGCAAGGTCTGAAGTTTCAATATACGATTTCAGCTGGTCCGCCACGACTCGTTCCAGTGTCTTTGATAGGAATGGTAGAAAGAAGACTGGCGGTAGTTGCTCAAGTTCTCTTGGTCTAGCCTCGCTTTCTTGAGAAGTGGCCTGAATACAGCTTTTTTGAAAGGTGCTGAGACATGACCTTCGGCTAATGACATATTAATGATGTTAGTTATGCATGGCAGCAGCAGATCAATGCAACGTGGGAGCAGGACAGTGGGAATAGAGTCCAAAGGGCTTGTCTTCTTTGATTGGAATATGAACTTCAGGACGAGATTGATTACTAGTGACCTGCTTAAATGTAGACGTTGAGGTGCAGCCAGGAATCGAGGGACAGCATTCTAGGGGGATGCTGCCATCGCAGAGATGGACTCCCTGATCTTGTCTATCTTCTGGACAAAGAATCGAGAGAAGTGATCATTGATGTCTAGGCGTGTTTCGTGACCCAGTCCTTTTGCACGAGATTGCCTTATGTCTACCATGTTTGGTGATTTTTAAACGTTGTATCCGATCATGAATTCTCCCCATTAGCACTGGTATCCAACTTAGCATTGCTAACGGCATCACGTGTTCTATTTTCAGACCATTACTCGGCGTTCGATTTTAGTACGATCATTCTCTTGTATGCAGGTGATCTAAATGTGAATGAATGAGCCTGTCCGGGTTTCCAGACAGGTTTATTCCATGGTCAAAAGGTTTTGGTGCGACACAATTCAGGCTGGCTGACAATTCAGGCGATTGCCTCATTCGACATCTATCGGTTGATTAGTTTTTTTGTATCGGTGGCATAGTCTCGTGAGTTTTTTCCGAACTCATTCTCTTAACATTAAAAATATCCAAGGACTAGGCGCATCTCCTTCACGACCGGCTGAATTATCGGTGGAAGGCATCTGCATGGATCGTAGTGCAGGGCCATCCGGTTTCATCATCGTGACCTGCCACTTCTGTGGAAGTGAGCGAGGAAAGTCTATTCTCCTTTGCTTATTTAGAAAAGGTTTGCGACTGCAGTGATGCCATCGAAGTTTTATCTCTTGCAGCTTTGATTTAGTCTCGGGTAATTCCAGTCGTTTCCTCATTATAGAGTGTTGACTGCTACTAGTTTTGAATAATTTCCATGTTCTTACACCGTCAAATGTGTATGTCTCGGTTGTATCTCCATATATAATTATGATCCATGTATCTATTTTGCTTGATTAGTGCTCCTGTTTCGGTTACCGTGAATGTAATGTAACGTATCTCCGTCAGTAACTCCACAAAGTCATAAAGACCATGTGGGTGTTACGCAGGAGAGCTTTGTATAGCGCACTCACAGCAGTGGGCGATCCCTTAATTCCCACTGCAAGCAGTGTTGATAGCCGTTAGGGCTCTTGTGATGCTATGCAAATAAGGCTGCTAAATCAGCTAACCTGTAACTTACAGCAATTCACATGCACGAAACAAATAATGGTGCAAATGCAACGGATGGAGCACATGCTAAATGTGGAAAAGTTTGTGGGCACATTTATAAATTTCTCATTTGGTGGCCTTTCCACATCCCCAGCTGCCGGAAGTAGGACAAAGTGACCAGCTGTATCCCCACGTCAAAATAAGCTCTCGTGGAAGCCTTTTATTGAATAAATATCCTAATAATGTCGTACTGATAACTGCTGCATCGAGTCACACAGGTTGTGCAGCAATGCTGCCTAAATTCGCAACTAAAGGCAAAACTTGTATTTACAAAATAAGGAAATTCGGGCTCGGTCATCGGCTAGCAGCTGCAGGTTGGCCCCGATTATCCCTGGCCACAACAGATGGCCTTCTTAGGCAGACGGCGTGCTACATCAAAGCCTAGTCTCCAAGACCTTGTGTCTGAAAGCTGAGTCGAATCCGACCGGCAGAGACGGTCGGCTACTGCTGCAGCAGCAGAGATGGTGGTGGCTTGTCAGCTTGGCTGTCAAATCTGAACGGGGGGGGGGGTGCACTACCATCCGCGCCTCCCATCGGTGCCACCGACGTGTGGCCGCATCACTGTGCGGCACCAGAGACAGTCGGTTGCTGCAGTGGTGGTTGCGGCTTGGTTTGGCTCAGGAAGGAAACTTCCGGCGCTCACCGCCATCTGCTGCTGCCTCCCTGAGCGCCCTAGCGGCGGCCAGGATCTGCTCGCGCTGCAGATCCTCGGGGCTGCTCCGAGCGTACAGTTCAAAGTGGTGGGCAGCCGTGACGGCGAGCGAGGCGGCCGTGCGGCCCTGAAGGGGCAGCGCACCCAAGGCCGATGCCGAGGCAAGAAGTCGCTCAGCGGCTAGAGCCAGATTCCTGTGCCAGTAGGTAGGAAAACCTTGGGCCACGTGTTGCATCGCGAGCTGTTCGTATAGCTGCAGATCGAGAAGAATTTGGTGAAAAGGAGTCGGTGCATGCAAAAGACGCATGCATCTCATAGGAACAACAACAACAATAATAATAATAAATTTGATATAGCCCTCTCTAGTGACAGCGCTTATCTTCAGACACACCGGCAGCAGACACCCCCTCCGAGGCATGTGTCGGGAAGTGCCATTTCTTGAAACGACTTGGAGCTTGGACAGGAAACGACTAACATGACCGAGTGGCAGCCGGTTGCAGACAGCTGGCAATAGCCCGGGGCGTGGTGGGCAGCCAGTAGTTGGTAAAGGACATGGCTGCTTGAAGCAAAAGCTTCAAATGCTTCGGGCGATTTTTCCGTGATCCGAAGCAGAATTAGACTTAGCATCGACCGATGCAGCCACGATCTGCTTAAAGTAGATACTACTTACTGTTCTACTGCTCTATTCTACTTGCTATTCGACCGTGGCGTGTACAAAATTGGCTTGAAGCAAACGCTCTAGGCAGGAGCTGCCGTCGGCAACTGTCTCAGCTGCTCGGTGATCGGACCGTCTCAGCTGGCGCCAGGAGAACGGCCGAGCTGCTGTCGGGCAGCACGACTCACCAGGAACGATTCGAGGTGCAGCTTCAGCCGCTGTGCCATCACTGCGGCTTGCACGGCTTGGTCGTACAGATAGAATGCTTTGGAAATCCTAGGGAAGATCACAAACCCATCGAAAAAGCAAGCAAGCACACTGCAGCTGTAAGCGCGGGAGCCAAAGCTTAACTGCTACAGCACTATGGCTGGCAATTGCAGGAGCAGCAGAGTGCACATCGTAGGCAGTAGGCAGTAGGCACTTCTGCCAGTTAGCAAGGGGCCGGCCAGGCTAAACTCACCGTCTCCCTTAGACTCCCATACAAGGCAGGGCCAGGGTGTTGACAACCAACCATTGAGGACACTCACGACATATCTGCCACACACACACGCCTGCATACATGACAAAGACACACACACACACACACAGATACACACACACACACACACACACACACACACAAACACATATACACACACACAGACACACACACACACACACACACACACACACACACACACACACACACACACACACACACACACATACACACACACACACACACACACACACACACACACTCCCCTGAGTCTTAGCTAGTTCTAATGCTAGTTTTGCCTGCCAAGCAAGCCTTGCAAAGGCAGTGACAGACGGGTCGCACACGAAAGCTGCAAACCACGAGGTGCTTCTGGCTGATTCCTGCCACAACATTCCTCCTTCTACACAAGAAAGTAAACCCCCTCCCGGTGCGCTACTCACTCACTACTCAGTGGGTGCTTGCAGCCCCACTGCCGACAAAGAGTGACTCGCTACAATTTAAGCAAAAGCTGCAGCCAAGCAGGCCCCCCACAACATAGCTCGGCAAGCAGCATAGCAGCCATAGCAGCACAGGTCATTGACGATGGGGAAGGCAACGAGAGGCTGTCTGTATAAGGGTGCAGGCCGCCTCCGGAAAAGATTTTGTTGAGCATAGAAATATAGAGGGTATAGATCGGCAGCAGCTGTAACAGCAGCATCAGCTGTAACAGCAGCATCAGCTGTAACAGCAGCATCAGCAGTGGCAGCAGCATCAGCTGTAACAGCAGCATCAGCTGTAACAGCAGCATCAGCTGTAACAGCAGCATCAGCTGTAACAGCAGCATCAGCTGTAACAGCAGCATCAGCAGTGGCAGCAGCATCAGCAGTGGCAGCAGCATCAGCAGTGGCAGCGATCGAGCTACGCTAAGTGCTGGCTGCAAGCTCCTTACACCTAACGGTGTGCCAACAGAATGTAAGAGTAAAAAAAAAAATTACTTGGCATTCCACATTTCGTCGTTCGCCACCTTCTCCCATGTTCCAGGTAGGAAGCTGGAAGGAGAAAAAACGTACGAAGCGTCGATGCACCGTGGCACCATGGTGCCAATGCGTGCCACCGACGGCAAGTCGAAGCATTGTGAAAACCAGTGGCTGCGCTTCCAGGTGCTGCCATCTTCTGCCTGCTGCCGCTCTAGCAGTAAAAGTAGCCGACAACAGATTAGCAGCTCATGCTGCTGCTAACACCTAAACCCTAAATACCCTCCGCCCTGAAGAGGACGGCAGCAGATAGCCGAGGCAAGGACGAGCCGCGGCCATGAAGGGGCGCGCGAGTACCTGTCATGCGCGTAGCTCCAGTTGGCGGAGTAAGGCTGCCGGAGCTCGATCCAATCCTCGCCGCTGCTGGAGGTTCCACTGCCGCTGCTATGATCAGTCTTGCGCACAAACTGGTGGCAGATTCCATAGGGCATCAGGACGTAGCGCTTTTGCCACGACGAATCGTGTTCTTGTACCCCGATGCACGCCAGCACGGCACGCCTGGATAAAATAACGACCTACTTTACGGGCGTTTATTTCAGCAAAGATGGTAGGTGCTGCACCGATTCGGCCAATTGCAATGCTGTGTGACAATTGGCGATGGGTGACACGAGCAGGTCACACTCAAACTTGCACGGACTCGGGATTGAATGGATCAGCCACTGCTTAGAGCAAGCACCAACATGACGACTAGAAAAGTTAGGATGCTGACGATCAAGACGACGGGGGTTATTGCAAACATGGCAACATGGTAACATTATGACCTTGCACTACCGTAGGTTGAAACAGGTCACGATGACAATCATGACACAAAAAAGATAGTCACGATGAATAGAATTCAATGACTAAGGGAGAGTAAGATCACACTCACGAGAACGACCATGCTGGTGGCCTTAAGTCCGTCGCGGAAACAATGCCAACGACGATGTAGATTAAGGGGGTCACGTTACAGTAAACTTTGGGGTCATGTGGGAATAAAGCGGTCAGCGGCAATAAAGGATAGCCCACTGCAGGATTTGAACCCACGACCTCGTGACCAAAGTCGTGAAAACTGACCGCCTTACCCAGGGTGCCATCACAACTCACCAAAGGACCAAGGCGAAAATTCTTTTTTGCTATGAGAGTTCTTAACCTTGCTTAAACGAAAAGCACTTTTGACACTCGGTTGCTAAAGGAATCGGCATAAACTATGCCTTATGACATTTCGGCTTGCAACACTCGCTAGACTTACGCACCGGAAGCACGATCACACATTACACACGAACGGACGCCAACTGCAAGCAAGCAAGCAAGCAAGCACCACTGACCGACAATCTTTATGCTCTCGCGCACACAAAGGCGGCTGCGGAGGAGCATTTCTCTTGCCATTTTCACTTGCCCGTTGTAGTTTGCATCCAGGAATTCGGCGAAGTCAAACGCTGCCTTCGGCCGGCTTGCGGCACTGCTGGGCCACCAGACGTCGCCCGGAAACGCCACGTCGCCTCGAAGCTGCCGCTTTGCTCGCCGAGCATACCAGGCGTAGGAAAGGAGCTCCTGGTCGATGAATGTCACGTCACGACGCACGCCCTCGCACAGCTGAAGGTATCTGGCAGGAGAAAAGCATACCGGCGTGTACGAGTGAGGAGGGCAGACTCAACGCCCGACAAAGACAATGCAGCAATCGACACAATAAATTTATCATATAGACACAATTTGTCATAGATTATACACATAGATTATAGATAGACAGCAGATTATCGAGTGGCACCAATACCATCGAGTTCCGAGGCAGCGCGGCTGGCTGGGGGAGCCAATGCTGCATGCGCTGCATTTGGATGCGGTCAGTAAAGCGGCAACGAGAGCAACCATTGTTGCTGCCGACTCGGTGGTTCGGTCGCAGGGCAGGGCAGCTTCGATGCACGCCCGGGCAGTGGCCACTGGGCTCTCAGCACGCAGCACAGAGACCTGAACGCGATCGTCGGCAAGTCGCCTCTGGTGAGCACCAGCGCACCTGCCGGCAAGCCGGCCATTGTTGCGAGGGCAAAGTCGCGCACTGCGTAGTCGTTGCCGTGGTCGCACTCGCCGTGGTTGGCTTTCTGGAGCGGCTCACCGAAAAGACGACAGAGACCGATGAGATGCGGCTGATGCCACGGCGGCCATCCAGCAGCACCAGCACCACCTGCCGGTGGTGCTGGCGAGCGAGACAGACAAAACGATCAAAATAGGGAAGGGGCAGGCGCGGGAACACAATTGGGGGCGCGCAGCTTACCGCGGAGACTAGGAGCACGGCTGAAGCAACGATCCACTTCGCCACACCAAGACGAGCAGTGTGTCGTGGAAAAGTGTTCGACAGCAGCCTGTCGGAGGAGAGCCCACGAGCTATGGCACGGGGTGCATAGGGTCGTAGGGTATCGTAGGCCATCGCAGCAGCAGCTCGCGAGCGCACAGATGGGGCAGAAGAATAGGTCGTCTTCATAAAGCCTTATAGATCATGAGCACTGCGTAAATAGCACGCGATTTGCTCATATCTGCTGATCGGGCAGAGAAGCAACTGCTATAACCGATACAACCACAAGGTTAGATTGTCAGCACGCAAAGGCAACCTAAAGGGGCAGAGTCGCATTCACGATTAAGCTGCTGCTGCAATGTTGCCGCTGCCATGGCGCTGCTGCTGCTGTGCAGCATTATAATAACTTACGTGAAGACGGCGTGAAATCCCAGGCCTGCAAATATAGCTACGACGATGATGGCTTGCAACCAAAAGCGCTCTGTCTGCAATGAAAGAAACTGATAACTGCAGGCTGTGCTCAACTGACGCCACCGACGACTTTCAGAATGCCCGATTTCAGTGGTCAAAACAGATTGCGTGCTGCGGCCCATGAACCAAGAATGATGTCCAGGTCTCCTCGGGGGGGGGGGAGCATGCAAGATCGTCTCGATGTGGAAAGATGATATTATAGAGCGAATAGTAGGTAATAAGAAAAGATGTAGAAGCAAGGCGCAGCCGTCAGGAAAACATTTAAAGATCAACAGCAGCAAGATATGCAGATATTTGAGGCTCTGGATTTAGGGAAACTTTCTCACACTCAAATAGCAACTGAGGGATTAACATACACAAACACACATGCCATGTGCGTGCACACACACACACACACACACACACACACACACACACACACACACACACACACACACATACACACACACACACACACACACATGCAGACACAGCTATACAAGCCGACCGTGCCAGCACCTGCGATCCATGCCACATGCAATGACCTATGGGCTCTACTGTGCGTGGTTCTCCAAGCCGCTTATAGTGATCTTAGCTGAGGTCTACATGACTAACCAGTGTCGTGATCATACTATAAATATGAAGAAACAGCATCAACAGCGGGCTCGAGTGCACACACACACTCATACATGTGAGCACGCACAGACACAAAGAGATGCACAGGTGCCAGCATTCGCATGCATTCATGCTCGCACAGGCGCACATGGGTAGGTGAACGCATGCCTTTGCAGCATCAGCACCTGCATGTGGGTAGCATCTCGCATTCAAACGTGCAAGCAAAGCAAAACGACAGCTCTAGTGCTGCCTAGTTCGAACCTAGCACAAACCGTGCTTTCGGCCATTCACTCCATGAGCCACAACAAAACCTCGTGCACGAGGAGGTAATCCTTCGAGAGGAGGCAATTTGCCATGCAAGGTCACGCCACAAGCACCACCCCGATGCTCGCGTGTAGGTGTCACGCCTCTCGGTCAACGTCACACAACACTGAACGGTCACTGCAGCCTGCCGGGCACGACGCAGGCTGGTCCAGCGAGACGCCGGGTGCACGACACAGTGCACTCACCACTTTCAGCAGAAGCGGCCGAGTAACGTCGAGGTTTGCACGCCAGCAGAACAGCCCAATGTAGCAGACAAGAGCTGCCAATAGGACGCATGTAACTGATCGAGTATTAACAAGTGACGTCTGCTGCGGCTGCTTCTGTGGCTGCCGCAGCTCAGAGGTTGCTGCTGAGCCGGCTCTGGAAAGTTCTTTGCACCGCTTCCTGGAACCGAGGCCGGACACAGTGGCAGCAGTGCACAGGCCACTCCAATAATCCAATCAGAGAAGGGCACACGGCAGACGGGCTGCTTGAACTTGACAGCTGCCTTGACATGCATCAAAGAGCACTCAGCCGAAAGCGGTTGACGACATCGGTGGTGGCCAGGCAGTGCTGTCACGGTGCCTGGCTCCAGAGGTCGAAGGTTAGACTCCTCACTTCTGGTAGAGTATACAATGCTACCTAGAGATCCAGCAGATCTAGCAGAGAGACTCTGTCTAAAGTCAGCATTCCTGAAAAGGTTGCTGAAAAAAGTCCCGATAAGCTCAAAGTCTGTCAATGGTTGTCAAAATTAATAGTAATAATAGTACAATTACAGCACGAATACATTTACAAACGGTGTCAAAGGTTGTCAAGCACTATCGAGCTGACTGCAAAATAGGTACAGCTATACAACCTGCCTGGAACTTACTTTATAACGTTTGAAGTTTGTATGCAAGAGCTTAACTGATCTGCTTCTACTTGTTCCGAGTCGTTTCTAGGAATGGCACTAAGGTGACTGGGCACAAGTTCTCCTGGTCTGACGCTGACTTCGCTGACCGCTGGGCAGGGCAGCATTGGCAGCCTCGGGAGCATCGGCGGCGGCGAAGCAGCACTTTTCACTCACTGCTTCTTGGTGGCAACAGCTTCCGGATCCGCTTCACTGCATCCATCTGCACCACGCCGGAAGCCGGCGGCCACACCGAGGAGAGCCAGAGCGAGGCCAGAGTATGAAAGCTCGCCGATCAGGCCGCCGCAGAAGGCCCTTCAGATAAAAGGGCGAGGCGGCTGCAGCAAGACAGCGGCGCAGACCCGGTTCGGCCGGTGCGGAGCACACGGTTCGGGTCATCATTGAGGATCGCTCACCCCAAGTTTCCAAGGAAGCCGACGCCTGCGGAGTCCTTGCCCTGGAACGGCACGCCCACACGAACCGAGTAAGCCGCACAAAGCACACGTCGAGCGAGCGAGTTCACTCACACACGTGCAACGGTCCGTGGGTGCCGCTGCCTGCCGGTGCAGAGGGCACAGCCGGGTACCCTCAGCGCACCGGCGGTGCCCTCTGGTGGTACACTGTCGGCATGCAGCGCACAGCTTCTTGCTGCTGCTGCTAGTCTGGCACACAGAGGCGAACGTCATCTAACGGAGCACATAGCGTATTGAGGCTGTGCTAAAGAGAATCAGAGAGCCAAGTATGGGCAAGCCTGGGCGATGCTGAACCGAAAGAGCCTGGCCAGTGAAAGGAAGTCACCCTTCTCCCCCCCCCCTGGAATCGCTCACGGCTTTAATCGCTTACTGGCGCTGCCTCCGATCCTCGATCGGCTTCCGGGTGCTCGGTCCCTCCCTGCCAGCAATGCAACCCGCAGATGACACTTCATAGACCTATTCAAACATATTATCCGACTCCCATTACGTATTATCCGACTCCCATTACGTGCACGATGCTTAGAGGCGGTCTCTGTTTCGAAATGCGTACCTGCATATGCTGATGCACACCCCTATCAAATATGCTGGAGACATAGATTTGCTAATGGAACACCAGGGAGGCTTTTTCGACAATTGTGGTAAAACATGAGTGACCAGATGCAGGATGGCAACGGGAGAGCATCGGGCCATCGAGGGTTTGTTTTACAGAACGAAAATTTAACTACGTACAGCATAGTGATCATCAGTAAGTACAGCATAGTAATCGAGCATCAGTAAGTACAGCACTGTGATCACCAGTAAGTACAGCATAGTGATCATCAGTAAGTACAGCACAGTGATCATCAGTAAGTACAGCATAATAATAATAATAATAATAATAATAATAATAATACACTTGATAAAGTGCCCTCAGAGAACTCTAGGCGCTTTACATTTGCTGCAAAGGGAAATGCAATTGAATGGTGAGTAAAATCATGCTTGATAAACAAACAAAATGAATAACATGGTTAGGGTGGCATGCACAGGGTCAGCATGCAAATGTGGTTAGTGGCAGCATGCACAGTGTCAGCACGCATGAGCACATCAAAGACGAATCACAGGGACCCACTAAATGCTGTCCTGAAATAGTCTGTAACTTCTTTTTAAATGTGGTCAGGTCAGGGGATGTTCTGACGCAGGTCGGGAGGGAGTTCCAGGCTTTGGGAGCATACGAACTAAATGCACGGTCTACAAAAGATTTGAGGTTTGTACGGGGGTATTTGTAGACTGTTGGATTCCGAAAAGCGGGTGGTACGATGCTTGGCCTGATGGGAGAGTATATCTGAGAGATAGGCTGGAGCCATAGAATGAAGGGACCTAAAAGTGAGCGACAAAACCTTGAAGTCAATCCGTTGCTTGACTGGTAGCCAGTGCAGATCGGCGAGAAGTGGAGTAATGTGGCAACTGCGACGCTCACGACAGACAAGCCTAGCTGCGGAGTTTTGCACCAGCTGCAATCGCCTGATCGCACATGCTGGTAGGCCAGCGAGCAGTGAGTTGGAGAAGTCAAGACGGGATGTCACGAATGCATGGACCAACTTGGACGTGGTATCCTTATCTAAACAAGCCAGAATTTTAGCATTGTTATGAAGCTGAAAATAGGCAGATTTGACTGTGGAGCTGATATGGTCGTCTAACAAGAGGTCGGTTTGGAATATGACATCTAGATTTCGAGCTGATTCAACTGGAGATATGCTGGCAGAGCCAATTTTGAGCATCAGCCTTTCCAATTTAGTTTGATTGATTGATTTCAATTGATTCAATTGATCATCAGTAAGTACAGCATAGTGATCACCAGTAAGTACAGCATAGTGATCACCAGTAAGTACAGCATAGTGATCACCAGTAAGTACAGCATAGTGATCATCATCATTAAGTACAGCATAGTGATCGAGCATCAGTAAGTACAGCACTGTGATCATCAGTATGTACAGCATAGCGAGCCATCGAGGCGTCGAGGCTTTGTTTTAGAGAGCGAATCTTGAAGTAAGTACAGCAAAGTGATCTGAATGCTATCGGAATGACGCAATGAAGAACTTCCGATTAAATAGCAACCAAGTTCACAGGAAAGCAAGGGAAGAAGTCTTCCTTTCACAGCTTGATGCTTAAGTTCAAACATCGGGGGGGGGAGGGGGAGGGTGAGGGGGATCCAACGAAGGAAGCGCCCAAACAACAGGTTCACCATAGCATCCTTAAATGCTGAGGTACAGTCAACTAAGTTGTCTGCTGGCTGCACACCGATTTGACATGCCCGAAAGTGGGAGGGCTTTCCTCTATAGACCGGCAAGATTGCAGCTGAACCGGATACATTTTTCTTGACCTTTGACATACATCTTTCACGTGAACTTGCAGCACAACTTTGCCTAACAATGGAAAAAATAGCAAAATCTCACTCTGATCCACTTGGCCTGCTATGACTTGGCTGTTTCATTCTTAGCTGAACACCAGTTTCAGCCTCGTCACCATTAGGTCCTCGATGGACAATAAGTTAGCAGTTCCATTCCTAAGCTTAAAGACCGTAGGTGACAGAAGCTGATAGTCGGCAGACTGTAGACTCACTTTAACAATTCTTACGCAACGACATCTGCTGGCAACTGTGGCACATCCTTCCAGCCGTCCAATGCTGCTACTTTTATGCTACTCACTTCCTGCTATAGAAAGCTCTCTTTTGCGCAACGCTCACTTGGCCCTTATGGCTCCGTGGAGTTACAGACGGAGACACATTACATTACCCGTCTGCCAGCCGACATCAGAGCAATTATTCAAGCGCTGCACTGCTGATCAGTTCACGAGCCTAGCATGCGGTGGCATGCATGGTGCCACGGTGACAAGTACAGTTGATGCCCACAGCATTGGAGCACGGCTTGCAACTTGTAGGACTTGCACAACCAGTGCAGGTGCAGCGACACGAAGCGGAACACGATTGCAAAGAAGAGCAGCCCATAAGTCAAGATTACAAGTCCACAGCGATATTATATATTCCCGATGAATATTATATACATATATAGATATTATATATATATATATATATATGTATATAAAACTCACTTATACATATGATATATTAATCTCTACTCGTAGAGAAGCCTATTTGACACCGGGAGGAGATTAAAGGCACGTAGCAGCAGCCATACCATGCGCTAACAACGACTTCGGGCCAAGGAGCATGGGAGCAAAACTCCTGTCTGGCTGGAATGCAAGGGCACAACTAACTGTGCTACATCACAACTCGGCTTTTAAGCCACTTAACCAAAGACTATTATATAGCCGATTCAGAGTCCAGAGCAGACAGCTATCGTCTCTGCTCTGGCACGGGAGAATGGTCCGGGTGAGTGGGAGGTACAGGTGCAGTGGGGAGAGGGGGGACTTCTCTCATTGCGCAGCAAAGAGAGGTAACTCCTGTGAGTTAAACAACAAGCAAATTTAGCGCAGCAAAGCAAAGGCGACAGTGGGTCGAATCTAGGCTGAACACAGCTCCACCGACAGCAACACTACGCTGTTGCCAGCAAGGTAGCAGCAGTGACTACCGAAGGCAGGACACAGTCAAGAAGCAGCAGCACCAGTAGCAGTTGCAGCAGCAAAGCAGGGGCATCGGTGACATCGCCACCACTATGGCCGCCGACCTATGTGCAGGCCTATGCACTGACCAAGTCGAACGTGCCGTACTCGGCGCGCAGCAGATGCGTCAGAATGCCGCCGAGTGTCGAGTGATCGCCCCACGTGTACAGCGCTGATGTCGAGAACGCTGCCGACCAGGGCAGATACAGGTAGGGTGCAAGGCCGGCAGCTCCGGCCGTCGCCAGACGCAGTAGCGTTGAGCCGGTGAGCACCTGCATCGTACGACAGAGAGAGTGAGAGAGAGGAGAGAGAGAGGAGAGAGAGAGGAGAGAGAGAGAAGAGAGAGAGAGAGATAGAGAAAGAGAGTGAGAGCTGAGATCAACACGGCACCACGGTGCACCACAACCTGGCCGCGCCCGATGCCTACACAGCAACATTAGCAGAGTGGGACATCAAGCAGCAGCTTGCTCTGCCTCTCCACAAAGCATCAGCAGCAAGCATGGACGGCCTGCTCTCTCTCACCCCTCCACCCCACCGTACGTACCCCAATGCCTAATAGCCGAGTGACGGTCCCAGGTCTTAAATAGTGGGAGTCTACGACATACGGGATAGAGAAGTGCCTAGAAAGAGATTAAGTTCTCTGAGGGTGCTATACACAAATATATAAAATATAAATATATATAAATAATAAATAATATATATATATATATATATATATATATATATAAATAAATACACACACATATATATATATACATAAATAAATATATATACATATATATATATTTGATCATATTCTTTCTCTCTATTCGCCTCTCTGTCTGCCTATCTCTGTTTGTCTCTCAGTCTGTCTCGGTTTTCTCGTCCTTCCGGTACGTCGTAGACATCCACTACTTAGGAACTGAGATCTCTCTCTGTCTCTCTCTCTGTGTCTCTCTCTGTCTCACTCTCTCTCTGTCTCTGTGTCTCTCTGTCTGTCTGTCTGTCTGTCTGTCTGTCTGTCTGTCTGTCTGTCTCTCTCTCTCTCTCTCTCTCTCTCTCTCTCTCTCTCTCTCTCTCTCTCTCTCTCTATCTCTGTCTGTCTGTCTGTCTCTCTCTACATGTACACACACACACACACACACACACACACACACACACACACACACACACACACACACACACACACACACACACACATGCACGGCCATTCACAGCTGAGCAGCTACCGCACAGTTACCTTGTGGTGAGCGAGGACAAACAGGACTCGTGCTGCGATGACGACCACGTACACGACGATCGTGTGCTGATTGCACAGTGACAGGCCGGAAGCAAATGCGCCCCATGCGGCCACCTGCAAGCGCAAGACAGAGCATTGACTGAGGCAGAGCAGTAGCTGTCCAAAAAAAGGAGGGCGGCAGTGAGCAGGCAGCCCAGATAGAAGGCAGCTAAACGCTGACCATAGTTCGGTTCGGGAAAGACTAAACACTAGAGTCACCTCGTTCGACGAGATAAAACGGAGCAAGCTTTGCTGCCGAGAGGCCCTGCAGCATAGGCAGTGCCAGTGACAGCAACACATTGACACACGTGCAAGCGCTTCAAGGATGAAAGCGAGGCAGTCTCGGTGGGCATTGCATCGTGTCGCGGTAGGCATCGTGCAATGCATCGTCGGCACGGAGGCAAATAGGGGGAGGACAGCTTCGAGAACCAAGACTTCCATTAGCTACTGTCCCCTAGCCACTGTCCCCTAGCCACTGTCCCATAGCTACTGTCCCCTAGCCACTGTCCCCTAGTTACTGTCCCCTAGCCACTGTCCCCTAGCTACTGTCCCCTGGCTACTGTTCCCAGGCTACTGTCCCCTAGCTACTGTTCCCAGGCTACTGTCCCCTAGCTACTGTTCCCAGGCCACTGTCCCCTAGTTACTGTCCCCTAGCCACTGTCCCCTAGCTACTGTCCCCTAGCTACTGTCCCCTGGCTACTGTACCCTAGCCACTGTCCCCTAGCTACTGTTCCCAGGCTACTGTCCCCTAGCTACTGTCCCCTAGCTACTGTCCCCTGGCTACTGTCCACTGGCTACTGTCCCCTGGCTACTGTTCCCAGGCCACTGTCCCCTAGCCACTGTCCCCTAGCTACTGTTCCCAGGCTACTGTCCCCTAGCTACTGTCCCCTGGCTACTGTCCCCTGGCTACTGTTCCCAGGCTACTGTCCCCTAGCCACTGTCCCCTAGCTACTGTCCCCAGGCTACTGTCCCCTGGCTACTGCACCCTAGCCAGCACCTAGGTTAACCCCGGGGCTGCAGCTCCCGCCTGCACACGGCAAAGCCCCTGGCGGCTCGGCCACGTTCTGATCGATCCTACCGCATGCAACCCTGATCTTCTAATGACAGGCAGAAGAATTCCACATCGAAAGCCAGTGATGGGACGACCATGCTGCCTACTTTCTGCTAGGCACACTTGGGTCAGGACACATAAGCCAAGCTAGTTTACATGCATTTGTGAAATCATGTCTAGAATCCAGTAACTTCCTACTATCGGCCCGTCCGGCTTGTGCAACTCTTACAGTTGGTGAAATCTCTGCAGCTATGCTTGTCTGCCGCTAATGTCGCAACTGCCACATTGCACCACTTCTCATCGATCTACACCAACTACCCAGCCAGCAAGCCATCGACTTCAAGGTTCTATCAAGGCTCACGTTTCGGTGCCTTCATTCTCTTTCTCCAGCATACCTATCCGAATTTTGTACTCTGCAATCAGACTAGGCATCACACACACACCCTCTAGGCACACACACTTCTTGATCCGATCGCTCCCGATCTGCCATCTGCTCCGCTACTTGATACGAGGCGTTTAGCTGTCAGCCGCTAACCAACCTCGAATCCATTTGGAGATCGTGCCTTAAGCTCGCATGCTCCTAAGGCCTGGCACTCATTCCCAACAGACGTCACGACATCCTTAAATTGAAGAAATTTGAAAAGAAGCTACAAGCCCACATGTTTCTCACTACTGCATTCGCTCCGTCCGCGTGCATGGTGAGTGCGTGCATGTTATCACTATCATTAACCAATTGACACTCTTCTTTAAGATATTAGCAATGCGCACAGAAAGAGATCTATGTCTCTTAGGGCGCTATCCACATATCTTATTTGTAGTATTATTATCATGACACTCACTTGCTGCATGCATTGATGACATCCGCACATGGATGGCAGCAAATTTTCTAAAACTAAACGATGATAAAACTAACTTACTAGTTATGGGCAAACCCAGTGTGATTCAGAAATTGGAAAGGCTGACTTTCAAAATTGGCTCTGCCAGCATATCTCCAGTTGAATCAGCTCGAAATCTAGGTGTCATATTCCAAAGCGACCTCTCGTTAGACGACCACATCAGCTCCACAGTCAAATCTGCTTATTTTCAGCTTCATAACATTGCTAAAATTAGGGCTTGTTTAGATAAGGATACCACGTCCAAGTTGGTCCATGCATTCGTGACATCCCGTCTCGACTTCTGCAACTCACTGCTTACTGGCCTACCAGCATGTGCGATCAGGCGATTGCAGCTGGTGCAAAACTTTGCAGCTAGGCTTGTCTGTCGTGAGCGTCGCAGTTGCCACATTACTCCACTTCTCGCCGACCTGCACTGGTTACCAGTCAATCAACGGATTGACTTCAAGGTTTTGTCGCTCACTTTTAGGTCTCTTCATTCTATGGCTCCAGCCTATCTTTCAGATATACTACCCCATCAGGCCAAGCATCGTACCACTCGCTTTTCGGAATCCAACAGTCTGGAAATACCTCGTACAAACCTTAAATCCTTTGGAGACCGTGCATTTAGCTAGTATGCTCCCAAAGCCTGGAACTCCCTCCCGACCTGCGTCAGAACATCCCCTGACCTGACCACATTTAAAAGAAACTTAAAAACACACCTATTTAGGACAGCATTTAGTGAGCCCCTGTGATTCGTCCTTGATGTGCTTATGCTTGCTGACACTGTGCATGCTGCCACTAACCACATTTGCATGCTGACCCTGTGCATGTCACCCCTAACCATATTATTCATTTTGTTTGTTTTACAAGCATGATTTTACTTACTATTCTATTGCATATCACTTTGCAACAAATGTAAAGCGCCTAGAAAGAGATTAAGTTCTCTGAGGGCGCTTTATCAAGTGCAATATTATTATTATTATTATTATTATTATTATTATTACACTCAGCAACTAGCAGCTCAAGGAACTGGATACACCGAGGCACCGGTCAGGGTGGCTCTTAATCCAGAATAAAACTGTCGCAGGGTTTCAATTTCCTGTACGGTAATAGATGACTCGAATCATGCAAGAGAGTTCTCAGTTCATCATTTGGAGCAACGATCTCCACCGGTATTCGAGGGGTCCCCCAGCATTAGAGAGCTCCTTTCCGGATCCGGAGCTGACACTTTTGCATGGTCATCTTGCTGTGCTGCTGAAAAGAATCCCACCAACCCCGAAGGGAAATGGTGATACCGATAAGCTGGCATAAGAACTCGAGCAGCCTCCCGTTAGCTCACGAGGATCATGCGCGCTGAGATCCAGATCCAGGTATAAGCACCAGCACACAGTCAGCAGGCCGTGGCCAGCTGATGGCTGCTTCGCATTTCTGGCCCCTCACATCTCACCCCTCACATCTCACCCCTCACATCTCCAAGCCGCACCAACAACCTTCACGGCTTCGACACTTTGGCTGCTGCATCGCCCCGGGGGCCATCGCCCGAGCTTCCGCCATCACGACGACCTCGAAGTCCGCTGCCCGAGCTCGGCGGCGGCTGCAGGGATTGGCAGTGGCAGAGCCCTCGGGCAGCTCCCCGAGCTGGGCGAGAGCAAGAGTGAGCGAGGGCTCGGAACGACAAAGCGAAAAGCTTGATTCGAATTGATCGAAGGGGATTTCCAGCTTCGACCTAAGAGGTCAACCCATGAAGCCAATCCGGATGTGACCATCGAGCAGCTGAGGCAAACCCGGGAGCAACTCTGGTGAGAACGAACTAGCTCACAGAACAACGACGCGTCCAAGGACAAACGAGCGGGACATTAAATTAATTAGCGAAATTAGGACAAACGCGGTGAGCCCAAAAGAACAGAGAGAGAGCCTGAAGCAGGATGGGCCTCGGGGGCCGCCATCGATCGCTACTTGTCCCACATCAGGATCTGCTTGTTCTGCAGCTTCCGGACCGACGATGGCCGGAGCCCTGTTTCTCCAGCAAAAGGGAAAATCCGGGTCTTTGCCCTCAGTATCGACTGATGATAACGCGACTGCGGATAACGCAGCTATCGAGCCAGCAGGCGTGGCACGGGGCGTGGCCACGCCGAGCAGCAGGCCTGGCACGGGGCGTGGCACTCGCGATCGAAGCTGCTGGTCGCGATCGAAGCTGCTGGTCGCGATCGAAGCTGCTGGTCGCGATCGAAGCTGCTGGTCGCGATCGAAGCTGCTGGTCGCGATCGAAGCTGCTGGTCGCGATCGAAGCTGCTGGTCGCGATCGAAGCTGCTGGTCGCGATCGAAGCTGCTGGTCGCGATCGAAGCTGCTGCTGGTCGCGATCGAAGCTGCTGGTCGCGATCGAAGCTGCTGGTCGCGATCGAAGCTGCTGGTCGCGATCGAAGCTGCTGGTCGCGATCGAAGCTGCTGGTCGCGATCGAAGCTGCTGGTCGCGATCGAAGCTGCTGGTCGCGATCGAAGCTGCTGGTCGCGATCGAAGCTGCTGGTCGCGATCGAAGCTGCTGGTCGCGATCGAAGCTGCTGGTCGCGATCGAAGCTGCTGGTCGCGATCGAAGCTGCTGGTCGCGATCGAAGCTGCTGGTCGCGATCGAAGCTGCTGGTCGCGCTTTGCTCTCTCTTCCCCCCAATAGCCACGTACCTTCAGCTTTGCGTCCGCAAGTGGGGAGGCAGCCTCGAACCGAACGAGCAGCAGCAGCAGCACGGTCGTCATGAGATTGTTGAGAGCAAACACCTCCGGCGTGACCGCCCACGTCCAGGCCAGCCGGCCGGTGGCAAAGAGACCAGCCGCTAGCGCTGCCGCTGCCCTGTCGCCACCTGCCAGTCTAAAGCAACGCAAGAGGGCGCGCCCAGTGAAGGCACCGCAGGCTCCGGCCTCCGGTGAGCCGCGTGTAGAGAGGCGGTGGCTTCGAGAAGAAATGGCACCGACGATCTCGACGATGAGAATAACACGTTGACCCGGCACCCAAAGAAAACCGAGCCTCGTTCTAAGCAATTTTTTACGCATGTTCGAAAGGAAACTGATTGATTGACGATGAAAATAATAAAGCGTCGACCGACTGAATAACTGCCTCATTTAAATAATGGTAATTTTAATAATAACGGTAATTATAATAGAATAATGGTAAATAAAAATAGTGGTAATTTAAATAACGATAATGCCTCATTCCAATAACGGTAATTTTAATTATAACGGTAATTATAATAAATAACAGTAAATAACAATAACGATAATTTAAATGACGGTAATGCCCTATTTAAATAATGGTAAAGGGTCTTTGGCAGCCTTCATGGGCCACTTGCAGAGGCAAAACAGAATAATTGCCTGTAGCAGGACTTGGGCACACGACCTGAGTCGCAAAGTCCTTGGAATCTTACTTCTAGGCTAGGACCCACTTACATACTATATCGTACACGAGGATATCATCCTAAGAGAACTAAGTCTCTTTATAGGCACTGCACATTGGCGTGGAAAGGAACCTGCCAATTGACACAATGACATGCACAATTTCTGCATGCATAACATATACAGGACAGTACACACGGATGGAGCAAATGCTGTTTGTAATAGCTCGGTGGGTTTTCAGCTCGGTCGAAGTCAGTCAGGGGACATGCAGAAATTGCAGCTGCTTAGCAATTGCAGTGGCCCCTGGCATTGCCAAGCAGGGGAATTAAAACCTCTGTGCTCTCAAAGCCTCTGTCTGTATGTCTGTCTCTGTCTGCCTGTCTGTCTGTCTGTCTGTCTATCTATTTCTATTTATCTATCTATCTGTCTCTCTGCACTGAATCTCTAGTTAATATAAACGTGTTCCATTCATCGAGCAGAGAGAGAGAGAGAGAGAGAGAGAGAGAGAGAGAGAGAGAGAGAGAGAGAGAGAGAGCTACCACAAGACATAAAGCACTACTCACGCAAGCAGGCACACGCGAGCACTCTGGATGCACATGCAAGCGCACTGATGAACAAATGCACAAATATGAAAAACAAGGCAATTTTGACTATAGCTGACGTCACAGCATGTGAACAGCAGAGCATTCAACACCAGTATCCTCATTTGACCTCAACCACTGGGCCAAACCAGCACACGATAGACAGGAAAGTAAAAGAGAGTTACAATAAGAGGAAGTTACAGAATATTAAAGAGAGAGGGAGAGAGAGAGAGAGAATATAAACTCAGAACAGAGAGAGAGAGAGAGAGAGAGAGAGAGAGAGAGAGAGAGAGAGAGAGAGAGAGAGAGAGAGAGAGAGAGAGAGAGAGAGACTTCATAGTGCACAGGCGCACAGGACGACACTGTGCAGGTAAGCCGGGCTCTGGCAAGCTGCATAATATATGAAAACCTCTGCTGTCGCCGCACTCACCGCAGAGTGACCACATATAAAGTGCCCACAGAGGCGGCCGCCGCTCCGGCGTTGAGCTGGCCGACGACCCAGGCGGCACCGGCAGTCTTCGGCACCACTGCTATGGCCAGCCAGCTTGCCATTGTCCACAGAGGATAGCCGGGCGGGTGGGCAACCTAAAATGAAAAAGAAGGCGGTAGGAGGAGAGAGGAGAGGTAGGAGGAGAGAGGAGCGAGAAAAAGCAGGCAACACGTGCTCCCGGCAACTGTGTGCACAACAATGGCAGAGCATCGGCTCAAAGGTCTCAGCAAACGAGTCCTGCAGCAGACAGTCCGTTACCAGCTACCAGATAGCCACGAAGGCTCTTCCGATAATAAATATATATAAATATAAATAAATATAATATATAAATATAATATATAAATAATGTTGAATCTGCTAATATTTATTTTTATCTTATAATTTAATTCAATAAAAACCGGGACGTCTTATCTCCACCTGTCAGAGTGCAGTAACCGCAAGACAGGCGAGCATGGGGGGGGGGAGAGGGAAGGTTAGGTCCTGCTTTGAGGCTCTGACTAAGGGCTACACTTCCGGCAGTGCTCGGGTTGATCTGAGTGGCAGTCAAGACCATTCCCATGGCTGCTCCCAATGGTTTCATGAAGCCCCAGTACCTCTCTGTCTCTGTCTGTCTCAGCTCCCTCTCTCTCTCTCTCTCTCTCTCTCTCTCTCTCTCTCTCTCTCTCTCTCTCTCTCTCTCTCTCTCTCTCTCTCTCTGTGTCTATCCCTCCTTGCTTTACCCTCACAGATTGCAAAATTGTATCTCTGTATTTCCGTCTTACACTCCAGAAAGCCCCAAGCACTTAGTAGGAATGTTGTGCAGGAGAGTTTTCTATAGCACACTCAAAACAAAGCCTTTGAGAATTCATGTACGGATACGGTAGCCAACTGACTTCATCTCATGCAGCAAAGAGTAAGAAGCATAGCTGAGTCAGGAGAGCAGTCGAGGAAGTGAGTAGCACAGAAGTAGCAGCCCGGGACGGCTAGAAAGAACCAGCCAGAGTCGGCAACAGGAGGGAATATGCCAGTTCGTAAGAATCATGGAAGTGAGCTCCGCAGTCTAGGAGCTGGAGAGCAAAAGCTTCTGTCACCAACGGTCTTTAAGCGAAGGAATGGAACGGCTAATTTATCGTCAATTAAGTAGCTGAGGGCACTGAAGAGGAGACTGAAACTGGTGCACCAGTTCAGCAAGGTACAAAGGAGCCATGCCGTAGCATAGGGCCACGGACCTACGAGCCTCTGACCTACGGAGCCTGCGAGCTCTGGCCTACAGCTCGTCGGCCGCATTCATCATCACCACAGCTGTAGAGGCCAAGCGGCTTTTTCGGTAGCCCAGCCAACACGGAATTGCAGCAAAGAAAGTCCAGCCTAGATCGAACCGGGATCGAATCCAGATCGAACCGGGGAGCTAGCAAGATTTTTAGCAAGCCACCGGTTTTAGTTCGTCCCAAAGCTTTAAATTGAAAAATGATTAAATGCAATGACTAGTGCAATGTAATGCATCTCCATCTGTAACTCCACAGAGCCACAAAGAGACCATGCGGCTGTTACAAGGGAGATTTTCTATAGCGCACTCACAGCCTAAGCGGCTGTCAGTATGCATTCGGTAGCCAATAGACTTTGCCAACTGCTTTTCTCACAGCCTAAGCAACCCTCCACTCCCATTCACTCCTCATGCCTCCCCGAGACGAGAGAGTAAGAGCAAGCGGACTGTTTCACAGATGCCTGCGCACGAGTGACAGCTAAAAAGCGAGTCCCCAGAGACGCTGCCTGCAGTATTCAGTATGAGTGGCAGCACTTGCGCATGCATCGAGTGAGCACAACGTTTGTATAATTGCATCAGCCAGATACCTTGCCTTTCAATTACCTATTGGTTATTGTTATTATATTATTACCTTATTATTATATTATATAATAATAATAACATTTATTATATTATTACTTATATTATTAAATATAAATATGGTAAACATAAACATATAATAAATATTATAAATATAAATATTATAAATATAATATTATATATTACCTTATTATTATATTATTACCTATTGGTTATTATTATTGCTTTCCAATTACCTATTGGTTATTGCTTCTCTAGCAAGCTTTAAAGAGCCCGAATAGAGATCAAATTCTGTTAAGGTGCTAAAAAGACATCACATCTACTAATTAAAGTGAGAAAGTCTGCCACGACGAAAGATGGCGCACTTGTGTCACGTGGCTAGATGGCAAACTTTCGTCAAGAGGCAAGATGGCAAAGCGTTGTCTTCCGTGACAAAACTACTACGAATCAGCAAAGCAAGTGCACATGCAGTGAGCTGCTCGTTATTATTATTTTTATTATCATTATTATAATCCTAGCAGCAGCAGCAGTCGTGTGGGACTCACCCCTAGCTCGTGCGCCGAGACGATAAGTTCACCTGCAAAAAACAAAAATGAGATAAGCTTGCTCGCTCACTCTGGTGACGACTGGTCGGGGCGGGGGTGGTGACAAGAAGAGCTACATACAAGATTCTAGAGAAAAACAAAGGTTGAAAAAATGAGCAACTCGCAAGGCGCATGACCAGACGCACGACTTCCGTCGCAGCCGCACAAGCTGAAGCTCGTGTGATGTGACTGCTCCCGAAACGGGAGGTGGAGAGGTGAAGCGCAGCCTCGGCGAGTGCGAAGCCTTCTCTCTCTCCTTTTTGCAGGGCAGCTTTGGTGCTCGCTATAAGAGCTTGTACTTACAGAGCTTGCGGCGGCGGTGGGCAGCAGCGTTATAGCAACAGCAGCAGCTGCTGCTGCAGCGCTGGCGAGCACTCACCCGAGTCGCCGCCGGCTATGCTGGGGTAGACTCGTGGCGAGTACAAGGCAAGCGCAGAGGCAGCCACGAGGGCACTCTCGAAGGCCATGCGCCGCGGCGGCTGCATCTTGTCCACTCCTGGTGTCGCAGCTGTGCGGCAAAAAACACGTGACGTCCGGCTACCAGCAACGACGGCAAGCAGCTGCAGCGCCGTCGCCCGTGCGAACGATCGACAGAGAGGAAGAGAGAAAGCTGCGCAAAGACCTAAAATGGCACAGAAATAAGAGACAACACCACCAATGAGGTGGCAAGATGTAATGGTATCAGATCTACTCCCCTACCAGGCTAAGCATCGTACCACCTGATCTACTCCCCTACCAGGCTAAGCATCGTACCACCCGCTTTTCGGAATCTAATTGCTTACCTATAGCTCGTCCAAACCTCAAACCCTTTGGAGACCGTGCCTTTAGTAAGTATGCTCCCAAAGCCCGGAGCTCACTTCCGACTTGTGTCATGACGTCTCCTGACTTGACCACATCACGACATCTCCTGACTTGACGACCACATTAAAAAAGAAACTAAACACGCATCTATTTAAGGCAGCATTTAGTGGTTCCCTGTGATTCGAGCTTTATGTGCTTATGCGTGCCGACACTGTTGCATGCTGCCACTCAACCACACTTTCATGCTGACCCTGAGCAGGTCACTCCTAACCATGTTATTCTTGTTGTTCATTGAGCATGCTAACCATTTAACCACTAACCACTATAACAATAACCACTAACCATTCGATCGGGCTTCCTTTACAGCAATTGTAAAGTGCCTAGAAAGAGATCAAGTTCTCTGAGGGCGCTATACCAAACGTATTACTATTATTTCAAAAAGATGATAATGAGACGTCCGTATGACACCGGAGGAGGAGGAGAACAAAGCATCTTACATAAGCCCAAAGGGTAGCGTGCCGATTGGCTAGCGATAGGATGCACAGTGTCAGCACAGTGGTCAATGCACACCGACCCAGCAAATGGTGTATGGAACGAGTGATTTTTTTCACTTCTTTTTGAATGGTGACAAGTCGAAAGATGTCGCGACGTCAGTCAGTCAGTCGTGAGGTTTTGGGAGGTTGCTAACCGAAGGCTCAGTCGCCAAAGGACTTTTGGGATTGGTTAGAGGCACAGCTAAACGACTTGAGTCAGACGAACAGGTGGCAAGAGGCAAGGCCTGTTTAGGAAGTATTTTGTATATGTAGGCCAGAGCAAGACGACGTAGGAGTCTAAACGCGAGAGAGAGGCTGAGCGTCGAACTCCATACACAGTTTAATGGGTAGCCAGTGCATGTCGGTGAAAAGTGGTGTAATGTGGCTTCTGCGAAGTTTATGACAGACAAGCCTGGCTTAAGATTTTTGCAGCAAGTATTAGTTCCTTATTGCATAGGCAGGAACATTGCTGAGCTACAGAGGTCTAGCTGGGATCAGGAATGCATAGGCAGTTTGGCTGTGGTATTCTTATCTAAGACGGTTCGAATTTTGGCAATTTTACATAGCTGAAAGTATGCAGACTGTGACTGTGACTGCTGAGGCGCTCATCTAGTCGAAAGTAATTTTGGAAGGGGACTATCAGGTGCACTTGCAGAGGCATCAGAGAAGATATGCTGCCAGAGCCAATTTAGGAGAGTTAAGGTCTCAAATTTATGAGTAACACTAAGCCTGCCCGAAATTTGTAGATTGGTAAGATAACGACCATGCACGAACAAAATCCGATATGAACGATGTATTTGCAAACCATTGTATCAATAATAATAACCCTCGTCATAATCTTCACCATCATCACAACCACCACTAATCTGATTTGACCACATTTAAAAAGAAACTAAAAATGCATCTATTTATCACAGCATTGAGTGGATCCCCGTTGTTTGTTCTTTGTGTGCTTACGAGTGCTGACACTGTGCATGCTGCCACTAACCATACATGCATGCTGACCCTGTGTATGTCATCCGACATGTCATCCCAAAGTGAACAAGAGTAAAACCGAAGACGAGCCAGCTCAAATCTCATTAGCACGCACACACACACACACACACACACACACACACACACACACACACACACACACACACATCCACACCCACACACTATACAGTAATGAATATTTATCAAGCCGTCTTAAACAGACGAATGGTTGAAAAAAGGTTGAAAGTCTTTATAATGCTAGACCGTGATTGCCTTGCATTGCCTTGGCATGCACACGGTACTCAGCTCTACCATTGCTTTGATCCTTTCCAGCCTTTCAGTGCCTTTCTTAATTTCCAGGCAGCTTACACTGCCGACCTTGACACCGCGATAGCAGCCAGCTTTCCTACATTGAAGGATGACGAGAGATCAACCTAAACCTAGTGTCGCTAGGAAACTACTAAGCCTCACCATAAAAATAAAAGCACCAATCATCTCAGTCGTAGCTTTAGCGAGTAATCTAAGCGTTCTGTTCCAAAACGATATTTAGCTAGAAGACAACACTAGCGTTGCAGTCAAGTCTGCCTACTCTAAGTAATAGTGCAAAAATTCTTGCATAAGGGCACCACAGGAAAGTAATTGTAAAGTGCCTAGAAAGAGATCAAGGTTTCTGAGGGCACTTTATCAAATGTATTATTATTATTTTTATTATTATCCGTCGGTGCTTTTGTGATGTCTCACCTGCAATTTCCTCTTTGCCAAGTTGTATGCCTTTGTAAAAGTAAGCTTGCAGATGGTGCAAACTCGCTGCCTTGGTTTGGCACTGGAATAAGGTGCTTGTCGTTAAAGTCCAGGGTCGTGGGCTCGATCTCTGCGACGTGCATGCATAAATCGCCTAGATATAGATCAAGTTCTCTTACGGTGCTGTACAAATGAAGTATTTTTTGCTGCACCGGTTTGGCCAAAACGACCAAGGTCGTAGTCTCGAGCCCTACGACATACATAAAGTGCCTCGGCAGATATTAGGCTCTCTTAGGGTGCTGTGCAAATTAAATATTTTGGTCAGTCTTAAAAGTTACAATTGCCACACAACGCAGCTTCCGATCAGCAGCTACTGGGTCCCCATCAAGCAGAACAAAGACCAAGATCTTTTTAATCACTTTTAGGTTCCTTCATTCTCTTGCTCCGGCTTACCTGTCTGATACTTAATACCCTCTCACACATCCTACTCCACTGACTTGGGTTTTTTAGCTATGCCTCTAACCGACCTCAAATGCTTTGTATAATGCTCCACTAGTTCTTGTTCACCTACAGCCCCAAGCTCTATCGTTAACCAAGGCTAAAACCTGCCTTTGCGTGACAGCATTTGCTATGTCCATGCGAATAGTCATTTGTGTGGTCATGCGCTCTGGAGCTGTATAAATTATTAGCACTAATCAGTTGACTAGCCTCCTTTTTTTGCATATGCGAAGTGCCTATAAGGAGGTCTTGTTCTATTTGGGTGCTATGCAGTTGTTCAATTACTATTACTCATTGCGTGCCTCATATTTAGACTGGTATTACACATCAAATTCCTCTTCTAGACGGCTTAGACGTTTACGAAGCAGCCTGGCCACTTTTCCATTACCCATGAAATACATTTATTTATGATTCGAGGAACCACTAATCGACTAGTCGGAGAAGCTATTGATGCCCGGAGGAGTTTCGGGGAGGTCCGAAGAGTAATTAATCCAGATATATAAGCCGGAATGAGATAATAATGATTTCGCTACTGCAGCTGCTAATCAACAGCGAGTTTCTGCATAATAGCTCACCGCTCCGGCCCTTGCCGAGCGAACCCAGTAATGCCGCACCGCACTCGGGTAGCGCTAGGTCGGACCGGGTCACTTTATGCGGCACTGTGCAGAGAAAACTCAATATTTCTATGCATCTTCAGAAAAAATCAACAGAACGATTCGCTGGAAGGACATAGAAGAAAAAATTGCCCGGCAAATGCTGGCGAACAGCCCGCGGGCGCGGGTATCGTGGGATCGACATCCTGTCTGGAGTGCAAGGGTCCAGGAACAGTTGATGTAGCAGTTCATATTCATAGCAGTACTTACCGTATATAACGAAGAGAGGATTTCTACTTCAGCATTAAGCTCAAGGCTGCTTAGAAGCTAACTAGTGAACTGCGAGCAAGGCAAAGCGTGAGACAGCCAGGCCACAGGTTGCCTAAGAGATCGCTGTGAAAAGCAAATGGATACGCTGTCACACACAGCATCCCCCCCCCCCCGCTGCCGCCGGAAGAGTGTTGTTTTCAGCGGGCGCGTGAGTGGGCAGCGCTGTACCAAGTGACGCTGCGGCTGCAGGGGCCTCGGATGTTTAAGGGGTAAAAATTTGTTTTTGTGGAACAATATATAATTTGAAAGTATTTTAAATTGCATTGCGTAGCTAAATATTTTACTATTTCGGCACTCTCTCTTAAAAATTAAAAGTATTTTTAAACGAATTGATATTCGGTAAATTAATACACTTCCTTTGTTCTCACATTGCAGATCTGAAATGTCTTGCCGGAATATGAATCCAGGAAGCAATCGTGCCATATCGAGATAAACAAAATGGATACGCTGTCCCCCAGTATCCCCCGGATAAACAAGCGTAAGTTGTGCGGTGGGACGCAATGAGACGAAAGTCAAAAGGCTTCAGCAGATGATAATACCCTGAGAGTAAGACCCTAAAGAAGCGCGAGAAGTCAAGCTCATGTCGCAGGCAGCACGCGATGGACCGGAAGGAGGTTGGATTGACGTCTCGAAACCGGCTAAAGTCTGGATCGGACGCTAGCTTTGGAAGAAAAGACACGGCTCACTACTGCACCGTGTTAAAACTCCTCGTAGCAATCCCACTTTTCTTTTAGAAAAGAGGAGCGTGGACTTTCGTGATATTTCCGATAGGCCCTGGAAGTTTCTGGAAACGGGAAATTCTCTCGGCAAATTTCAATTACTTGCAAAGATCGATCCCACAATGCCCGAACACTAATGACGCATTCAGATTGCAGAAACAGTGGCCTATTATCTGGGGCCTGAAAGTCAAGATGCATTCTTCAGTCTCATTTCCAATCGCATTCTGGAAGAGATTACGGATCGCGTGAATGATGCTAAAAGCATCTGGTATTGTACTGGATTTCAAGCCAGATGTCGGCCACCAGGAGCAAACGACCACGATCCTTCGTTTCGTGTAGCTTCAAAAAGGACAAGGCAAGAATTAAAGAGTACTTTGTCGGATTTCTGAAAGAGGCGGACACAAGTACAAGCCTTACTTTTTGAGCCACTAGTCAAGTTCGCTCGCTTGGGGTTGAACCTGACGGGTTTCAGAGGCCAAGATTGTACCCTAGAGTAGGCGGACCCACTGACATTCGATATGTCGGGCTGGGCGTCGCCTTGCCCCGGAAGGGTAAAGCCTGTGGGTCAGCTCCCAGAGTTCCGAGGACGGGAACTGGGTACAACGTGCTCGCTCTCTTTCGGCGGAAGCTCTCGACGGTGTTGGACGTCCGCTCCGTCTACCACAGAGTACTCAGCTAGCCGGGTCTTGGACGGCGTATGCTTGTACTGGTGAGACGGAGTCCTGCGACGGTGCGACTGTGGAAGCCGACTGAGCACTAACACGTTTGTTCGCGCTTGCGGCGTCATCCCGTGCCCCTGTAGTTTACCTTGTATAGGAACTTCCTCTGTAGGCTTGTTCAGTGCCCTCCTTTGTATAGCGCATGCGTGTGTATTATATAAAGTGTTGTGTACCCGATTGATCACGCGTGAACCACTGTTACCGAAGGGCCCGGCGTAACGACCCAGAACGGACATAGATAGTAGCGAGCCATAGTGGGAGTTAGCCGCTGGTCCATTGAACTCGGTTACAAGATTATGACAATTGCAGCAACATAACGTAACAGCCATATCCTCCTGCCTTTACTTTTGGTAGTGCATTCATTTTTTGAGGCATCAACTTCTGGACGGAACGATTTGAAAGTGTTCTGCTCCATTGCTCTGCTTGTGCTCCGAGCGACTCTCATGATTCTATTTACTTTTTAACCACATAATTTACCAATCCACAATAGTTTCTGAATAAATTAAAGGATCTTTTTGAAGACGACCATCATTTAAAAAATAGCTCAAAGTATTAAATTGTATGTTCCTTCTAATCTGACACTAAGACTGTCACGCGAGGATCATTTTATTTGTCACCTTGTCAGCTTATTCTCTGGTTGCCTACTATCGTTAGTGTGCGCAATAAAAAGATCTTTTACCGGCTTAATAAAAAAAATCATACGAAAACCATATTTGTCTGAAACATGCTATTTAATTTTTAAAGAAAACTTGATCGGAGACTGCTAAATGCATTTTTTTGAGTCACACGGGCTTCGTTTTGCTACAGAATAGGCCTGAAAGAAGACTTTCTCAATATTATCAGTATTCAGTTGAATGCTCAAGCATAATTAAGTGAGCAAATGAATATCCTATCTGGGTGAGTATAATAACTTTAAACGCATTGGTAATAATCTTAATGGACATAGTCTGCCATGAACCGGGTAATTTGCGATTTTTTTAGATGGCTGATTTCTTTGTAGCTAACTCATAATTCTGATAAGTCTCGAGATACTACAGCCATCTTGCGATACTACAGCCAGCTTGTGGATTCCTACTCGGCTCTGACAGAAGCCCGACCTACGAGAGTTAATCAACTAGTGAAATTGAGCCAACTACTCTCATTCGATTGTGGAATCTTATTGTACTCTTTCAGTCCAGCCCAACCTTTAAATTAAGCGGCTGTTGTCACATTTATCAGGTCTGACTGATGGCTGTTGAAGCTGGGAGCGAGTTTCTGTGTCCCAGGAATAATTCAAATAGGATTGCAAAGATCAGAAACTGTAGCTTTGCTGCCTTACCACAGTCAAAAAGTAATTTGCGTAGACCTGGCTAACCTAGCCTATGACATCGTACCCTCTACGTTTGTCAGCGATGATATTTCTTCTCATTTAAGTCAGAGTCATATTCGTGGCTTTGCAGGTTAATGCAGATTCTTGCAAGTAAAGATGAAGTGTTTGCGTCAGAGATAAGTCGAGCTGGTGGCTATACTCGTATCGAATCGCAATCAGCCAAGTCATATAAGTAGGGAGTCTAACCTCTTCAGGGCCTGGCTCATATTCTCCAACATTATTTTTAGTTCAACGAGGAATAGTGGCTGTGCACAACGACCTCCGGTCCGAATGTATGACAGCTGAGTTGCTTCAATTCATAGACGATGGAAATGATTTTTTCCATCTGCCCTCATATCTAATCTAATATCTAGTTCACTATTAAAATTAACGCTGCACTAGAGGTACGACAGACAGGGCAGACTGCTGCTTGCCTCAATTTACGGGACCCACAAACTAATAAATAGTAACAATAACAATTTAACTGGCTGTTTCGGCGAGTGTCTTTAAAGATTTTTTTCCAGATCGTAATATTCATTCACACTGGCAATCATTGGTGTGACCGCCTGCCTGGTAGCAAACAAGCGAGACCGTCAAATAGTTGGCCAATAGCATCAAGAGTGCTACGAACGCGAGTGGAAATTGGCCTAGTTTGCATCGCAAAAGCTTGACCAAGCAGCTTGAAAGTTGCACGTCATTTCGAGCTCGGGCGTTTTCGTCACACGAGTACCATCACTTGATGAAGCAACTGCAGTCATTTGAGGCAAAATTTAACCCGATGCAGAATTTACTGGAATTTGACACTGTCACTAACGCAGAATTACGCGGTGCTTCACTGGGACGCATCTAAGATTTTGGCCTAATCCGTGCACCGATGAAGATACACTTGGACAACGGCAATATAAAGTGAGGCCTCTGACTTGCCACGCTGGAAAATAGATTACACCGCACGAAAAAGGAAAAGACGCAGTTACGAATCAGAAGCGAAAACAAACGCCTCAACGTCTATCAATTAATGTCCGCTTCGAACGACTTTTGCCTAGCGTTTATGGCACTCTCGCACTGTAAATAAAAATGCGCGCAAAGTCGTGCCTCGTGCGTCGAGCCACGCGATTCCCCTTTTGCAGCTGAGCGCTGGCTTCGGCTATCGCCGAGCGGCAAAACCACGTGACGGCTTATGACCAAAGCACCACCCCACCCCCGCCCCGCCAGAGCAGCTCCAGCTTAGATCCACCCCAGAAAAGGCTGACCCATTTTTGGCCGACTGTCCACGTTTGTGTGTGTATATAGATATATGTGTGTGTGTGTGTGTGCTGTCGAGCCGCGATTTGACGCTGCGACTCGGTAATGCTCGACACTTCCATGCCTCGGCATGGAGCGGCACAGTTTATTCACTTGTGACTCCATACCGTAGGGAGGGTGACTCCATACGTCGGGGGTGGGGAGGATGACTCCATTAGCGAGTCTTGTTGCCGTTCGCTATGCACTGCCCCCTGCCTCGCCAACCAGAGTCGAATTATCGAGTTATCGAGTTAGCAGTTATCGAGTAAGGCTGATCTCAGACGCTGCTACTGAGTCTGATCTAGAGATCGCGGCGGCCTTTCTGCGCACCAACTACCAACCGGGTCCATGTTGTGTGTCTGGCCGGCGAATGACCTGCTGCTTACTTAATAATAATAATAATAATGATAATTCACTTGATAAAGCGCCCTCAGAGAACTTAATCTCTCTCAAGGCGCTTTACAATTGATGTAAAGTGAAATGCAATTGAATGGTAAGTAAAATCATGCTTGAAAAACAAACGAAATGAATAATATGGTTAGGGGTGACATGCACAGGGTCAGCATGCAAATGTGGTTAGTGTAGTATGCACAGTGTCAGCACGCATAAGCACATCAAGGACGAATCACAGGGACCCACTAAATGCTGTCCTAAATAGGTGTGTTTTCAAGTTCCTTTTAAATGTCGTCTAGTCAGGGGATGTTGTGACGCAGGTCGGTAGGGAGTTCCAGGCTTTGGGAGCATATGAACTAAATGCACGGTCTCCAAAGGATTTAAGGTTTGTACTTCCGTCCAAGAGCCAGCTCGTAGCCTCGTCGCCAGCAAACATCGAAGTATTGTTGACGTGATAAAAACGAGCCTCGCAGGACGCCTGATCCCCGCCAGCAGCCGTGTGCTCGTTAGTGGGGGAGCCTAAATCTTACTCTGGCTGGCATCAAACAAGGTCAGGTCTCGTACCTTCCAGGTTGCAAGTGTGACTGCTTTTAAGTGAACGAAGCTTAAAAGCTGCAATAGTCGGCATTGGCATACTTAAAACTGTTGCATATGTTTTTTAAGTGAATTTTTCGCTTACGATTTCACTCGTACGTCAGTATTTTGTATATAAATCAGCACTAATAAGAAGCATTTTGACCTTGTCAAAGACACTAAAATCATAAAATGTTTGAGGGACTTTCGCTCGGCATGCTTTAGGTCGACCGGTACTGCTTTCGCACGTAATTAACCCCACCCCCCGAAAACCCAAGGCTGGATTTGGTAGATGAGTATGCGAACACTCTATTTCGTTACGATAATTGTGTGTTGTATCTGTACCTGTATACGGCGAACTCCGTATACAGGCCTCAACCTTAATCAGCTGTGTGCTGCATCGAACTCTCAGCTTTACGTCACTAGGACCCGTCGGAAACAGCTACATTCTAATCCGCAGTTTCTGGAAGATTTGTTCTCGGTTACGTTAAATACTCGATTACAATAGGCATGTCTAAGTATGGCTGATACTCGATGTCCAGTACTACTCTCTCTTACTCTCTCTCAATCTCCCACTCTTCCTCTCTCTGGTATCTCTCGAATTCAGTATCACCACAAGCTTATTTTTATCTAGGAGATTTGTTTTGAGCCTCTGCACATTCAGTCCAGGTGATGACATATGCAAACCTCAAAACTGTTGACTCCCAAAGCCGGGAACTCACTACCGACTCACGTCACAACATCTCCTGACATGACAACATTTAAAATAATAATAATACACTTAATAAAGCACCACGAGAGAACTCAATCTCATTCTAGGTGCTTTGCAATTGCTGAAAAGGAAACACGATAAAAAAATAATCATAAAACGCACCTGATTTTTACAGCATTTGGTGAGTCTTTGTGATTCGTCTTTCGTGTGCATGTAGCTGCTTGCAGTGTGCCTGCTGCTTGCGGATGTTACTATCGATCGTTTGGCAATGCTTTCTATACAGCATATGCAAAGTGCCTAAAAAGAGATTCAGTTCGCTGTACAAGTGAATTATTATTACTCTTGTTGTTATTGGGATAGTAAAGTATAGTAGAACGGCGTCAGCTCGGTACAAATTCAATTCACCCACTGAGCAAGCTCAACATAACGCGAGCTCTCAGTTTTGCTTTTTTGTTTGGGTTGGCCGCTGAACGCTTTCCAAGAGGCCCAGAATACAGCTGACAGCCAGTATAAATAAACATAATTCGAAACCAACATGAAATGCTTATCCTTTAACTGCTGCATACTCTGGCTCAGATTATTTTTTGGTCACTTGGACACAGTTTTCAAATTAGAAGTGATCTAGTAACCTGGAGGCACTAGTGTAGAAAGACTGCTGTCAGTCTTACATCGCATTACAGTATGGAGGTAATATATCTAAGGCAGTTTTATTAAAACGACAACAAGTATATAATCACGTCGACCCGGTCACTTAGTGCTATATAATGCATAGGTCAGCATTGCCTATTTTCAATATGAAGTAATTTCCGTTTGGCCGAATTAGGCGTCCCATTCGTACGTCGAATTGCCCTGCTCGTACTCAGTATGAGGTCGGAAGGCTGCGCTGGCTGGCTGTTGTTTATTTTAGTTTTCTTTTTAATATTTTTAATTTTCCTTCTTTTCAATCGGCACAGCGTGAAGAAGAAAAGCTGTAGGTAACTGCTCAAGGCCAGGTGAAGGTGAAGGTGAAGGTGCAGTACCAGTGGAAGTACCGGCAGGCGGTGGCAGGGCAGATATTGCCAACCCGAGCTCTCCACTGAGTAAGCCATCGCTGATGGACTTATGGAACATCAGCCCATCTTGTGTCCCATACCCAAGGTAAGTTACAATAGAGCCGGGTGGATAATCGTGTGCGAATTCCTGATCTTCGAAATAGCTGTCGGCTAGCCTCTGAGCCACCGATGACCGGCCGGACTCTGCATCGTCTTGGCTTCGACGAGCCATCGGCCATGCTGTCTTTGCTCTCTCGAGCTCACTCCTAAAAACATGAATGAATAGCTCAAATACTTTATTCGCCAAAGTCTGAGACAGTGACTGTGGCAAGGTAGATCGCTCACTCACCTTGATCTGGTTGTAGCAAATTGACTTCGAAGTTTCGAAATTGTTTCTCCTTCTTTGCCTTTTTCAAAGTCGTCGCTTTCACTTTTCTCTTTGTCGCCTTCACCACTGTCATTCGCGTGTCCCTTACAAATATTTTTCAATTTTATATGCTGGATCGAACTACTTGAAGTTGATTTGTCGGTAACCAGTTGAGATACAAGCTCAGGAGCAGCTGAAACATGAACGGTTACTTCATGCCCTCGCGCTAATCTTTGCTTCGCACATGAATGTTAGCTCAAAGAAAAGTCATCCGATGAATTGAGCCAACATAACGAACTCTCAGTTATGCAGACGTTTATCTTCGGAGAATACAGGCAAACTCGTGACCAGACACAAATTAACCGATCGTTCATTCTCGCCTCCAGACACACAGCAATACTAGAGTTTCATGTCCGCTGGAGAATTCCCATCGGAAAATCAGCTCTTGCGAACATGTGTATGCGGAAACTGATACAGCTAAGACCTATTTAAAACATACCTGTCACGTTTGTTGACCGTAGCGCTTAGGAGAATACGTGCCTGTGGTCAGCTAAATGGTTGGCGCCTCAACCCGTTGTCCTGCGCCCACGCTTCCATGCCGAACGCCACCAAGTCGGCTGCAGCCGTAGCTGCAGCCGACTGTTAGTAACCTCGCTGTGAGATGCGATCGTTCGTACCTATTATGATCGCCATCAGCACAATCTGGGCTTTCACGGCTATGCAGATGAGACACAGCTGTACATTTGCCTTGATCCCTCCCAGCCTTCCAGCACGTCAAGTTCCCTTAATTCCCTTGCTGCACGGATTGCTGCGATTCTCACATGCATGGCGGCAAACTTTATCAACTTGAATGACGCTAAACCAATTTACTCGTTATGGGCGAACCAAGTGTGACTCAAAAATTGGACATCTTCACGCTCACAATCGACTGTGTCGGCATATAACCTGTAGCATCGGCGCACAAAAATATAGGTGTTCTATTTCAAGGTGACCTTCACCTCAACGATCATACCAGTTCCGCAGTCAACTCAGAAAGCCTTCAGCTACTTAGATTTGCTAAAAATCCGGTCTACTTTGACAAGGAGACTACATCCAAATCGGTCCATGCATTTGCGACATCCTGTCTCGAAATTTGTAACTAACTGCATGCTGGTCTGCAGGCCGGTGAGATGAGATACTTACAGTTGGACCGTAGCCTGTATAGCCGTCGCTATACCATTGAACTTCTCACCGACTTGCACTGGCTTTCAATCAAGCAGTGTATCGACTTTAAATTTCTGTCACTCATTTTTAGGTTCCTTCATTCTCTGGCTCCAGCTTATCTATCAGAACTACCCCCCACCAAGCTAGGCAATGGGCCACCAAATCTTCTGAATCAAATCACTTTGTGCTTCGAGCGAACATCGAATTATATGGACATTGAGCCTTTAGTTCGTATACTCCCAAAGTGTGGAACTCAATCCCAAATCGATCAAGACATTCTCTGAATTAAAGACATTTAAAAGAATCTAAAATGCATATGGTTCTAACAACTTTAGGTTAATTTTTGCGATCAATATTTAGTGAACTCACGTGTGTGATGCATGCTGGCATTAAATATATTTGCATGTAGACACTGTGCATGTCTACTCTGACCATTTTATGCTGCTTGACATATCGACGTTAACACCAAAAGCATTTTATCAAGCTTCCTTTATACCGTATGTAAAGTGCCTAGAAATAGAGTGTAATAATAAATAATACGTCATTTGTGTAGTGCCATAAAAGACTGAACCTCTATTCAGGCACTCCACATAGGCCACGGGGCTCGAGCCCATGACCCCGGTCGTCAAATACGTTCTCCTTGACCTCAGTCGGATCGAGCACCTTAACCACTGAGCCAACCTATTCTCCGAGGTTGTTTTACAAATGTATTATTTACTTGATCCTGGCTTGGTAGAAATACGAGAAAGAGCATTTGGTATGTAGTGAATATGTTGGTTCGCTAATATTGCCAATAATTATACGTAGCTGGTTTGGTCTAGCGGTTAAGGTGCTCGCCCCGACTAAGGTCTGGCTGAGGTCGTGAGCTCAAGCCCTACGGCAAATGTGAAGCGCCTGAATAGAGATTAATTTCTCGTGGGCGCTATACAAATGAATTATATTTATTTTAATGTGCACCGACTGCATTGGGGCATAGGGTAGAGAAACTTAAATAATGTCCTCGTGTAATAATTACGGAATTAAGTTCCAAAATCTAGAACCTGCAGAGCTAAAGCTTCTGTTGCCAATGGTCTTTAAGCTGATGAATAGAACAGCTAATGTATAGTCCATCCGTAGAGAACCTGAGAGCGTAGCAGACTGAAATGTGTCAGCAGCTCAGCTAGTTATAAAGGAGCCAAGCCATAGCTGGCCATATAGGTCTAGGGCAGGCTATATAGGTCTAGGCCATATAAGTGTAGGTCTAGGTATAGGTATAGGACCTATTGATTACCAGCTGCAATGGCCTAGTGACTTTTTCGGTAGACCATTCACAATAGAAATATGATAACCTAGCATAGATTCACTACCGCTAAGTCTCCCTTCGAACCTTTCCTATCAAAGACACTCGAACGGGTCGTGGCGGACCAGCTGAACTCGTATATCGAAACGTCACACCTTGCTAGTAAGTTCCAGTCTGGCTTTAGAGCTAATCACTCCACAGAGTCAGCATTGCTTCGGGTATACAACGACCTACTTAGGAATGCAGACATGGGTAGAGTGTCTCTGCTTGTTTTGCTTGATCTTTCGGCAGCTTTTGATACCATCGATCACAAAGTTCTTCTAGCGCGCCTCTCATCTCGCCTGGGCATCACTGGCACTTCTCTGCAGTGGTTCAGGTCCTATCTCAGTGGGAGACTCCAGAATTTTGACGTGAATGGACAAAGATCATCCGAGGTACCTCTGAAATATGGGGTACCTCAGGGCTCCGTGCTAGGTCCGGTTCTTTTCACGATGTATACTCTCCCTCTTTCCGATGTGATTGCCAAGCTCAATCTAGGCTTTCACTTCTATGCTGTATATTTACACACATACCCACTTGGTAGAAAAAGGACACTATATATATATATATATATATATATATATATATATATATATATATATATATATATATATATAATTACTACTAATTACTATAATATATATAATTACTATATTATAATACTTATATATATATATAATATTGCGATATAAATATATACATATATATATACATATATATAAAAATAAATATATATATATTTATATCGCTAATATTTTTTCAGTCATTTAGGAGTGCTCCTATTATCTAGGCCCAAATCAGCACACTTGTTTTTGACAGCATTTAATAATAATAATAATAATAATTCACTTGATAAAGCGCCCTCAGAGAACTTAATCTCTCTCTAGGCGCTTTACATTTGCTGTAAAGTGAAATGCAATTGAATGGTAAGCTAAATCATGCTTGAATGAATAATATGGTTAGGGGTGACATGCAGAGGGTCAGCATGAAAATGTGGTTAGCGGCAGCATGCACAGTGTCAGCACGCATAAGCACATCAAGCTGCCGAGCTGCCGACATGCTGCCGAGGGAGCAGGGTAAGGCTTGCATCTGCAAGCAGGCGAACACACGAGCAACTGAACAATAGACAAACATTTGATGGGTCCGTGTGGTTTGATTTATTCTTTCTGTGTTGACACTGTGTATGCTGCCACTAACCACTTTTACACGTCCATATTGTGCATGTCGCCCTAGCCAAGCTGGGCTTGTTGACATATTTGTGCATGCTACCACTGATCGTTCGATTATGCTTCCTGTGCAGCACATGTAGAGTGCCTAGAAAGAGACTCCGTTTTCTGTGAGCGCTATACAAATGTATTATTAGTATTATTATCATTATTAGTATTCCACGTTGAATTAAGAATGGCGTTTAAGGTATGACTCACCGCTTTTCAGCCTGTTCTTTGGTCCATCTCGGGTCACTTTTACATCATGCTCATAGATGACATTCTTGGGCGTGGCAGTGTCAAAACAAATTGTCACACGAAAGGGGCTACCTGCAAAAAATCTACTGCTCACGGTGCTGCTTGAAATGCTCGCTATCTAGCAACCTTTTGACAAACGTACCAAGTGCAAACATCAGCAGATGAGTCAAGACCAGGTATAACACTGTCTCATCTTTACTATCGAGTCCCTCCACTGACGGATGCAAACAGACAAAAGTGCCACAGCTCGACATAAATGTCACGTAAACGTCCAAAGAATCGTCACATACAACAACGGGGCACGGAATTTATGAACTCTAGGCTTTCACATCAGGTACCAAGATTATGTTAAAAGTTAAGCAAGTCAGGATTTCTTCAGTCTAACGTGGGAAGTGATGAGAAGGCGAAGAGCAAATCAAGCCATCGTTGGCTGGACTGTTTCACTCGATCCTTCCAGCAATAGCAAAGCAAGTGTACTACTCATGTCATCAAAGCAAACGATTGCATTAAGAGTCATGTACACAACATAATTGCGAACTTGTGTGGGTATATGCAATGACATAAGGAGGCCGATACTGTAAACCCCTTGTAAACCGGGCAGCACCTCCCTCACCTCCGGAAAATGGATCGTGCCCCTCAGCTGAGAATACCTGGCTCGGGAAAACGTCAAGGTTTAGCCATGCCATTCGAAACACAGGGTTAAAAGTGAATCCCGCCTATATCTCTACAAACCAACAACACAGACCTTCCCCTCCGCGGGACGGCATAATGCTATCCATCGCCAGGTCAATGCATTTAAGATCGCCAGGCAACACACAAATGTAAGAAATAAATATAAAGAATAGCAAATTCCGCCCCACGACTAAACGAGGCTCTTTAATTGTTCAGCAGTCAAAGTATTGCCGGTGAGGCACAGGCAACCCGTCCAAATAGCTCTCGTATGATTTCCAGAGTAACTGACCAGTGACCAGTGGAAGCAGGTGGCTACCATCTTGCTTTTATGCGTTGGCAGCGTTACTTGGAACTGCTTAAAATTAGTTCACATCGGACCATATGAAAGAAAAATGAACACAGCGGCATGTCTATTATTCACTGATTTTAAAAATAAAATTAACTTTGTCTAATTGCGGTTGAAATAAACGAAATGGAGTTTGGAGTAGCTGCTGCTTTATGCTTCGACTTAAGAACCTAGCAAGATCTTTTTAGATTGTGAGGTTCGAACGCATAGAGAAAAACTTATCTATGGCTAATCAACCTTAACAAACCCTCGCTTTGAAGTAAAATGAAAAGTTGTATACAAGGTGGAAGGCTAGGAGACAACTACTTTCCTTAAATTGCAATGATATTTTTAAGGATCAGTTATGGTCTTTCAGGGAGCAAGTTGCAAGTGCGCTGACTTACCTCTCCCACTGCGGCTATGGAAGTTCAACCCTTTAAACTCGGCGACTCCTGACTGCATTTTTGCAACGTTATTTCTCATGACAGCCTCTGGGACGTCATTATTAGCAGCTTTAATAGTAACGACAGTCTCATCTGAGATATCGCAGTCAGCCACGACATAGACATTCAGCCACTTCTTCGTGCTATGATGCAGTGGCAAACGGCTGCACTTGATGTAAGGGTCATCAGTACAGGCCAAGTCAATAACTTCACTGTTTCCCGTGAACTTTTGTAAGCGCTTTTGAAAACTTTCGTCACATTGCTTGGTAGGTATTTCTGCATTCACGTTCAGCCCGTCTGCCATTTGCTGCAAAAGAAAGCACACTACAGGTCATTGCATGCCTGAACCTCTGTGTTGGCATTTTTTCTAGCTTACAACAGATATAGTGGAATCACAAATGCATTTTTGGTCTAAAAGAGCGACATTATTGCGGCCCCACAAGCCAAATGAACGTAGAGTGCGTATAGCTATCGCTTTCACAATTTGCTTACTTCAATATGATGCTTAATTAGTATGAGGAATCAGCCCACGTAAATTGACATTCGTTTCACTGGCTCACTGTGACCAAACCATTAGTTTTGAATGCTCGAGTTAGTAGAAGAAATTTTCCAATCACTCTTCATCAAGGATTCGTGGGGTTTCCAAGTCAGTGTTAACCGATACAAAATTGTCATTGGCTCGGAATAACACATGCAAACGGCTAAGGACTGCTGTCTAGCCTAGATCGGACGCTAGAACTCCATTAGATCACGTAAAATAATCATTAAAAAGATATCAGCCGCAGTTCATGCAACTAATCACGACCTTTACAACTTGAATCACTGTTACTTCGTAGCTACAATGTATAGTGCTTGCTAAGGCTTTTACGAAAATGAGCTCCAGGGAGGTGACAGAAAGAAACATTGTACCAGGAAAACTCCCATATCTACACCAATAACCATAAATATAAATAAATATAATTCATTTGTATAGCACCCCAAGAGAAATTAATCTCTATTCAGGCGCTTTACATATGCCTCGGGGCTCGAGCCCACGACCTCAGCAAGATCTTGGCCGGGGCGAGTACCTTAACCGCTGGACCAATCCAGCTCGGCATTCCAGACCGGGTCATAAGTACCTACTTTGCCGACTACTCTATCGTTTCTCTTGAACTTCTTCGAACTGTTTTGGAAAGTTAAAGAATTTTCCTTGGTATGCATTTCAATTAGCACATTCAGTCCGGAAGCCAGTTGCATTTAAAGATAGTGACACTACTTCTTTTACGGTGTCTGCCTCGCTGACAAATACATACTTTTATTAGTACAGACTCTAAGAGAGCTCGATCTCCATTCGGGCGCTTTTCCTCATGTTCTAAAGGGCTCGAGATCAGTCCACCAACCGTCAAATGCAACGGCAGTGACAATGGATGTCAAGCAAATGCATGTTAACATACGTTCGTTGGGCACCGTCGACCCGTAAGAACTGGATACACTGATTGGCCAATAGACTGGCCAATCATATGCCTCGCCAATTTTAGCTGCATTTCGTAGTATTTCGTAGTTCGTCAGCATTGGCTGACTAAACTGATTGAAGCACAAGAGGGTCACACCCCCTGTTAGCATTTTGCATTGGAAACCGCCAGCAGCATTAGTGGCGAGAGTGACGATTGATATACGAAAACAAAGGAAGAGGTTTAGCTCCTGCCAAAACCTTCCCTTTAAATCGACCTATTTTCTCTGCTCGTTTTGTGTATTGCTTTCTCAGGTGTGACATCCAATTTATTGATCAGCGATTCTTAAAAACCTACCCCAGTGAAAGATTTCAAACGGTCAAGGTCAAATGACGTCGGTCACGCTCGGAGCAATTAAAGTGTGGGGTACCTCGGGGTTCCGTCTTAGACATCCCGTCTTTTTGCACCGTATATCCGCCATCTCGCGGAAATCAAAGTGAAACGCAATCTTGGCTTTCATTTCATTGCCGAAGATACTCAGAACTAGCTTTCGGCCCTTGCAAGCCCTGTTCCACATACAACCGATTTAGTTCCCCAAAAGCCCGCATCGAAATTTTTTGCCGTCGACAGTATTGCTTGGATGGCTGAAAATTTGACGATAAGACCAACCGAATAGTTCAGGGCAAACCTAGAGTCTCCCTTATGCTGTAAGATCTCACCGCTCGAGATTTGTGTGTCTAGCATAACTCCAATAAAGTATGCCCGTGGTCTGGGCTTGCTATTTCAAAACGACTTGCCTGAGCGCATTTCCTCCTGGGTAAGGCGGGCCTGCTTGTAGCTAAGGGACATTAAAGCTAAAATACTTAGGAGGAGCTCCTAATACTTAGGAGCCTGCTTAGAAGGGAGCTGGTCCCCAAACTCGTTCACACGACTGTGATATCGCGTGCAGATTACTGCAATTCTTTTTATTCAGGACTCCCATCCTATAATAATAATAATACATTTGACAGAGTGCCCTCAGAGAACTCAATCTGTTTCTCGGCGCTTTACGATGGCTGCAAAGGAAGCACGATCGAATGGTTAGTGGTAGCGTGCTCAATAAACAACAAGAATAACATGGTTAGGGGTGAAATGCACAGAATCAGCATGCAAGTGTGGTTAGTGGCAGCATGCCACAGTGTCAGCACGCATAGGCACATTAAGGACGAATCATAGTGAACCACCAAATGGTCGCAAATAGATGCATTTTTAGTCTCTTTTTAAATGTGGACAATTCAGGATCTTGAGATGTCGTGACGCAGGTTGGGAGTGAGGTCCAGGCTTTGGGGGCGTACGAACTAAAGGCACGGTCTCGAAAGGATTAAAGGTTTGTGCGAGGCACAGTGAAACAGTTAGATTCCGAAAAGTGGGTGGTACGATGCTTAGCCTGGTGGGGGAGTAGATCTGATAGGTAGGCTGGAGCCAAAGAATTGTACCTAGGCTAGGTTCAGTTGGCTGGGACGGGACGGCTGTAATGTGGTAAGGGTCACCGGCTAGGCCGGTGTCTGATAAATCGGCATGGCCGTATGTGCTGTGACGAGAGGTCACCGGGGCTCTTGGGTAACAGAAGTTAGCCGACTAAGTCGTGGTGATGGACGCTCCCGGTTTCGCCGAGTTATGCACCTGGATGGGTGCGAGCGTGCTCCGGCGATGCGGCCACGCACACAAGGCAACGAGTGCCCAAGGCCCGAGCGGAGCTGGACGCTTGCTTTTGTGACTTGTATATTCCGAGTTCCCCGTGTATCCTGTTCGTGCCACCCCCCCCCGTGAGTCGGCGTCTTTCGGCGGAAGCTCTCGACTGTCGACTGGTCGTCGACTCCGACTATCCAAGCAGTTATTCAGAAAGCCGGATCTTTGACGGCGTAAGCTCGTACTCTTGAACGACGGTGACTTGGTACAACGGTGGGACCGCGGAAGCCGACTGACCGACTAACACGCTTTCGGCGGCGCCTTTCGCACCTATAGTTTACTTTGTTTAGGACCCTCCCTGTAGATCTTTTTTAGTTCCCTTTATGTTATTGGCACATGCGATATTATAAAGAGGTTTAACCTGACGGCCGCTCGTCTTACAATAGCTCAGCGGCGTGGGGCGAGAAATAGCCTCTGGCCCTTGGAACTCGGCTACAGTAATGAAGGGACCTGAAAGTGAGTGACGAAACTTTGAAGTCAATGAGTTGCTTGACTGGTAGCCAGTGCAGGTCGGCGAGAAGTGGTCTGATGTGGCAACTGTGACACTCACGACAGACAAGCTTAGCTGCAGAGGTTTGCACCAGCTGTAAGCGCCTGATTGCCCAGGTCGTTAGGCCAGCAAGCATGAGCTGAAGTCAAGGCGGGATGTGACAAATGCATGGGCCAATGTAGATGCGATATCCCTGCCTAAACAAGCCCAAATTTGAGCAATTTTATGTAGCTGAAAGTAGGCAGACTTGACTGTGGAGCTGATGTGGTCGTCCAATGAAAGGTCAGTTTGGAAAATGACACGCAGATTTCGTGCAGATTCAACAGGAGATATGCTGGCAGAGCCGATTTTGAGCGTCATCCTTTTCAGTTCCTGAATCACACTTGGTTTGCCCATAACTAATAAGTTGGTTGTATTATCATTCAAATTAGGAATTACTGCCGTCCATGTGCGGATGTCCAATACATGCAGCAAGGAGTTGAGAGAATTAGACGTGCTGGAGAGCTGGAGGGATCAAAGCCAAGGTACAGCTAAGTGTCACCCGAAAAGAAGTGAAGGCTTAGTTTGTGCTTGACAATCACATCGGCAAGAGGGAGAGTATAAACTATTAAAAGAAATGGACCAAGCACGGAGCCATGTACCCCATATTTCAGGGGCTCCTCGGATGATCTTTGTCCATTCACATCAACACTCTGAAGTCTTCCATTGAGATAGAACATGAACCGCTGCAGAGCAGTGCCAGTGATGCCTATGCGAAATGAGATGCGACCAAGAAGGACTTGGCGATCGCTAGTATCAAAGGCTGCCGAAAGATCAAACAAAACAAGCAGACACTCTACCTAAGTCTGCATTTCTAAATAGGTCGTTGTACACTAGAAGCAGTGCTGACTGTGTGGAGTGATTAGCTCTAAAACTAGCCTATGGTGTTAATCGTCTGCAACTGGTATTAAAATCAGGAGCTCGACTTTACTCTTGTCAAAGGTACAGCTGCCATGACACTACTTCTCTCTAAGCTTCACTGGTTCCTCGGAGCTGGTTTGGCCCAGTGGTTAAGATGCTCGCCCCGACCAATGCCAGGCAGAGTTCGTGGGCTCGAGGTCCGTGAAGTGCCTGAATAGGGATTAAGTTCCCTTAGGGCGCTATGCAAATGAATTATACTATTATTATATATTCCTCATCAATCGGCGAATCAACTTCAAGATCTTCTGTGTGGCTGACAGGTCGCAGACTCACTAGTGCCAGCCTACCTATCAGACCTCGAGTTTGCTCTTCGAGTTTGCTCTCACCCCATTTCGCTCCTCTACTATCTAGTCATCACCTAGTCTCTTATAAGAGATCAAAATCTTCAGGTTATCGAGCTTTCGGCTGAATGCTCGCATGCACCGAAAGTCTAATAATAATAATTATAATAATAATAATGTACTTGATAAAGCGCCCTCAGAGAACTTAATCTCTTTCTAGGCGCTTTACATTTTCTGCAAAGGGAAATGCAATTGAATGGTAAGTAAAATCATGCGTGAAGAACAAACAAAATGAATAACATGGTTAGGGGTGACATGCACAGGGTCAGCATGCAAATGTGGTTAGTGGCAGCATGCAGTGTCAGCACGCATAAGCACGTGAAGGACGAATCACAGGGACCCACTAAATGCTGTCCTAAATAGGTTTTTAAGTTCCTTTTAAATGTGGTCAGGTCAGGGGATGTTCTGGTGCAGGTCAGGAGGGAGTTCCAGGCTTTGGGATACGAACTAAATGCACGGTCTCCAAAGGATTTAAGGTTTGTACGAGGTATTTCTAGACTGTTGGATTCCGAAAAGCGAGTGGTACGATGCTTGGCCTGATAGAGGAGTATGTCGGAGAGATAGGCTGGTCTAGAACACGCTCGCAGGTACAGCCATTAACGGCAACGGTTTTGAATTCCATTTAAGTCTAAGCTACTATTGAATTCTGTTTAAATATTTTTATTTAAATATAACATATAAATTGTTGTATTTAAATTTTTAATTTTAATAAAACAATTTTTATTACAATATATTCGTCTACTGCTGAGTTCTGTTTAAATATTTGTATTTAAATATAATATATAAACTGTTGTATTACATTTTAAAATTTAAATATAACAATTTTTATTTGAATTCTATTCAAGTCTAAGCTACTGCTGAATTCTGTTTAAATATTTGTATTTAAATATAACATATAAATTGTATTCAAATTTTTAATTTAAATATAACAACTTTTTATTTGAATTCTATCCAAGTCTAAGCTAAAGACTCGTCAATCTTGTCACTCCCTAGTTTTTCGTTCACTTCACTCCTTTTGTGCTTAATTGAGCATATTAATAACCGGAAGTCCTACTAGCCCGTGGCCCTGACAATATTATTGCTTGCTCGAGCTTTCTTCAAAGCATGCTACTTGTTTGCTTTTGGATGATTTCCCAAGCAAACCGCCATGCATTACAATATACATATTATAATAATAATAATAATAATAATGATAATGCATTTGATGAAGCGCCCTCAGAGAACTCAGTCTCTCTCTAGGCGCTTTACATTTGCTGCAAAGGGAACAATGGTCGATAGTCCTGCAGTGTATCTCCGTCAGTAACTCCACAAAGTCATAAAGACCACGTGGGTGTTACGCAGGAGAGTTTTGTATAGCGCACTCACAGCCTAAGCGGCTTTCGGTACGCATTCGGTAGCCAACAGACTTCGTCTCACGCAACAAAGAGAAAGTGGGAAGCATGGCAGAGTCAGGAGAGCAGTTGAGGTAGTGAGTAGCATAGAAGTAGCAGCTCAGGACCGCTGAAAAAAGATGTGCCACAGTCGGCAGCAGGAGAGCAGTTGTCGTTGCGCAGTGGCCGACAACGAGGCGCGACAAGGCTTAGCTAAGGCGCCAACGCAGAGAGCAGCGGACATCCGCATCCGGAAAGAATAAGCAGCTGCTCCGCGCTTCGGTGGCAAATTCAAAATGAGTTTTTAAATGCCAGCGGCCGCAGTGTCGTAGCAGCGGGCGAGTCGCACGAGACTGAGTTAGCGGAAGTTGAGCCGAATTACTCTGCAGCAATGGACAAAAGACAGCGGCGCCAAGCAACGCCTAGCTCGACTGGCAGCCGTGGCGCCGTCGGCGAAATCGCTGCGACGAAATTGGTAAGTTGCCTGTAAGTCAGCGCAAGTCAGCCAAGTCCTCACTCGGCGACCACCTTACTTCGGTGCAGAAGGAAGAAGGAGAAGACGACGAAGACGACGAAGACGACGCGTGCGTCCCTCGTGCTCTCAAGGTCACAAGGTCACCTTTGCCCACGAAAAGCAGCTCACGAAAACTTGCGCCGAGCGGAAGTAGCGCAAAGCCTCTCAACCGAAACCCGTGACGTGCTGCCGCATGCTCGAAAGTTTGTCAGCAGAAATAACGTCCCTGTACTGTCGCTGTAAACGTGCCGTGGAAAGCTTCTAAACCAGCCCTTTGCAGCTAAAAGACGGTGCACACAATGGATGCTAGTTCTTGAAGGATAATAACAATAATGATCATAATTAAAGCTAAATTTTTATCAAGGTATTTTAAAACCCTGCAAAAAAATTAATCGCCAAACGGTAATGACATCCACGCTATCATGCTTAGACATGCTTAGGCAAGCTTAGACATGCTTAGGCGAGCATGCTAAAGCACAGAAGTAATATGCTTAGGCTAGCATCTTTTAGAAAGCACGCACACTCGGGGGGGGGGACCGGCAACTGGTTAGTCAGACCGCCAGTTAGTGACGTTGCACTGAATCGAACTGAGCGAAGTAGAACAAGACAAGAACAACAAAGACTCTGGTTGAGGGGAAGCTGAGCGGAAGGCAGAAACTTGACAAATAATGACAAATGGCGCATCTAGCACCCCAAAGCAGAGCCAGCGGGTCTTAGCTACTGCACCGACGAACGGGCAGATACGAAACATTTTACGAAACTGTACGTACTTTTTGTCGAAAGAGTTCACTTCGAGCAGTCTATTCCATAGCCACAGAGTGGCACGTGTGTACAACAACAGGCAGTGTGTAAAACTCCCGTCGAGGTTTACAGCAAATTATCAATAATAACAATTACATATAATGTTAGTTTTATTTTAAGAATATTGTATATCATCATCAACGCCCAGAGTACAGCTGATTGGCTCAAAAACTAGCGTAAGACAGACAAGCGACCTCGTTGCCAGTTGCCTGCTTTCCACTCTTTCCGCGTAAACGATAGGCTGATCTGGCGTATCCGGTGTAGCGTATCCGGTTCCGGCCTGACCGTTTAAATTCACGAGCTGCTATCAGGCTCAAGCGCTGTCATGATCGCTGCCGCGTGCAGCGAACATCAATTTGATACACGATAGTGATGCTCCTTTTCAGAGTTCCCGCTCAGCTGCCTAGTTTAATAGATGCTAGTCTGGGTGAAGCAAGGTGCTGCACATGCAACCGAATACACTAGAATAGTACACAACGAATAGTACACAACGAATAGTACACAGCGTGTCATCAAACGAGCGATCGAGAGCAACGGGAAATAACCGCCTTACGCCTACTGATCTCTTCCTGCATCGTGTGCTGCCCAGAGCGGTGGATTGACCCGAACTAGGCAAGGCGGTTGCTTTTCACGACCTCGGTCCCGAGGTCGTAGGTTCGAATCCTGCGGTGGGCGATCCTGTATTGCCGCTGCAAGCAGCGGTGATAGCCGTCAAGGCTCTTCTGTCGCTATGCAAAAGAGGCTGTTAAATCAGCTGGCATTTTAATATTGAAGCAGAGGTCTAGTTTAACCGGAAGCTCAAAAGTAAGGTGAAAAGGCATGCTGTCAGCAATGCCGAGCGGAAGTCAAAACAATGCCGAGTCAATGCCGAGCGGAAGCAAAAAACCGCCAGCCTTCTGCGTTTGCCGGAGCAGTGTCTTTCCGCCGTCCGATGCATAGCCAGTCAGACCGTTGAAGGCAGCTGGCCCGTAAATAAAATAAATCCTAGCTGATTAAACAGCCTCTTTTTGTTTAGCGACAGAAGAGCCTTTACGGCTATCACCACTGCTTGCAGTGGCGATACAGAATCGCCCACCGCAGGAATCGAACCCACGACCTCGGTACCGAGGTCGTGAAAAGCAACCGCCTTGCCTAGTGCGGGCCATCGCGGCTCACCGTAGAGGTTCGAGCGTGCGGCTGGCTACTCTTTGACACTCCGGCCGGCCGCCAGGCGAGTTCGACGAAGAAGACGCGTTTTGGCCTTTGACCTTACGCTTCCGACGTCGAACGGCTGCAGAGTCAATTAGGATCTCTCGAAGCAAGTAAGTTTGTAGCCAGGCCAGGTTCGGTTGGCTGGGACAGGACGGCTGTAATGTGGTAAGGGTCACTGGCTAGGCCGGGGTCTGACCTATGGCATGGCCGGATGTGCGGTGACGAGAGGTCACCGGGGCTAATAATAATAATGTTAATATTAATGCACTTGATAAAGCGCCCTGAGAGAACTCAATCTCTCTCTAGGCGCTTTACATTTGCTGCAAAGGGAAGTGCAATTGAATGGTGAGTAATATCATGCTTGATAAACAAACGAAATGAATAACATGGTTAGGGGTGACGTGCACAGGGTCATAATAAGTGGCAGCATGCACAGTGTCAGCACGCCTCTTGGGTAACAGAAGTTAGCCGACTAAGTCGTGGTGTTGGAGGCTCCCGGTCTCGCCGAGCTATGCACCTGGATGGTTGCCGGCGTGCTCCGGCGATGCGGCCACGCACTCAAGGCAGCGAGTGCCCAAGGCCCGAGCGGAGCTGGATAGCACGCTTGCTTTTGTGACTTGTATATTCCGCGTTCCCCGTGTATTCTGTTCATGGCCCCACCCCGGTGAGTTGGCGTTTTTCGGCTGAAGCTCTCGACTGTGATGGACGTCGACTCCGACTTGCCAAGCAGTTATTCAGCTAGCCGGATCTTTGACGGCGTACGCTCGTACTGTTCGAACGGAGTCGGTGCAACGGCGGGATTGCGGAAGCCGACTGACCAACTAACACGTTTGTTCGCGCTTACTGCATCGTCTTACTATATATAGTATAGTATAGTATATATAGTACTATATATAGTATATTACTATATATAGTATAGGGCAAGACGTAGGCAAGGGTAGGCAAGGGGGTAGGCAGGACTTATAACAAACGCTTGCTTGAATGTGTCGAACTTGTCTTCTCACGTACGTCGTGTCACTGCTAGAACAGCTTTGTCCACAATTTTTTTCTATCGATGTGGACAGGCTTTTGATTCTGGCTCACTAGGTACGGCGGTTGCTTTTCACGACCTCGGCCCCGAGGTCGTGGGTTCGAATCCTGTGGTGAGCGATCCTTTATTGCCTCTGCAAGCGGTGGTGATAGCCGTCAAGGCTCTTCTGTCACTATACAAAAAGAGGGTGTTAAATCAGCCAGCTACTTATGTATTCGTTGTTGTTACGCTCTGCCGGACAGGCGCCATAAAGTGGGCGACGCCCGACATATATCTACTAATATAAGCCTATATCTACTAATTAAAGCGAGAAAGTCCGTCCTTCCCTCCGTCACGACGCTGTTGAGTGCGCCTGCGGCTTCTGCTGTGGTAATTAGCGAAGCGCCTGACACTAACGTGCACGCCTCGCCTGCGGCCAATAGAGCCGTTGAGCAGTTGAAGCGGCTCAGCATCAGGGTCAAGGTCAGTGTCGGGCCACTAATGCAGATTGTACTCTGTCGTCTGCTGCGATCGATTGAGCTCCCACATATGTGCCCGTTGGGAGTAGTAAAGGAGAGACTCGTTTAATGAGCACGTTCGCTCGCTGTGTCTCCGTGAGACTGCCACTAGAACAGCCGCCGCCGGAGACACTGTCACACAACAGCACTTGCGACACGCGGCAAGATGGAACAGCGTCGTCCTTCGTGACCCGTACTTCCGGGAGTGATGTAATAGACATGTAATGTACGCCTACTCAGCGAAGGGAGTCCGTGACGTGTAGTGAGCTGCTCGTAGCGGTAGAAGAGCCAATCAAGCGGCAGATCACTGCACTGGCGATCACTGTAGTGGGTAATACAGTTGCCTACTGTACGACTCGAACCCACATCCTCGGTCGCGAGGCGAAGCTTGAACTGAGCTTGAAGCTTGAAGAAGCTTGAACGAAGAAGAAGAAGAACGAAGCTTGAAGCTTCGACTGAGAAATCAATCTCAGAGGATTTCCTTTCGAATCAAGTTGTTTGCGTCGCTTGCATGGGTCAACGGTCAAGTTCATGGGTCAACCGTGACTGTCGCGATAGCCGATTTACTTTCGTAAGCAAGTACAGGTCCTTGGCCTTGCGCTAGCTAACCGGTCCAGGATTGTGCACATATCATTGCGTCGATTTCGCCAAAAGATTTGTCTTTGTTTCCTCTGGCACTTGCACTCAAAATTCAATGTTTACAAGTGAAGCCCAACCTTCTGTGAATCTTTGGCCGAACAGCGAACTGTAGGAGAACTATTGTGCCTTTGCCCCTTTCAATCGGCTGACGGGCGCGGGCTAGTTCGGAGGGGAGGACTAGCGCTGCTCGCTAAAGGACACTACTGCATACTCTCACCAAGTGCAGGACGGACGCTCACCAGGAACCTACCAACCTACCACGAACCATTGAAGCCTAAGAAGGGCGTACCAGAGAAAAAGCAAAAGTGCCAAGCAGCTGTAACCTGCAGCAGCCGACGACAGTAATCAACCGAGGAACGGTTTGGAGCCCAGCCGCCGCTGTCCGCAGCGGCCGACGCTCTGGGACTGAGGCAATCGTAACAGCGAGCGTGCTTATCCGTCACGGCCGACGCCCGATGGATGGCCGATGCCGCTCCAGATTCAACTGAACTTGGCCACAGTGAGCTCTGCTGCTCGGCTGCTACGCGACCTTGCTCGACTGCTCCACGACCTAGCGCCCCATTATAATTTTCTCGCTATGTACGTCTCACTTGAGCTCAAAAAATGCGAGCGCCTGCTCTAATATGGAAATCGAAGATTTGGTGTTACGTCATCGAAGCTTTTTAGATATTAGTACTAATTCAATAATAATAATAGGTCACCTGGACGGCAACCCAAGAGAACTAAATCTCTATCCGCTTTACAACTCTCTTCAAGAGAATCAATCGCCAAGGATTAATGAAATGCATGGTATTGTGCTCAGGCGAGCATGCAAAAGCCGACAAGTATCAGGCTAGCACGCTAGCAAGATAACAAGAATACACGCCAAAGGCCACGTGTGAGTACTGTATTAGCTCTGGCCAATAAAAAGCAATACACTATGCGAAGGTAAGCAGGCAAAATACACAGGAGCAAAAAATGACGATACAAGGAGGCGAAGGGAAGCTGACCGGAACAGACGCGTACTTAGCTAAGACCTAAATGATGCAAGGCCAACACAGAGCTGGGAGACAGAGCCAGGGGGGCAGAGCCGGGGGGGGGGGCAAGGGGATCATTTGCCACCCTTCTATAGCTATTCTTGAGAGGCCCCCCGGACCAACGACGAAACTACGCTACTTGCATATACTTCCGCTTATATATTTCCACTCATTATACTTCCACTCGTTGAGCAACCGTTGAGCGACAGTGGAATAAAAACTTTTGATTGCGAGCTGCAATTTTCCACTACTTATCCACTATTGCTCACTACATGAAAACCTCTCGGGTATTTCACCATCCTAGATGAAAATCCTTGCTCAACCTCTAATTCCGGTAAACGACCTGAGCTAAGTGATTCTGGAAATCGAATAGAGAGAGAGAGAGAGAGAGAGAGAGAGAGAGAGAGAGAGAGAGAGAGAGAGAGAGAGAGAGATAAACAGACCGACACACAGAGGGAGAGAGAGAAGAGAAGATGGAGGGCGAGAGAGAGGGAGAGCCAATGCTCGGACGGAAGTGGTGTCTCGCGACAGCCACACAGCTGATGACAGACCTGACGAGGAGCTGTGCAGCAGTTGTAGACTATCAAGTGAGCAGGTCGAGAGTCCCGAATAAAGAGAGTTGCCGTCTAGATGCGACGCATTTAGACAATCTACATGGGCGACTCATCTAGACGATCTATATGCGAACGAGCGAACTGGTCGGACTGTAGCACTCTTGTCTAAGCTGGCACTGATTTTGGCGATATTCCCAAGCTGAAAATAGGTCGACTTGACCGGAGAGGATGTGTGCTTAACTAGTGACAAGTCGTTTAGGCGCAGGAAGCATCGAGTCTGGGCAGACATCGCTGGAGTGCTACATGAATCAATTAATGAGGCTAAGAACTTTTGGGAGGCACTAGGTTTAGCCATAACAACTTGCTCGGTCTTACTCTCGTTAACCTTCAGGGAATGCAGTGACGACTCAGTGACCCGTATGAGCAGCGAGACTTGGAAGGGTCGAAGGATATATATATATATATATATATATATATATATATATATATATATATATACATATATACACGCATAATTTATTTGTACAACACCACAAGAGAACTTAAATCTCTATTCAGGCGCTTCGCATATGCGTCGGGGGCTCGAGGCCACGACCTCGGTCGGGGCGCGAAGCTTAACCGCCGGACCAAACCATCTCACCATAGCGAAGAATAAAGACGCATATACACTGTAGGTAGTGCTGTGCATGTGTTCGGCGATGACGTCGGACAGAGGGAGAGCGAAAAGGAGGAAGCTCAAGTGAAGGCCCAGCGAGGTGTGTGCCACGCTTTCAAGGGCTCCCTACACTGGCCAGCCAGGCTTTTTCAGCTCACCGGACGTACGATCGATCGACCGCCAAGCTGTCGAAGCTTAGCGATCGACCGATTCGATCGCTTAGCAACGGATCGATCGATCGCTAAGCTGCCAAACGCTGAGCCGGCTCTGCTGCTGGGCAGTTACCGAGGCTCCTCGTTCCTGCTCGTCGCTGCCCGAGGCAAAGCACGGACGAGGCCGCGCGTCCGGGAGAAAAGAACTAGACATTAACCAGCATGTCTCCGAGCACCTTCAGACTTGCCGCTGCTCAGCAGCGTCGCCCTCTAAGGTCATCTGTGCAACATGCGGGCACTGCTCAGAGCTCTTCAGCCGTTCTCTCTCTCTCTCTTTGTGAGCGAGCGGCTGAGTAGTCCTGAGCGACGATTGCACAATAGCTAGTAGCAATTGCACAATAGCTAGTAGCCAGCCACCGGAGCCATAGGGAGCGTCGCGAGTACGACAATACGTACAGCGAGTTGAGAGAATTCGACGTGCTGGAGGGCAGTACCCACAATGCATAGCTGGCAGACTTTGTTGCCACCACACTGTTCGCGGCAATGTCAAATCTACTTACTGCATGCAGATCTTAAAAGTGTTCTGGGATCAACTCTGATTTTTGATATATTTTTGCATGGAAGTGGTCGAGTTACCCGAATCTCCGACTTACCTGGAGCAGAAATATGTACTTGTAACTCGCAGTGGCCGAAATGAGGGCGAGGAAATCGCTGAGGAAACTCTGGGCGAGGAAAGCATTGAGGAAAGTAACCCGACTCGGGCTTGGATTAGTTGTGGAGCAGTTTAGCTGTATTCAAATAAGGTGCCTATCGGGAAAAAGAGAGTACAAAAATGCGACGGCCCTGGCTAGCACATGAAGTGACTGTAGCCATTCCGGAGGGACGCAGCCAGGAATCTGTTATGGGCTGTAATAGCCCAGGAGGTAAGGTGCTCGCTCTTCACGACCGAAGTGTTGGCTTCGAATCCTGCAGTGAGCGATCCTTTATAGCCAACTGCAAGCGGTGGCAACAGCCGTTAAGGCTCTTCTGCCGCCATGCAAACGAGGCTGCAAAGCCAGCTAATTGTTTTAACTAGGTGGGGGGGGGGGCTAAACTCTTAATGGGGCCGAGCCTTGACCGTGCTCGCAGCAAGCGACACAGCCGATCCAAAAGTCTGAAGCCTGTCTGCCCCGATCTTGCTACGCCCCTGGACCCAACCGGGGAAAGCGGCAATGTAAGCCAAGCAAGTACCTGGCTTGATTACCAGGCTTGCAAGGGAGAGCACCTGAGCCCAGGGCCTGTCGTCGAGATAGAAGCCAGCCGCAACTGGTCGACAGGTACCGCGATCTCGTAGGTCAAGGCCATTCATCAAGTACTAGAGCTACGACCGATTTCCGTGCGCTGGCCGCAGCGCCCGGCCAGTTCTAGCAGCTCCTGCTCCGATGATAATAACAAGGGTAATGCAATTTTAGTTTACTCTAAGAGAAATGTCTCTTCTTTATCTCGAACGCTCTCTCTCGCTAGGCACTTCACATATGTGCTAGAGATAAAGCTTGCCAGCTGACTAGCAAGAATAATATGCATAATCGCAGCTTCGCGTAGAAGCTCAAAACATAATCAACTATTAGAGTGTACGACGTGGACAGTCCCAACGGAGATACGACGGAATGTCATGAGGTCTAAGCAAGTGGACGCAGGCGAATATTAGGACAAGTCAAGACGAACCCGTCGCAAAGAAATGCAGTCATTGGAAACTGCAGAACTTGCCCTCCCACTCAAGGTGAAACAACTGATCGCACCTTGGCGAGGAGTCGGTCTCGCCTGAGAGCTACCGACTGCCGTAGGCCATCACCTCATGCACCTCAAGTTGCAACGATTCGTCATCGCAAAGCCGTGCACATTTGGCAAGGCCGAGATAATGGCATAAGTCTCGAAAGTGATCGATTATAAAACATGTCCCTACAGTATCTCCTGGGCGGTCTATAATGTGCAGCTGGACATAGAAAGCACGCCTGGAGCCTGTCTGCCTTTACTCGACGACGAAAGCTTCTGGCTAAAGGTCATCGACCTTGACACTTCCGGCCCACCAACGTGTTTCTTAACCCTAGGTCTTCCGAATTTAAAAGTGGGCTCGGTTAACTCGCTGAACACGTTCTTCTACAGCACCTTCGATGCTAGTTCTCATCGGTGTCACCTTCACCTTCGGTATTAAGCCAACCACTCCTACCTACCGACGGGCACCGGCAGCCCCATAAAGCAGGTTATCGACTTCAAGGTCCTTCATTCTTTCTCTTGCTCCGGCCAGCTTATCTGGGACACTTCATAAGCAGACCTTCAGAAACATACCGAATTTACCACTCCTCCGACTATAATCATTTAGCTGCACCTACAACCACACTCATATCATTTGGAGGGCATGCCTCCTGTTTGTGTGCTCTAAAAAAGCCTGGAAACTCCGAATGCACCGACGCCAGGCCCCTGATAGATAAATCGGCATTTAGAAAGAAGGTAAGAATTGGCATGCACCATTTCCAGCTAATGCAATGCAAAAGCTAAGCTAATGCAAGTACATAGAAAGTGATTTTTCCGTACGAAGCTATCCAAACTGTTTATTATTACCGTTAGCCACAGGTACATTTGCAAATCCCAAAAACTTTCGATTCCTCAACGGAATTCCTGGCTATGCGGCACACTGTATAATTATAATTCATTTAATTTGCATAGTGCCCTAAGAGAATCTCTATTCAGGTGCTTCACGTGCCTCGGGGCTTGAGAACACAACCACGGCCAGACCTTGATCGGAGCGAGCACCTTAACTACTGGGCCAAACCAGCTCACGATGTCAACAGTACTGTTTATAAAGTGGACTCCAGGAGGTTCCCATTTTATTTTTGACTTCCTACATTTCTTCCTGAGGCTAATCAATGGGCCTGTGGTTTAAAGGGCATGAAAGTGAAGCTGAACGTAATTCATAGGCTATAATCATTACTAGGTAAGCCACTCCAGGTTCCTAGCACGTCTGCATTGGAGCTCCTTTCTCACGAGAGTGCATTACACACTGCACACGGTCTGTATTGAACTGAATCTGAAGACCAAATGCACAAAGGCTCTTAATCAAGACAACTCGGGAGGCAACAGGCTTCATTTGAGACAAACTTAATGCTCCACGGCAAAAGCCAGGCTAGCCGTTCGATGCAAGCCTTGCTCAACTTCCGAGCCGAAAGAAGCAGCCTTGCAGCAGCTCTTCATTCAGAGCGAGTCCGGGGGAAATAAAAGAGAGCTTTTTCTGCCCAGGACCGAGATCGAGTTCAGCGACACCGAGGCCACTGGTACCGCTCGCTACGTGGCGCTTCAGTTCGGTTCCAATTCTCTCGCTTCAGACATGCTCCAACTGTCGCACAGATGCTAAAGGTGGTCGGTGACTCGCCAGCCGATCTACTCACGCTCGACGACTCATGACCCGAGAACAATAACTGGCAAAAAAACAGCTCAAAATCGTTTTCTCGTAGGATATTCCCAAAAGGTCATTCTTTCAATCAGCGACAACCAGATACGGCCTAAAATTGCAGGGGGCTGTGACGTACTTCGCTAGCAAAAATGGTTACTACCAAGCTGCTCTTGTTAGAGCAAGGCATCAACAATTCGGGAACATTTTTAAACTATGACCAAAGAGCAAGTTGCTGCGACAGACAAGTTGACCACAGACGGCAATAATATCTACCACCTTGTAAGAGTGCAACATGTTCGGCAACACATCGTGGCCAAGCTTAAGAAGCCCTTTGTAGTAAAACATGGTCGATCGTATGGCCTGCTGTTCATGTTAACGAGTAGCGGCATCTAGAACAATCTAGAACCACCTAGAACAATCAACCACACCTCGATACTCGCCATTAGATCCCACAGCCAATCCGGCAATCGGATAGCAGTGGCTTCACAGCACTGCAAAAGTCACCTGGTCGAACCCAAAGAGTCACAGTCAGGCCACTTGTACAACGATTGCAGGCGACAAAAGAGACAATACATCCCTGGCATAGTCATTACTTGGAACAAGAAGTATGTTACAATGGCAAGCGCAGAAAGACAGCAAGCAAGCTAACAATCGAAGCATGTACACTTACGTGGCGGCAGCAACAGCAGAAGCAGGGCAGCTAACCAGTACTGCACATCGAGTCACACGTGCACGGCTCACTCTCCCTCACCCAAAATGCACAAGTCATTTGCCAGGCAGACGAAATCAGAAACCAACAGACAGCAGTGAGACTCAAATAAATATACACACTGGAGCCAGGTAGACGACCGGATGCTTGTTGCTGCACGCAACTGGTTAAGGGAGGCGCGTGGTCACAATACACACGTGCCAGCCGCACGAAAAAAGCAATGCTGCGAGCTCACGGGTCGTTGCTCCGCTTTGCCTAGACGCTGCTGCTGCGGGATGATCTCCCCCAATGAGTGAAGGCCACAGCCCAAGCGGGCTTCCGTCGCAGCAGCAGCAGCAGCGATGCCGACCACCAGCTGCCAGCTCGCTCAGTCCAGTTCGCTCGGTGGAGCGCACACAGAGAGACGTCCCGGGTGGTGCTGAATGAAGCGTGGCGGCAGCGGCCGCCGCGCCGAGTGGCAGACGACGAAAGCCAACGGAGAACGAGGAGAATGCGGCGGCTGAGCGCGCACACACGAGGACGTCCGCACTCAGCGACCGGAGAGCTCGGAGCTCGAGGCTGGATCACCCGAGGCCGGATCGCTCCTTGCTAGGCAGTGGCCGCTGCTGCAGCCACCTCGTGCCGAGCTCGTGCGTCAGCGGCCGCGGCTGCGATCACGTGCTGCCTAGCAGCAGCCGCCCTTGCTCTGCTGCACCGGTGTGCTGCTGTTTATCTTGACGCTCTTCGCTTTCGTGTCGCTGGCCGTCGGCGGTCCCATGCGATTCTTGATCTCGGCAGCCATCGTCAGGAAAGCCTGCTCCACATTCGTCGAGTTCTTTGCGCTCGTCTCCAGGAAAGGCATGCCCAGCTGATCGGCGTACTCCTGCAAGCGGCCGGCGAGCCGCCGTCAGTGATCATGCCCACACGATCAGCGATCATGCCCACACGATCAGCGATCAGGCTCGATGCTCGCCGAGGCCAATGTGTGCACGCCTCTAGTCGACCGGTAGCTGCAGCATACCTTGGCTGTCGTGTAGTCGACCACCTTTTTCTGCGTGAGATCCGACTTGTTGCCTACGAGTAGCTTATTCACGTTTTCGCTGGCATACCGATCGATTTCTTGAAGCCACTGCTTGACATTGGTAAACGACTCCTAAAGACAAAGAGTTGCTGCGTTTTCTAATCAAAGCGAAAGGGAAAACTAGCATCTGTTTCTAAGTGCTGCTCCCAAGCGAGCACCTGCTCATGTTCCGCTCGGCCCACTGCCCCTCCCTGATCGGCGAATCCAATGCCAACGACGAGCCGACAGCATTCTGGAACATTCCCACCCGACGACCCGATGCAATGGAGGCGAGCATAAAGCAGTGTGACGGCCATAATAATGCATCTGAGTGGTGCACGACATTGAATGTTGCTTCTAGAAACTCCCATATTGAAAACCAATACACGACTGTTGATATGACCGATTGTCGATTAGCCCAACTGGCTCTTATGAGGCAACCAGCAACACATTGTACATTTCAATAAAACACCAAAGATGCAAGCTTTCAAGTTTAATCTATTCAAAAGAAGAACTGTAACGAGCACGAGAAACTGAGCAAGCCTGGACGTCTGGGGGGGGGGCATGACACTTCGGTAAACATACAAAAACTTCCCTTACATGGGGCTAGCAGCCCTGCCCTCTTCACACCTTCAGAAAGTTTAGTACAATTTGCACATACAGCAGACTCTAAAGTCTCGGCAGCTTCCACGACTACTATAAAAACTGAGCTCTGTAAGTACACGTTTAAGGAGTAGTTATTGGCCATTGGCTTACCCGAGATTGCAGGTAACACAAGTACAGCAGAGAGCATTCAGTGTGTAACGAGGCAGGCATTTGAAAATCAGCATCTCACTGACCTGGTCAGTCACATCGTACACGACGATAATGCCGTGAGCGCCCCTATAATAGCTGCTCGTGATAGTCCTGAATCGTTCCTGACCAGCCGTATCCCATATTTGCAGCTTAATCGTCTTGCCATCGAGTTCAATTGTACGGATTTTCTATGGAAGAGACAATTTTCTTTGCAACTAGCCATTCACGTATCAAACAATGGAGACGCACTATTCTTACGATTACTGGCGATCGAGGCTCCTTCGGTACATGGCCTAGCACTCGATGCCTCAACTGAAATGTTTCGGTATCAGACACGAACAAACGAGCTCCACTTACAAAGTCGACGCCGATAGTGCTGATGTAGCTTTCAGTGTACGTGTCGTCGGCAAAACGGAGAAGCAGACATGACTTGCCAACACCAGAGTCGCCAATGAGCAATAGCTTAAACAAATAATCGCTATAAAAAAAAGAGTTTCAAGAAGCATGGCTGGAAGAAATATTTGTCTCGTAACAAAACGAGCACAAACTAGGACACACGATGTACATGGGCATCTCACGGTTTGATGATATGCAAACCAGCTTGGTTAGGCAACACAAAGCCAATGCATCGCATGTTATGTGACTCCAGTCGCAACAATTTGGGAAGTAGGTCACATCACGAAGCAGCCCTATCTCTCAATTGACAAGACTTTCTTGTGGATCCAGCCGGCTGTAATGCACTAATGTGGCTCTGTGAACTGAGTGAATGCATGTCAGCCGGTAATATGTTAAGTAAAATTGATAAATGTGGGGACCCGATGGTCTTCTACAAGAGGGAGGGGCTTGAAGATAAGAGAGCTGGGCCCCAAGACAAAAAGAGACTCAACGCAGGCTTTGCAGCTAAGAAACTCGCCAAGCCACCTTAAGCGTTGATTCGTGAAACAGACCCGTTTGTGGTCTAGCACCTTGTCATGAACAAGAATAAACACTCCACTAAAATGGCAGCTGACAGAAGCACCGAGGAATGATTCAACAAACGGTGATTAGTTAAGGGCATTGCATGTAAAGTGGGTATCAGCACAGCTATGTTAAGTGCCTAAAAGAGATTGAGTTCTCTGAGGGTGCTGTATCAATTGTATTATTATTACGTTAGATCTAAGTTAACCATTGCATAATATGAGTAATGCATATAAAGGTACACGATGCTCCATCTTGCCTGCTCGTCATCAAGGCGGTTGCTAGAATCTACCATCGGCAAGCACCATGCATCGTCTTCTACGGCTAATGATTCAAGAAGCTCTGCAAAATTAGCAGGCCATCTTCAAAGTTCCAAAACGTCCAGTTCAAGTCACGAGTGTGCTGCGAGCTACCAATAGAGAAAGCAATCTCTTTCTAGGCACCTTAAATATGCCGCAAAGGAAGCATGATTGAATGGTTAGTGGTAGCATGCTCAATGACAACAAGCATAACATGGTTAGAGGTGACGTCCTACTTGAACCGATACGCTTGCTCAGTGTGCAGCATCAAATCGCCAGGTCTAGTTGGTTCTATAAGGCGAAAGCATAAACGTGCAGTCTCCACGATATAGAATCAGCTCCTAAGAGCTGCAGACACTTGAGGAAATCGTATGAGTACCTCAAATGTCAAGAGCCCAGAGAGAGATTTAGTTCTCTGAGGGTGCCATTCCAATGTATTATTATTATTAATGGCAACAGATGTGGTAACTAAGTTAGAACGAATCTGTAGTTATCCACGACTATCTCTGACAGTCAGCATGATTGGCAACCATTGGTAGGTAATACAGCCATCAACACAAGATTGTTCCCGCGGCTAGCTAGCAGATCGACATGAAAACCACTAGGGCTTTTCTAAGATCATTAATATCATGCCTTTCGACGGCATTTAACCCGGAATAGATGGCAATAAAGAACGAGTTACCACTGCACGAACAAGAAGCCTAAAGCCAGCTCTGAGAGATGACACGATAACGCCATCAATCAGAATCACTCAAGAAAAAACTTGGCCAATATGGATGAAACACCAGAGCTATCTTAGGAGCAAATCCTGAAGCAAATTTGCAGGTAATTAAGGAGTACGACTACCCCTTCAGGATACAAAGCATAGGGCCAGTCAGGCCAGATTGAAAACATATTATTGATTGATGCACATTAATTGCATACGTTCAAGCTCTTGTCCCGAGCTTAAAATGACAATCCCAATCTGAAGACCATATCCACAAGAATCTAGCAAAGCAAAGAAGCATCCCACAGCAGCTATAATACTCACTTAGGAAAGCTGAGAGGCTCAACTTGAAAACCAAGGTCAGCCCAAATCAGCAGGCAAGCAAGCGTGGTAAAGCAGCAGGGACTCTTTGCTACTACAATATCAGGAACCGGGCAAGTCTGTGGCACTGGCTACAGCGCTTCGGCCAGGGCGACTGCTCCTGAGCAGAACAAGACACGTGATAAAGATACCAAAGGTGCTGATCTCTAGCTGCATGCTTTAACGATGGAACAGCCAGCAGCAGATAGGGCGGGTAAAAGTCCGCTTGACCAACTCGACCAAAATCGTCTGATGACAATACCACCCATTGCTATATGCTCCTAGATAGTCCTAAAAAGATAAAAGATAATCCTAAACCTACTGCTAGGCTCTAGCCCATTATCCTTCGATGCTCTAACGACGAGAGTTTGAGAGATGGCCATACCAAAGTTGGATCGTCATCATACAAGATAACAATAACAAGTTGCATAGCGCTCCGAGAGAACTGATCTCTTTCTAGGCACTTGACATATATATGCTGTAGGGAAATCATGATCAAATGATTAGCGGCAATGTGCACAACGTCGTAATCAAGCACGACATGGTTAAGAGGGTGAAAAAAGAGGCAAGGCCGAGGGAGTGCTAGCGAACAGCTTGTTATAACACGAATGCATGCGATATAGGTACAGCCAAACATGCGAATCTAATTAGACAGCTGGTGCAACTGCACCTTGGTCCATGGGTGACCTTGGTCCAGCTCAGACTGTAAGCTGGCTTCTTTGGTCTTTTGACCTGGCCAGGTTACAGTTAACAAGGTAGGCACTCGAATAACTGCTACTATCCGGCTGCTTTTACCTCTTGCCACACTCTTGCTACCAAGTGATCTAATCAAGGGCTATACGAGCTTATCAAGTCATTTTCTTAGATGAAAATACTAATCCCTGCAAAAGGCACACTGCACGAACGAGGGAGGGTTGCAGACATTGCCGGAGGCAATCCTCGGACATTAATGTCTTAGCCCAATACCTGCAAAAGTACAACAATCCTTGCCAACGGTCACGGCTAGACCAGGTTGGTTTCCAGTGAGTGAGATGCCGTGGCGCGAACCAGGCTCCCCTAAGCATAGAACATCAGGCTGCAACCACCACCGCAGCTGCCAAAGTGAAGCCGAGTGAACGTCAAAGCTGGAGCAAATTAGATCAAATTTGCTTAGTTCAAATTTGAGGGTCACCCGTGAGGTGACCCGATTTGACGTGACCCGAGAAACTCCACAACTACCCTGGTGATCTCAGGTAGCGGGTATTCAACGCCTCGTGACTAGAAATGCTAAAAACCTCAAAGAAACTCACACCGGGGTACTCCGGAAATCGCTGCTGCTGCAGGCGGAGAGGGGGAACACCTCATTCATACTAAGCTTCGAGACCCCCACAACCTCCAGCGAGGAACCTTCAGCTGCACGATCAAAGGAGCCTCAGTCGACAGGGGTGCCGATACCGAAAAGTAGGCTCGCGTACGAATTGCAGCTCCCGGGAAGTGACGCGCCCGCAGTTCCAGCATACAGCGGTAGCAGTTCATCGGATTTCAACTAGCGACAGCAGACGACGGACACGAACACGAAGAACTATGTGGAAAAAAGTCCTCTAGTCTGCCGGAAATGCCACGGGACGAGAGACGGAAGCGACGGGGCTAGGGTACGGATGCCGACTTCCAAGGGTCGCCAGGTACTTTCGACGGCGCCACTTTCTGCCACGACCTCGTAACTCTGCGCGCGGCGCTCGGTCTCGACTGCGGCGATACAGTGAGATTCGGGCACTTCGAGTGGCAGCACACAAGGCCTTACGCTCGGCTCGAACCTGCTCGAACGTGCCAGCGTCAGCGCCACCGCGCCAGCGTCCGCTTATGCAGGCTTCGCGGGCACGACGCACGGGCTAGGGTAAGGCGACACGAAGCGCGACGCTTCGACAGGCGCGGCCTTTGCGCGAACTTACTACTCGGGGTTCATGACGGCGTTCTCTCGGGCGGGACACGCTTGACGTCAGGAGCGAGTCGTATCTCGTGAAACCAGCCTAGCCTCAGCTAGTTTCACAAAAATGGCTGATAGTGACGCAGCGATGGGTGGTAGCAGCGAAGGTGACGCCCTGACCGGAAACAACCTGAGGACGTGGCGCCCGTGCAAATAACTTCGTAGCAAGCCGCAGAGGTATGCGCCAAAGCATTTGTCAGGGAATTCTTAGTCTTTAAAGTATTTTTTGATTCAGCGCGTATGCCAAGATTAGATTAGTGCGTTACAGCGGAAGTTCAAAGGTCGTCCCAACCGTACACTGTAGTATATCTATGGTCGATCGCCTTGACCCACACGCTGACCGCGCGGGTGGGGGGCGAGAATGGGGCTAAGCAACGCCCGTCTTCTCATCCCTTGCTCCTCGCGCGCGCATTCTGCGGTTACACTCGCCCGTTCGCATTGTCGGTAGCAGCGTACCTGGGCCGTACGCCCGGAGAAATAAGCCGGCAAAATTCTAGACAGCGAAATGCTCGCTGCGACCTGCGGCTATGGCGCGCGGCGGCTATGGCATGCAAATGCATATTATGCAAAGCACCTGGGATAGAGGTCGCTATACAAATGAATTCCTAATCCTATTTATAGCGTAGATTGATAGTAATAAAATATTGTAGCTCACTTCCCGTGGGCTCGCTTCGCTGAGTCATAGACGTCTAATATACGTCGCTCCCGGATGTGCTGATCACCATCTTGCTGCGTGACGGACGGACTTCCTCGCTTTAATTAGCGGGGTTGTAATAGTAATAACGAGTCTTTTGTGTATCCCGCTGTGCTGTTGAGATGTACTTTTAGTGAACAAGCACAGTTGGTGACGCGGTACTCATGTCCCTGGCCGCGTGACCAAGAACGAAGCTCCCACAAGCGAGTTGTGCTGGCGACGACGGCTGTATTGTATCGCATGCAGGTGAACGCGGGAGAGTGAGCGAGCGTCCATACGGATGTAGAAGCAGCTCCGGAGGAGGAGCGCCAGTAGGCAAGAGAAGAGAAAGTGAGAGTGAGAAAGATGTAGTCTGACATTCTCTAAGCGGCAGGTACGCGATACCACACAGAACACCGAAGCGCACTGAAAGACATTTACTCACACAGACGCCGCAGCGGGCCAGTACGCGACTGCCCTGCCCGGCGTCCTCGGCCTAACTCTCCGGGCCTCTGCCGCCCATTACGTATATACCACTGCCAGCGAAGTCGAAGCCTTGCGGTTCTCCGGTTTATCCTAGCTTACGTCACTCTTCGCACTACGTGGATGAATTGCGGCAAAAATTCAATGAATTATTGGAATGGTTCACTCTGATAAGAGTGGGGTTACGATATTGCATGGGGTTTGTCAAGGTAGCGGCCGTTGCCTCGTACAAGCGACTAGGAGTGATCATTCGCGGCAGGTGCCTGAATGCCACTACAGGAAGCCTCGAGTCAGAGGTGCATCGGAGGTGTCTCGAGTCAGCGTGCCGCAATTCAGAAGTAATCGTGACTTCACACGTTCAAAATCTGAGGGCGGCAGTGAGTGAAGCTGAGCCAAAAATTCAAACACCTCATAGCCAACGCTAATAGTAATATTTTTTTATAGCGCCCCAGGATAGCTCAATCTCTTTCTACACTTTAAAGATGCTGTAAAGAAAGCATGGGCAAATGATTAGTGGTAATATTCACAATTTCCTTGAGCATGACATCGTTAGATGTGGCGCATAGTCGCACACTATATAGACCATGTCATCGAATGAGTTCATTCACGTAAACAAATGTATATAAAGTATAATTCATCTGGATAGCGCATAGAGAGAACTTTATGTATATCCAAGCGTGCTCCACATATGCCGCAGGTTCGAGGCCAAGACCTCAAGTCAAGCACATTCACCTTGACCTCAGTCGTTAAAGGCGAGCACTATAACTCCCGAGAAAAACCAGGGCGGCGTAGGAGTTTAGGCGACTTCGGAGCAGGAAGACGTGAGTGTTAAAAAGGTCACAATTCTCGCGGCGGCTCGTGGCAGAGCAGCTCTGCCTACCGACGGCACGGCTCGTGGCTGAACTGCTGCTGCCCGAAAGTCCATTCTCTGATTGGTCAGAATGGAGTGACTGCCTTTTCCAATCAAAATCATCGCCCAGCGACGGTCGCCTTCAGTCGCTTGGCGATTAAATTGCTCTTAGCCGATCATGAGATTGGCCAACCGCAGTCCTTCGACCTTGGCATTTCGTTGCTACTTCTAATCTGTCGAATTTTCGCCTCGTTCAGCTTTGCATCTCTTCGGCGGCTCTTTTTTCTTTCTTTGCTCCGTCAGATAAAATGCTGCCGGCTGCTAGCAGAGGGTGTGGGGTGTTGCTAAGCAGCAAAGAACTGCATGCTTGTGTGAGCTTCTGAGATTTTTCTTCGTGTGCCTGCCATTGCCTTCTGCCTGCCGATGTTACCATCCATCATTTGGTAATACTTTCTATACGTCACCTGTAAAGTGCCTAGAAAGAGATCGAGTTCTCTGAGGGTGCTTTTACACGTGTATCCCTATTATTTGAGGTCACACTAAATAACTCGGAGATATCTTGGAGTAAACACCGTTAGGATTGCATGCTGACTTGTTGCAGATGCAAAAGATCTGCATGCAGCTTTGAATGGAATCTGTAATCGTCAGCTTGCAGCCGAGGTAACAAGGAAGACTTTCATCAGCCTCGCGAGAACGAATTCCAATCCAGTTATGGGGGGGGGGCGGAGTCACGCCAAACAGCCAATTGCCGTGGGGGCAGGTGGAACGGCTGCACTGGCCAGCAAACATCAGCACTGCTAGGAACATCAAGGATAGTACCCACTGGCACCACCGGCTTCGGATGGTTACCCACCTCAGCTGCTGCAGCTTGCATAGACCCAAGGTGCTCCCCTCCCCTCCCCCCCCCCCCCCGTCCTCGGGATCTGTGTCGTGCGGCGATCGGCTGGCGAGCAAAGTGTCGAGGCCCACGAACCAGCAGCAGCCACCGCCAAGAGCTGAGCTTCGGACGTCATTTAAATTTCAGGTGATCCGGCCCGTCATGCCTGACGTCACGTGATCTCTGTGTACCGTTAGCTAACCCCAAGCTCTCGCATGGCAGACGCTGGCATGGCAGGCTGCACGAAAGCAGCAGCGGCAGCAGCAGTGTCGCTGACGTCACAGACGGGTCGCTGGAAGCCCAGGCTCGGCAAGCGCTGCTGGATCTCAGCAGCCGAGAGTCAGAGCCAATTGGCTCGGGCGCCGGTAGAAGCTGAGGCAGCCGATGCCAACCGGACAAACGGCAGTATAACGATGCTTGCCTCACGAAACGGATTTTCACAGGCACGCCTTGAAGAAAAGATGGAAGCCCAGGCTGGAGCAGCAGCAGCTGGAATGTGCAGATTGCGATACGGCGACCACGGTACAGCCAAACCAGTAGCTGCCAGAGGCTTCAGCATGTGATAGAGATGGTCTGCAGGAGTGACAATGATAGAGTAAACGAGTAAGAGAGACCGTGATCGAGAGAGGAGAGAGAAAGAGGAAAGACAAGTAGAGAAAGAGAGAGAGATAGAGGAAAGAGAAAATAAAGAGAGAGAAAATAAAGAGAGAGAAAACGGTGAGAGAGGGAGGGGGAGGGAGGGAGAGGGAGGGAGGAAGGAAGAGAGAGAGAGAGAGAGAGAGAGAGAGAGAGAGAGAGAGAGAGAGAGAGAGAGAGAGAGAGAGAGAGAGAGAGAGAGAGAGAGAGAGAGAGAGAGAGAGAGAGAGAGAGAGAGACATACTGCATACGGCACAGCTGACAGCCTGCTGAAAGCAACGAGTGCTTTCCCAAAATTCCCATGTGTGGGCGACGAGACGAAGTCCTCATCAAACTTCCGGTTTGATCGCAGCAGAATGCTGACCTCTGAGACCCAGATTTCAGCCTCAGGTTTCAGGCAGATTGGAAGAAGCAAGCGCCAGCCAGGCAGGACGAACCCTTCACGCCCACGTGACACTGCCGAGGTAGCCTGCGGCTGAGAAAGGCATTCACTCGCCATTAGGAAAGTCTAGCAGCAATTCCGGCGGCTGCTGCTTCCGACGGCCAACGGCTGGGTGGAGGTGATGGCGATCGGAGGATCGCTATTGTACGAGTATCGCCCTTCGACCTCGGTGGCAGCACGGTTGCTTGCCTCCTGTTGCTTCATTTCGGCAGCCAGGTAGAAGAACGCCTGCTCGACATTGGCGGACTGTCTGGCGCTGGTCTCGACGAACAGCATGCCCATACGGTCCGCATAGGCCTGCAGCAGCAGCAGCAAAGGAGGCAACGGCTAAGTAGGCACGTGGCGGGTCGCACCGGCGCAGAGCGCAGGCCTCGAAGCATTCGACAGGTGGCGCCGCTCCAGGGGAAGGTAGGGGAAAGGGCGGCGCTGCTCCACCCACCTGCCGACGACCAGCCGTAGGCAGCACCACGCGGTATGCAATGTAGATATAGATATGTGTGTGTGTGTGTGTGTGTGTGTGTGTGTATGCTATGTATGTATGTACGTAGACATACATGCATACATAAATAATACATACATACATACACAAACACACACACACACACACAGTGCTTGCAGCAGCACCAGCCAAGCAGAACGGCACCAGCAGCAGAACCCAAACATGGTTGACCACAAGCATGGCTGACCAACGGCAGCAGCAGCAGCAGCAGCAGCAGCAGCAGCAGCAGCAGCAGCAGCAGCAGCAGCAGCAGCAGCAGCAGCAGCAGCAGCAGCAGCAGCAGCAGCAGCAGCAGCAGCAGCAGCAGCAGCAGCAGCAGCAGCAGCAGCAGCAGCAGCAGCAGCAGCAGCAGCAGCAGCAGCAGCAGCAGCAGCAGCAGCAGCAGCAGCAGCAGCAGCAGCAGCAGCAGCAGCAGCAGCAGCAGCAGCAGCAGCAGCAGCAGCAGCAGCAGCAGCAGCAGCAGCAGCAGCAGCAGCAGCAGCAGCAGCAGCAGCAGCAGCAGCAGCAGCAGCAGCAGCAGCAGCAGCAGCAGCAGCAGCAGCAGCAGCAGCAGCAGCAGCAGCAGCAGCAGCAGCAGCAGCAGCAGCAGCAGCAGCAGCAGCAGCAGCAGCAGCAGCAGCAGCAGCAGCAGCAGCAGCAGCAGCAGCAGCAGCAGCAGCAGCAGCAGCAGCAGCAGCAGCAGCAGCAGCTGGGATTCCAAGTTGCATTAACAATAATAATAATTATTATTATTATAATAATAACAACAATACATTGGTATAGCACCTTCAGCTAATGCGATCTCCTTCTAGGCACTTTACATAGGCTGTAAAATAAACATGGTTAATGGTAAAATGTTCAATGTCAACACGTATAGTTGGTGACGTTACAGGGGCAACATGTACAGCATGGTTAATGGTAGCATGCACAGTGTCAGCACATATAGGCACATACACCACGAGGTGGCATCGCAAGGCATCGTCAGTACTCACTATATGCATTGATAAACAGGTGCGTTTTAGCCTCTTTTTAACAGTCGTGAAGTCGGAGGGAGGGGAAGTCGTGACGTCAGTCGAGAATTAGTTCCAGGCTTTGGAAGCTTATCAACTAAAGGTCTTCAAAGGATTTGAGTTTCGTTGGTGTAGCTTCTTTTTAAATGTGGTCGAGTCAGGGGATGTTGTGACGCAAGTCGATAGTGAGTTCCAGGCTTTGGGAGCATACAAACTAAAGGCACGGTCTCCAAAGGATTTGAGGTTTGTACGAGGTATTGGTAGACTGTTGGATTCCGAAAAGCAGGTGGTACGATGCTTAGCCTGGTAGTAGAGTAGTTCTGATAGGTAGGGCTGGAGTCACAGAATGAAGGGGCCTAAAAGTGATAGACAGAATCTTGAGGTCAATAAGCTGCTTGATTGGGAGCCAGTCGGCGAGAGTTGTGCGATGTGGCAACTGCTACACTCGCGACAGACAAGCCTAGCAGCAGAGTTTTTCACCAGCTGTAAGCTTTTGATTGCACAGGCCGGTAGACCAAGCAAGCAGTGAGTTGAAGAAGTCTAGACGGATGTCACAAATGCTAGTACTCAATATAGATGTAGTATCCCTGTCTAAGCAAGCCCGAATTTTTGCATTTTTGCATTGCTATGTAGCTGAAAGTAGGCAGACTTGACTGTGGAACTGATGCGGTCGTCTAATGAAAGGTCATTTTGGAGCAGGCCACCTAGATTTCGTGCAGGTTCAACAGCAGATATGTATCTCTGCCTGCAACTCCACAAAGCCACAGAGACTATGTAGGTGTTATACAGGAGAATTTTGAAGTGTACTCACAGCTTAAGCTGCTTTCGGTAGGCATTCGGTAGCCAACATACACCACCTTAGGCAAAAAAGAGAAAGTGGGAAGTATAGCAGAGTCAAGAGAGCAGTTGACGTAGTGACTAACATGTACATGACAGCTCAGGATAGCTGGAAAGGATGTGCCATAGTCGGCAGCAGGAGAGTAGTTGTCGTTGCGTAAGAATCGTGGAAGCGAGTTCCGCAGCAATCTAGGACTTGCAAAAGCTTCTGTCGCTGATGATCTTTAAACAGGATGCATATTTAAATGGAGGCACATGCTAATTTATCGTCCATACATGAGGCATGAGGAGTCTGAAACTGGTGCAGCAGTTCAGCTAGGTATGGAGGAGCCAAGCCGTGGCCTTGGCCTTGTGGGTCAGCATAAGAACTTTGCCCTGTATCCTTTGATCAACCGGCAGCCACCCTAGCTCTTTTAGCAAAGGAGACACGTGGTCAAACCTCTGGGATCTTCAAACTAGGGGCTTTTATCGGTGACCCAGCCAAAAGGGAATTACAATAATATAGCCAAGACAGAACTAAGGAGCTAGTTAATGTTTTTTTAAAGCCACAGTGGTAAGTAGGAGCTTAGTTGATAACATCGAGCTGAATCGCACACAAGCAAGCACGCAAAACACACGTTTCGCTGATGACTGATGTCACACAGAGGGTAAATCATGCTTTGACGCCATGCATCGTGACAATTGAGCCATTTCAACAGAGAACAAAGAGAGTGAGTGCATGAGCAGCAGCAGCAGCAGCAGCAGCAGCAGCAGCAGCAGCAGCAGCAGCAGCAGCAGCAGCATCAGCAGCAGCAGCAGCAGCAGCTAAGCAGCAGCAGCATCAGCAGCAGCAGCAGCAGCAGCAGCAGCAGCAGCAGCAGCAGCTGGCACCGAGACACGCCTATCAGGATGAAGCCAGTGAGAAGGCAAGACAATCGTGATCGAACAAAAGCAGACGTGGGACATATCCCACTTGGGTCAGTCCAACGGGATGAGCCAGTGCATTTTAAGCATTCTTTTTCCAAATTCCTTTCGGGGGCTGGGAGTGACCGGCCTTAAATTAAGCAAGCACACGAATGCGACTCTCCTTACCTTGGCCGTGCCATAGTCCACAGCCTTCTCGGTAAGGTCACACTTGTTACCGACAAGCAGCCGAGGAATGCGGCGCCCCGAGTTGTGCAATTCCACCTCTTGCAGCCACTTGTCAACGCTTTGGAATGACGTCTGCAAAATGTCAAAAAAACTAGATCCCACAGAGGAGGAGGAAGAGGAGGAGGACAGAGAGGCAGAGAAAGAGAGAGACAGACAGAGAGAAAGACAGACAGAGAGAGACAGACAGACAGAGACAGACAAAGTGAGAGAGAGAGAGAGAGAGAGAGAGAGATAGAGAGAGAGCAGCAGCAGCACCAGCCGAGGCTACGGTCGTTCCCTGGCACTACCAGGATACCTCGAGTTCAATTTGAGCTAGGCTACCGCTGAGCCCGCGAGCCACTGCCGAAGCACACCGGGTCACGTGACCCAACAAACTCACTCGCCGGGTCACGTCGTAGACGACGATGATGCCGTGAGCGCCACGGTAAAATGACCGCGCTATGGAGCGGAAGCGGTCCTGACCAGCCGTGTCCCACAGCTGCAGCTTGATCGTCTTGCCATCCAGCCTGATGTTTCTGAACTTCTGCAAAGGCCGGCCGAAAGCAGCCACGGGTAAGACGGTGCCCACTTAGGTCTTCGAGGTTGGCAAACAGCCGGCCCCAGCAACGTCACACACACACAGACACACACGCAGACACACACACAGACACACATACAGACACACACACAGACACACACAGAGACGGAGCCGGATGAAGACGGTCGAAGGGAGGTACAGAGAGAGAGAGGGAGAGACAGAGACAGAGTACACCAGTTGTGTTTGTATTCTGGCAGCTGGATTGCTCACAAAGTCCACTCCGATCGTGTTGGTGTAATTTTCATCAAATCTGTCGTCAGCAAAGCGTAGAAGAAGGTTGGTCTTTCCGACTGCCGGGTCGCCAATGAGAACAACTTTAAACAGATAGTCTCTACAGCAGCAAATCCCTATATGCTGAGGCTGAAGAACGAGCGAGATTGTGAGTAGCCGAGCAGGCTACACATGCACTAAAGCAGCTCTATGGGCTACGCAGCCCATGACTAAGTGTCTCAGCAGGTCTGGAGCAGCCGCAGGCCTTGACCTTTTTCAGGTGCCATTAGCCTCTTGGGCGGCGGCTTCGTCACGATTGAGACGAAGGAACGCCATTGAGACAAGGCATCGAGAGGCAGCCAGCAGCTGCCCAGCGGCTGCCCTTGTGCGTCAGCTGCGTCGTCAGAGTCGCCCCGAACAGTGACGCTTCGATATTCTAACTACTTCTGCGGCTGGGCCAATAGGCAGCCGAAGAAGCTCACCCACCCTGCTGGCTGCTCTAGCGAAATCGCACTGACGCCGGCTGGCGCAGCCGGATGTCCAGTCCGGTCGGTAGCCGTAAGCATCAAGTAAAAAGTAACTAGCTTTTATGACTATCACTGTTTACGCCATTTTTCAGCCGGCTTCCGTTGTCGACCGCGGCCGACGAGAGGCGCTGCCCGTTGCCAGGCCGCAGCGCGTAGGCATCGACATCAACGACTACCGGAAGTAGTTCGGCGGCGAGAGGTCTCTTCATCGTCTGCCCGATCGGCTCGAGAACAGCCGATCGGCGGCGGCGGCGGCGGCGGCGGCGGCGGGCTTACGTCTCGGCAGTACTCATAGACGTCGGTCGCGCTCGAGGGCCGATGGGACTGGATCCGCTGGATCTGCTAGACGGTCGGCTCGAACCTCGAGGCTCGATGCAGCCAGCGCGTTTCGGAGGTGCTTCCGGGGTCACGGCCGGCGGGCGCGGCGGTCAAGCGCGCACCATGCCGATGGATTCACGACACTCGAGCGTAAGTCAGGGATGCTGGGCGGTTTCGTCTGAGCTCTCCGACGACCGCCGACTCTCTGCCTATTCGAACGGTCGTCGCCGACTGCCCGGACAACAGCCGCCACCTCGGCGCTCGGTAGCGGCTCTCGCGAGACTCTGCGAGACTCTCTCGGGTCAGCAGAGCGGATAGGCCCCTTTGGAGCTCCAGCTCCGCTCAGCTCTTCGTCAACGACGCGTCTGCCACGCCCTTAAGCTCGCCCGATTGGCTCGCCGCTACGAGGCTACTCGTCTGCCGCAGGTTGTCGCCTGCAACGGCCCGGCTGCTGCTGCTGCAGCGGGCGTGTCGGCGGCAGACGTATGCAGACGACGAAGACGCTGCAGCCGTCGCTGCTGCGTCTGCGTCGGCGCCCCGTCCAGAAGCAGCGGCGGCGCTTCGACCTCTGACCTTGGGACCGGGCGACGCTCTAAGCAAGGCGAGGTCTTGTGGTTGCGTGCAGCGCTCTTTCGAGTTTTCAAGTTCGCGCCGGTTCTCGCCGGTACGCGCGTAGCGAGCTGCTCGCGGAAGACGGAGGTGTGGGCCACGTGCAGTTGCTCGTTGTCGAATTCCGCCTAAAACTAACAAAAAAACTAACAAACAAAAACAAAAAAACTAAAGCAGCCGATTCAAAGCAGCCGATCACGCTTTTGCCTGGAGCCGTTCGACAATGGATCAAAACAACCTAGACAACCTGGGCTGGACTGAAAATTGCGACCAAGCTTTCTTAAGTCGTCTTCTTTCCGAAAATTTTCTTGCTTAAACTGAAAAAAGGGCACTGAAATTTGCGGTGTGGCAACGCGAAAAACGCAACGGGAGATATTCGAGGGAGCCCCAAAGTTGTAATACCCACTCATAATACGCCTCCGGGCTCAACCCGGCACTGAGCTGCTGGCTGCTGAATGCTGAGCACTGCGAAGATTAGTGAAAGCAAAATTTCAACAAAATTCTTAACAGTTTGCTCAAAGCGCACCCGATCGTAGCAAAGGCGCCCTGGCGCCGTGCTCGAATCTGGCGTCGGACGCGGATCAGGCGTCGGACGCCAATCGGATCGGGCCTCGCTCGTGGCGAGGCTGGATCGAGTCCCGGTCACGGTAGCCTCCCGCTTGGCGTAGCCGCTCTCGCTCACGTCCGTCAGCTGAGCGTCGCTCGAGCTCGTCGCCGATTGGCTCATTGGCCGAGCCTCGTGGCCAGTCACGCGGCCGAGCCCTCTTCGCCCCGGTGCGCGAGCTCGGCTGCAGCAATTTGAACCGCTCGAAAAGCAAGGCCGCAAAGCGGCCGTTCGTCTCGAGCCTCCCGCCGCCGCCGCAGCCGCCTTGAACGGCCGACGCAGCGGGCGGCGGCTTCTTGGTCGACGCACGCGCCGTCCGAGATCGGCGGCTGCTGCGGCATCTGCAGTGACCCACGTGTGCGGCGGGCCAAAGCGGCACGGCGGCTCTCCTCCAAGTCGGCTGCTGCTGCCGCCGAAGGAGCTAACTCGTCACCGCGGCGGCGGCGGCAGCCCTCCTTCGGCCCCCGTCCTCCTCCTCCTCCTCCATCGCGTATCGGCCGTCGCCGTCGCTTGAATGTGACGCCCTCGGCCGCTCGCTATCCGAGACGACGTCACGTCCGAGACTTTTTGCCTTTTCGTTCAGCTTTTCGCTTTTTTGTGCGACGCACGGTGGCGCAGCGGCATTTCCCGTCGCCGCGGACGCCGCCGCTGCCGCCAGCAGCGGTCCGCCGCCGCCAAGCGCGACCAGCACGGTGGACGCAGTGGTCGTGTCTCGAAGCCGCACGAGCAGGGCGACGGCCGTGCCGCATGCCACCGCCAGACCTGCAATCCAAACAGGCGGAGCGTCGTCCTGTACACAGAGGTACACAGGTGCATAGAGCCAGGTACACAGAGCCAGGTACACAGAGCCAGCGCCTAACTGCACCCCCCCCCCTAAGACAGTCGGACCTCTGCTTTCCATGCCTCTCAAGTTCTCGAGCGGACATTTGCCGAGCCATTCTGGGCAGATTCAATCAATCGTCGCGACGGACGCTCGAGAGGAAACTTTTTCGGAGTCACCTGTGCCAGTCACCTGTGCACGAGCGTTCGGCAGAAGACGTAAGCGTATGCATTTCGAGAGAAACGCCTAGAGTGCTGCTAACATTTGACCTACCGATGCAGATCGTTAAAATGAGAAATCCGACTCTGTCGAACGACGAAGTCTTCGGACCTGCAAAATCGCACCGGAAGAGAAATGAAAACATGTTTTGCGAGCTTCGCATTCGGTCGCATGCTCCGCACCAGAGCAAAGAGCTGCCGGCGACGCGTCACGCGTCAGGTGAGCGTCACGTGTCAGGTGCGCGTCACTTGTCCGGCGCTCGCACAGCTTCCGCCCGTGCACCTGCAGAGCGAACGAGTTCAAAGAGCTGTCGAACTCGAGCGAATGCAAAGTGGTTGCAAAGTTCGCGTCTTGGAGGCACAGCTCAGGCAACCACGTTCGAGCAATTCTTCTGCTTTTGCAAAAAATTTCGTCGAATCGAAAGCGAGAGAAAATGGTGGTCGCGCAGCCTTTTTCCAAAGCTAAAGACTCCGGTGCGGAAGCCGGCTGGCCGGCCGGGCGCGAGCGAGCAAGCCGAGCAGCCGGCCCGCAAGCGACAGCAGCCAGCGCGCATTGGCGGCGAGACTTGGCGACATTTGGCGGCGAATTAGCTAGCGAACGTCGTCCGATCGGCCAATCCAATCGGCCGCAGCCATCTCACCTTCGGTCGTCCGGCTAGACCTCGTCGGCCAGCGTCCGGCTCTCGTCAGAATAGCGGTTCCGGGCATCGGGCAACGGACGCCTCCGAGCGGCTGGCCTAGGCGATTGACAACGAAATGGCCGCGGCGGCGGCCGCGGCGGCCGCTCGTTGAGCGTCCGCTCCATTATGCAGGGCTAAGCGAGCAGCAAGGGTACTCGGCCAGGGCCTCGCGCGCGCATGTCTCGGTAGCCAAGGCGCTCAGGCGACACGCGCTCGAGCGGCGGCTAATAATAATGATGATACAAATAACACGTTTGTAAAGCGGCCTCAGAAATTTAATCTCTTTCTAGGTACTTTGCATTGGCCGAAAAGGAAGCACAATCAAATGGGTAATTAAGTTAATTAATTAGGTTAATTAATTAAGGAAGCACGATCTCCTAGAGAGCGGTTTCGGAAGTCACGGTGGCTCGAGATTGCGTTCGAAAACTCGCTCTGTGGTGGCGGCGATCACGTCCGCTTCTCGCCTGCCGCACTCGCTAGAAAGCCCCACCTCGCAGGGGTCAGAGAGAACGCGCTCGCTCAGTCGCCATTAGTCTGACTGCCGCCGGCCTATTCTGAATTTGACCGTTTGACCTTGCTCTCTATGTCGCCATTGGACAGACTACTCGGGGGGGGGTAGCTGCTGCAGCGGGACGATCGCCAAGGCGACTGAGGCTCCGCAGGCGTTTTCCTGGCTTTCCGGTCCTAGCCCGTTCGCAGTCAAACGGCGCGGGCGGCGAGAGTAGGGCGACGCTCCGTCACGTTCTTAGCTCGCAATCGTAATCGGACCGGAAGCTCGCTGGGTGTCACGGCGAAGCACTCGCCACGGCGCACGGCTCTCGCGCGCGCAGCGTCGCAGCCGCCCTCTCCGCCCACCTTGAAATTCGAGTTCGAGTGCACGCGAAGACGTGACGACGCTGCTCCGCAGTCGGTAGACGTGCAGCGACACGCAGCGGACCGCTTGCATCGTCTCCGCGTCGGCGGTGACCGCGACGTCGCCCCGGGCTCTGCCGCCGCTCGCTGTCGGCTCGAACGAGGTCTCCGATGGCCAGACGGCATCGGACGACGACCAGCTGCAGTTCGTCGCCGGGCCCATGGACTCGAACGCAATCTCTGGCTGTCCGCCGCCGCCTTCCACGTGACACGTCATCCTGACGCTGCTTCCCGGCGATATCCGGCCTGATGCTCGCAGAGTGATGGCGACTGACACTGCTCGTGGAGAAAAGAGATATCAATGAAGCTTTAATGAATTAAAAATTAAAAAAATGTAATTTTAATTGATTTAAAAAAATTAAATTAATTCTTTTAAATCTTGATTAGGTAAATTGTTAACTAGATTTTTAGCTATCTTTTCCATTCTTTAGACACACCCTTAAAAGATGGCGGTCAGCGGCTTCGGCCGCTGCGGAAGATGGAATAGCCATCCCTAGCCCATCCCTAGGGGTGTGGCGCTCGCATTTTTTCGCATCCAGACGTCGTGGGTTCGAGTGACGAGTAGGCGACCGTCTTTCATTTGCATGTATGTGTGTGTGTATGTATGTATGTATGTATGTATGTATGTATACACGCCGAGCTGGTTTGGTCAATCGAAAAATAAAAATAAAATAATAATAAAAAATATATATTATATATATATGGTTTGGTCAATCGGTTAAGGTGCTCGCCCCGACCAAGGTCTGACTGAGGTCATTGGCTCGAGCCCCGAGGCATATGTGAAGAGCCTGAATAGCGATTAAGTTCTCTTGGGGCGCAATATAAATGAATTATATATTATATATTTCATTGCCAGCTGCAAGCGGGAGTGGTGGCCTCAAAGGCTCTTCTATCGCTATGTACACGAGGCATCGGCTGCCTATCGGCTACCATTATCGCGACAGCTCGCGACTCGCTTTCACAGCCACGGATAGTCAAGGAGAGTAAGACGCTCGGTCTTCAAGACCGAGTTCATGGGTTCGAATCCTGCAATAGAGCGATCCTCTATTGCCAGTTGCAAGCGGCGGTAATAGCCGGTGAGGCTCTCCTGCCGCCAAACAAATAAGTCTGTTAAGTATGGGAAGTTTCGCAATTTCATCTATTTATTCTGCCGTATTTATTCGCTCACATTTTATGTTTAATTTGCAGCGTGTCTATAGCCACAACAATTACCACGAATAGCACCGTAAGACGCTAAACTTCTCGCCAAGCTGGTTTTTCCCACTGGTTAAGGTACTCGCCTCGACCGGGGTCTGGCCGAGGTTGTGGGCTCGAGCCATAAGACATATGCGAAGCGCTTCAGTAGAGATTAAGTTCTCTTGGGGCGCTGTACAAATGAGTTATATATATATATTCCAGACCTTTCTTTGCACATGGCTAACGAAGCGAACCTCATTGGCGAAAGCCGGTTGCTAGAGTCAGGCGATCGCCACGAGAGGGCGCTCGCCACGAGAGGGCGCTCGAGGCAATCGACGGCCCTGCGACAAACGCTTTTACACAAGTGCTCGGCGCGTTTCTGGTAATTAGGGGGCTGCTCCAACGAGACCGCGACAGCCAGCACGGCCTCAGGTAGGCAGCGGCAAGCCTAACCGTGCGCGTGCTCGACTTCCGGCTGGTCCCGACTTCCGCTTCGTTGCAACTTCCCACTTTTCCCGACTTCTATCCAGGTTGTACCGACTTACCGTCCGTCCCGACTTACCGCGAGTCATCCAGTATCTGCAGGAGCGCCAGCGAGCGGAGACGACGGAGTTCACGTGCTGACGGAGCTATCGTGTTCACTATTCGGGCTCACGTACTGATCGGAGAGCGTCCGGCGGGTGCGCGACGCGCTTTACTTGGGCTCTCCACCGCGAGCCCGTAGCGTTGCTCGCACTTGCTCCGCGCCGCGTGAGCTTGCTCCGAGCCGTGCACCTTTAGCGTCGGACCGCGCCGACAGTACGGGAATGCCGTTCGGCCGAACCAGGTAGCATCGCGCCTCCGCGGCGCCTTCAGCGCTCGCCGCAGCGGCACCGAGCGCCTGAGAGCAGTTGTAGTAGTCCTCCGGCCGGACGACGGTGAACTCGACTTTCGTCGCGTCGGCGCCGCCGATCAGCTGCAGGACGAGCCGCGCGCCGACGTCGGGCGCGTAGGCAGCGAAGCAGGTCACGTGGGCCACCACGGCCATTGTCGTCGAGGAGTTGGTCACCGCCGCCGCCGCAGCAGCAGCAGCCGGCTCCAGCCGCACGAGGGCTTCGACTCGAGGAAAGGCGTAGGCCGCCGCCGGGTCTGGAGAATGAAATCGAAAGCGAATGAATGAAAGCGAAATGCTGCGCGCTCGCGCCCAGGAGGAGGCGCCGAGTCGTCGTCAGAGCAACAGCCGCAGCTCCGCTGCGGCGCCGCTCGAGGCATTTGAGCCGCTGGACGCTGAATGAGAGGCGGCTAAGGAAAATAGGGGGTGGAGTAAGAGGTGAGAGGTGAGAGGTAAGAGGTGAGAGGTGAGAGGTAAGAGGTAAGAGTTGAGAGGCAAGAGTTGAGAGGTAAGAGGTAAGCGGTAATAGGTAAGAGGTAAGAGTAGGTAAGAGGTGAGAGGTGAGAGGTGAGAGGTGAGAGTTGAGAGGTGAGAGGTAAGAGTTGAGAGGTAATAGGTAAGAGGTAAGAGTAGGTAAGAGCGATAATAATAATAATTATAATGCACTTGATAAAGCGCCCTCCGAGAGCTCAATCTCTTTCTAGGCGCTTTACATTTGCTGCAAAGGGAAATGCAATTGAATGGTGAGTAATATCATACTTAAGAAACAACATGAATAACATGGTTAGGGGTGACATGCACAGGGTCAGCATGCAAATGTGGTTAGTGTAGTATGCACAGTGTCAGCACGCATAAGCACATCAAGGACGAATCACAGGGACCCACTAAGTGCTGTCCTAAGTGTGTTTTAAAGTTCTTTTTAAATGTGGTCAGGTCAGGGGATGTTCTGATCGCAAGTCGAGAGGGAGTTCCAGGCTTTGGGAGTATACGAGCTAAATGCACGGTCTCCAAAGGATTTGAGGTTTGTACGAGGTATTGGTAGACTGTCGGATTCCGAAAAGCGGGTGGTACGATGCTTGGCCTGGTGGGGGAGTAGATCTGAGAGATAGATCTGAGAGGAGGAGGAAGAGGAGGAGGAAGAGGAGGAGGAAGGAGAGAGAAGAGACCCAATAATAATAATTATAATTAGAGAAAGTTGCGCTGCAGGCGCTGACGATTACAGATAAGGAGACAAGATTGGCAAGACCGGAAAAGAGGCAAAGAAACGGCGGAAGAGGAAAGATAGAAGTAAAGGTGACAAGAGAAAGAAATGTCTCGAAGAGAGGCCGGAAGAGATGCATCGTTTATATATTATAAAATATCATATCACCACAGCCATTATATTATGAATATTTTTATATTAGTATTAATGCTATAGTATTATCATTATAATATTATTACTATTTATATTATCTATATTTTATTATATTATTATTATTATATTATTATTATCTATATTTTATTTTATATATCTATTATTTATTTTATATATTATTTATATATTATATATATTTTATATTATTTATATATATATCATATATATTTTATATATTATTTATTTTATATATCTATTATTTATATTATTATTATTTTTATATTATTATTATCTATATTATATTATTATTACTATTTACATTATTGTAGTATCAATGTCGGCGGTCCGGCCGCCCGAGCCTCCGCGGCAGCGCACGGATGCGTCGGACAAGAGCGCGAGCGGCGTCCTCGCTCCGAGTCCGTCGGATATCGCCAGCGCCGTCTGCTCGCACGTTTCAAGGCGCCCGCCCGGCGTATCGACGCATCCGGTGGAGAGTGTGGTGTCGCTGGCGCCTAGAAGGAGGCGCCAGCGAAGTCCGCTCGCTCCCGGAGCCGTTTACAGAACCAACTCCGCTCTCTCGCGTCGCGCGCCGAAGCTGCGCCGTGGCGGCGGCGGCTCGGTCAGAGCCGCCGGAGACGGAGCGGCGCGCGCGTGCGGCCTCCTTCTCCAGGCGCGCGGCTCTAGATTCGCTGGCCGCGACGTTCGCCGCTCGCGCGTCCCGTCGTCGTCGCCGAAAGACGCGCGCGAAGACGACGACGGCGGCAGCGGACGCGAGTGGGGATCGGCGGCGCGCGCGCTCGGCTCACGAAGTTTCGGCGATGTCTCCATCTTGAAATCTTGCAGGCGACCTCTGGACAGCATTGTGCATCTGAACGACATTCTTCCCCAGCCCACGCTTATCTCCGGCTTGGCGACGACTGAAGCGAGAGAACGAGCAGCGACAGTGAAGAAGTCGGTGTCAAGGTCGTTTGCCTTCAAGGTCGTTTGCCTTCCCCCTGTCTGTCTGTCTGTCTGTGTGTCTCTGTCTCTCTCTCTCTCTCTCTCTCTCTCTCTCTCTCTCTCTCTCTCTCTCTCTCTCTCTCTCTCTCTCTCTCTCTCTGTCTCTCTCTCTGTCTCTCTGTCTCTGTCTCTGTCTCTGTCTCTGTCTCTGTCTCTGTCTCTGTCTGTCTCTGTCTCTCTGTCTCTGTCTCTGTCTCTGTCTCTGTCTCTCTCTCTCTCTCTCTCTCTGTGTCTCTCTGTCTCTCTCGGTCCGTCTCAAACGCGTGCAATTCGACGTCAAGCGCTTGCCACGCGAGCGACCGACACCGACCGGGGCCGCAGAAGTCGTGCGTCATCGGCTTGCTTTGAAACTCGGCGGAAGCGTTCGAGAGTCCGCGCGCAGACGCGGCGCAGTGAAACGTAAAGTTGCTCCAGCATTCCAGGCGCGAGGCAATCGCCGCCCTGAAGACCACCCGTCGGTAGTTGCCGGCGACGGCGGCGTCGGAGCACTGGTTCGCGCTGCCGCTGGGCACGGACACCGCGGACAACGCTTCCGGATCGAGCACGCTGACCTGACCTTGGAAAAAGCGACGGACTAGCGGGAATGCAAGCGCCGAACCGTTGGCATGTCGATAGTCTCAGAGCAGCAGCTCCTTAGCGGACAATCAATTTATGGATTTAAATCAAATATGCTAAAGAAATAATTTAAATTAAATAGATATAAATAAATGCATTTAATGGAATTTAATAAGGCAGGCAATTTAAATTCTTCGCTTAGTTAAAAACTTAGGGTTAGCTTAGAAAAAGATACCGCAGCCAAGCGGCTGTGTGCATTTTTTGTGACATCCCGTCGTCTTGACTTCAGTGACTCACTAGCTGAAGGTCTTCCAGCGTAAGTGCAGCGGTTAAGGTGCTCGCCCCGACCAAGGTCTGGCTCAGCTCACGGGCTCGAGCCCCGAGGCATATGTGAAGCGCCTAAATAGTGATTAAGTTATCTTAGGGCGCTATACAAATGAATTATATATATATATATATATTAATAAGACTTTTAAAGCTAGTATAGAAACTCTGCAACCAGTTAGCATGCAAATTCTGCAATGGCGTCTGGCCTTTCTTTCGTAAATGTCGTCGTCACGACTGCTTAGTATCAATCCTTACTGTAACCCGCACTGACTCCCATTCGATGCTGCAAGGTCACAAGGTCACTGGCTTCCAATCAACTCGCGCCAATCGTGCAGTGCCTCGATGCTCCAAGGTCACAAGGTCACTGGCTTTTAGATTCCTCCATTCTCTAGGTCTGGCGTACCTATCTGAAATACTAACGGCTCAGGTTTCTGGTCGCGTGACTCGTTCTATCTGCTCACTTACGGTGCACGTGCGAAATGGTTCATGTTATTATCATTAATAAGTTGACTATGCTACACTTCTAGCATAAATAAAATATCTAAAAAGAGACAGTTCTCTTTGGATGCTGCACAAAAATAAATAAATATGTGTATGCGTAGTATACATGCTACTACATCATAATATTAGTGAAGTTCTGTAGCCGTAGCTCATATTAAGCTCGTCGTGATCCGAAATCCGGCGATCGCTTGACGCATCCGAAGTCTTCGTAGCTCAAATATTAGATTCTCGAGACTTCTAAAAAGTTGTTCACGAACAAATCTATATATTATCTCTCTCTCTCTCTCTCTCTCTCTCTCTCTCTCTCTCTCTCTCTCTCTCTCTCTCTCTCTCTCTCTCTCTCTCTCTCTCTCTCCCTCTCTCTCTCTCTGCCTCTCTCTCTCTCTCTCTCTCTCTCTGTCTCTCTCTCTCTGTCTCTCTGTCTCTCTCTCTCTCGTTCTCTCTGTCTCTCTCTGTCTCTCTCTGTCTCTCTCTCTGTCTCTCTCTGTCTCTCTCTGTCTCTCTCTCTCTGTCTCTCTCTGTCTCTCTCTGTCTCTCTGTCTGTCTCTGTCTCTGTCTCTGTCTCTGTCTCTGTCTCTGTCTCTCTCTCTCTCTCTCTCTCTCTCTCTCTCTCTCTCTCTCTCTCTCTCTCTCTCTCTCTCTCTCTCTCTCTATCAGCTGTAACTCTGGGAAGCGCCCATGTCTATGTGGGTTAAGCGTTTTACGCCGTCGAGCTTTCCCTATTTCCCAATTGCACTCCGTCGCGCCACGCCGCCGCAGTATTCGGTACACACTCAGGAGTTTATGAAGCGACTTCAGAATCAACTCGGTTGCCACGCAACGGCCGCCGTGCAACAACGAATGAAGCTCGAGAAGCGCCGCCGCCGACAGCGACCAGACGGCGCCGGAACGGACTGCGGCGGAAGCTGCGATCACCTCTCTCGCAGGCAACCAGGTTCCTGAGCGAGATGGTCGCGTACTCGGCCTCGACTCGCTTTAGCAAGCACGTGACCGTCATCCAAGTTGTGTAATTCACGCCGCCGCCACCGCCGCTTGCGTTCTTTTCGACCGTGTGCGAAATGGAATTCAACTTTATCTGCCAATCTTCGTCCGTAGAGGGCGGCGAAGCGCCGGGTGGCGACGACCTCTGCACTGGCGGCGACGTCGGCGTCGTCGGCGCAACAGTCCTTTCGCCGACCGTCCTTTCGCTTCCGTCGAGCGGCGACTCTGACGTCGTTGAAGCTAGTATGGCTGCCGCTGCGCGGCTCGCCGTCGCGGCGGAGGGCGACGCGCGACTTGTCTGCGACGCCTCCGGCGACGTCGTAGCATTGTCGTAGCCGCTCGCCGGCACCTCTCGGAGGCTGCTTCTCTGCGAGGTCGGCGTCGAGCCACTAGCGACGCTGTCGTTACTCGAATTGCTGTCGTTACCGACGCCGGTCTGCGTTCCGCCGACCGCCGCCGCCGTTGCGCCGCCATCGCCATCCGGCCAGACGGCAGCGACGTAGGTGGAGGCGGCGAGCGCAAAGCGCGGAGGCAATGCGCAGAGGGCAAAGGTCAGACACAGACTCGGCGCCGCCGCCGTCGTCGCCATCCCCTGCGGCCGCGGTGGAGGCGGCAGCGGCGCCGCAGCCGTGTGCGGCGCCGCTGCTGCTGTCTCCTGGCGCGGAAGTCGAACGCCGTACGAAAAATCTCGCACCCGGTGAGAAGTGAGGCGCGAAGAGAGTCGCAGAAGAAGTAGAGCTCGCTTGAGAATCGCTGGGAGGCAGAGGCGCGAAACCCAAAGCGAGCGAGCCAGCGATCAATGGCGGGCGAACAATGGCGGCGGCGGCGGCGGCGGCGTTTGCGACGCGCTGCCGCGAGAGCCGCTTCGCCGAGGCGCCGAGTCCGCCGCAGCTCCGTCCGTCCACAATTCCCGAACAACTCCGCCCACGATTCCCTCTGCAGAGAAAGTGCTACCTCCGCGAAACGCCGCTGATGCGCGCCCAGCGCGCCACGCCTAGCCCACCCGCGTGCGTCCGAGAGCGACTCGACGGCAGTCGGTGTGCCGCCGCAATATGCCGGCTGTCGGTGGCGCACAGTCATCGACAAAACGAGACAAAACAAGCTCAACTCAAACGCTCACGACGCCTGAAAAGCTGAAAACGGCGGACAGCGCGGATCGTCGGAAGCCTGCTGCTGCTGAGTGGCGGCGTCGTCGTCGACCGGTTGTCGCCGCCAACGTGCGAGTCATTCTGGCGTTGTCGCGTGCAGTGCGAGCGGCACCGTCCCGTCGTGCTCGCCAGCGACAGCGGCGGAGGCGGAAGCGCCTAGCGCCGGCGCCGGAAGCGCCGGTTAACGCCGCGCCAGGCCGCTTGGCGCGGCCAAGGATCGAAATCAAATCCCTCCCTCGCGCGCACACGCGCGCACGTCGCGGAGCTTACTTCCGACGCTTTTCTCAACGGCTCAGCGAGACGCCGCCTGCAGCGGAAGCAGGTCAGACAACTCCTACCTTCGCGTTGCCGCTATCCTCTGCAGTGGGCTATATCGCTTCGCGGCTTCGTCGAAGTAAAAAAAACGCACTCGAGCGACCGTTTCGCGCTCAAAGCGCTAGCGACTGGGGCGACTGTAGCGACTCGGCATTTCCGGTTGGAGTTTTCTCCGTGCGGCCATTTTCCCCGGCTCGCCTGTCGAATCCAGCGACGGACCAGGTTGGCCAGGCACGAGGTCGAGGCGTCGCTCGACGACGCGACCGTCAGCCTGACGTCACGCTCGCGCCCTCGTGCCTCGTGTTCGGTAGGCGACGCGATAGGCGACCCAATCCGGTAGGTAGGCGACCTCGTGCCCTCGTGTAGGGGGGATGGGTGACACGCGCCCGCCGGAAGCGCGCTATCGCGAGTCGCTCGCCTCGGCGCGTCGGCTTTGCAGATCGGCCGTTCTAGATTGTAGCTTGGCTGTTCTAGTTCGTACGCCATTCTGTTTCTGCATGCGATGTGGCTGCCTTAATAAGGTCTAGCAAAAAGAGTTCGTCTCCTGAAGACCCTATACCTTCATCTCTGTGGTCTTCACTAGCAGACCAACTTAGCCCTGCCATAACCAAGATTTTTAATGCTTCTTTGGGAGGAGGGGTCGTCCCCAAGTCCTTCAAATCGGCAGTCGTTAGAACCACTCTTAAAAAGCCTGGATTAGACACAGAGATCCTTTCAAACTATCACCCAGTTTCCCTTCTTCCGTTCTTATCAAAGATTCTTGAAAAATTGTTGCTGAGCAGCTGGTTGAACATATTGAAAATAATGGAATTTCAGAAAAATTTCAATCAGGGTTCAAGAGGCAGCACCTCACTGAAACTGCTCTCCTCCGTGTTAACCATGACATTCTACGCGGCAACGACGACGGGAATATCACTGCCCTAGCTCTGCTAGATCTGTCTGCTGCCTTCGACACCATTGATCACGAAGTTCTGCTTGAACGACTGAGAACAACGATCGGTCTGGCAGACGAAGCACTGGCGTGGTTTAAATCTTCCTGTCTGATCTTGTTCAATCCGTGTCGTGTGGGGTCAGGTCTCAGACACGAGAAGGGTCACCTGTGGAGTCCCTCAAGGGTCTGTACTCGGTCCCTTGCTGTTCTTCATTTATACACAACCTCTGGGAAAAGTGATTAAGGCACATTGAATATGATATCACTTTTATGCTGACGATACTCAATTGTATTTGTCATTCAAACCGTCGGAATCTGCTGCGGCAACTGAGAAACTGAATGCTTGCCTTGCCGATATTCGATCCTGGATGTCAGAAAACTTCTTGGAACTAAATGTCGATAAAACTGAACTGCTGCTCATAGGACACCCTAAGTGTGTGGCTGGATTAAAAGGCTTTACTGTTCTCATTGGTGATGCTATTGTGCGACCATCACCACGTGCTCGAAATTTAGGTGTCGTGTTCGACAGCTGCCTCAATTTCAAAAGCTTCATTCAGAAGACTGCTTCTACAGCTAGCCATCACATCCAATCCCTATCCAAGATTAGAAGCTGTCTCCCACAGTGGCTTGTAAAAAAATTTAACTAGCTCTTTAGTTCTGTCTCGGCTTGATTATTGTAATTCCCTTTTGGCTAGGCTGCCAAAGAAAGCTATTAGGCCACTGCAGCACGCTATGAATATGGCTGCAAGGCTGGTCTTCAAGTCCCAGCGGTTTGAGCACGTGTCTCCTTTGCTGAAAGACCTAGGATGGTTGCCGGTTGAGCAACGGATACAGAGCAAAGTTCTTATGCTGACCCACAAAGCCACGGCTTGGCTCATTTGTACCTAGCTGAACTACTGCATCAGTTTCAGCCTGTTCGTTCCCTCAGGTCCTGCGTGGACAATAAATTAGCTGTCCCATTCCTCCGCTTAAAGACAGTTGGCGACAGAAGCTTTAGCTCTGCAGGTCCTAGACTGTGGAACTCGCTTCCACAATTCCTACGCAACGACAACTACTCTCCTACTGCCGACTATGGCACATCCTTTTCAGCGGTCCTGAGCTGCTACTTCTATGCTACTCACTACCTCAACTACTCTCCTGACTCTGCTATGCTTCCCACTTTCTCTTTGTTTCGTGAGACGAAGTCTGATGGCTATCGAATGCGTACCGAAAGCCGTTTAGGCTGTGAATGTGCTATACAAAACTCTCCTTCGTAACAACCACATGGTCTTTGTGACTTTGTGGAGTTACAGACGGAGATACATTACATTGACTTTGTGGAGTTACAGACGGAGATACATTACATTACATTGGCGCTGCGAGTGCCGGCTCGAAGATCTCGCTCTGCAAGTTTCGTGAGCCCCCAAGGCTGAGAAGGAAGCGAGGCGTGACGTCTGGCGGGCGTTCTGGCTGTCTCATAGACTCGCAGACGCCGCGATTAGGCGAAGCGCAATTCACGCCGAGTCCGCACGACCTCGGTCACGAGGTCGGGGGTTCGAATCCTACGGTGGGCGATTCTGTGTTGCCACTGCAAGCGGTGATGATAGCCGTAAAGGCTCTTCTGCCGCTATCCATTAGAGGGTGTTATATCAGCTGGTAAAATTTTTAATTATTTTTTTCCAGCTCCGTTGCTCCGCAGCTCGGGCTTCGGCTTTGGGTCCGGAAGTAAGCGGAACCGGACGTCGTCGCGCCGTCTCGCGTTCGTGAGTGTCTGCCGAAGCCATGACGAACGAGTCAGCAACGTTGGCAGCGTGTCGAACGCGCTTGCCCAAAGCATGAGTTTTGCACCAGCTGTAAGCGCCTGATTGGGCAAGCCGGTAGGCCAGCAAGCAGTTGAGTTACAGCAGTGAGTTACAGAAGTCAAGGCGGGATGTCACAAATGCATGGACCAATTTAGATTTGGTATCCCTGTCTAAGCAAGCCCGAATTCCAGCAACTAATTACGCAGCTGAAAGTAGGCAGACTTGACTGGGGAGTTGTTTTGGTCGTTCAACAAAAGGTCACTTTGAAACACGACACCTTGGTTTTGTGCAGATTCAACGGGAGATTTGCTGGCACAGCCTATTTTTAGTGTTAGCCTTTCCGATTTCTGGAGACGCCGTAAGAGATGGCCGGAAAGTGGTATTTCGGGGAGAGAGCAGACGGCGGCGGATGTCAGATTGTGGCCGACGTTACTCTCGACAAAGCAAAACAAGGTCGCTTTATTCGCCTAAAGAAACGATGTCGCTGCCGAAGGTCGAGGTCGCCAGAGTCTCGTGATCGCCTCTCGGCAATCGGGCGCTGCGCTCCGTCCTCTTGGTCTGCCCAACCGATGCTGAGCGCAAGCGTACGGCGGGGCGCACAGGTGCGCGCTCGAGAGCTCGACGAAGCTCGGCTTCGCCGTCTGTCGCGGCGGATTCGCAGCGATTCAGAGCAGAGGCGGGCCGGCGGGAGAGAGCGCGGCGACAACGGCCGACTCCCCGCCTCGTTCGACGGGCCTGCAGCAGGCTCTTCCGGCACGCAGCTTCCGGCGGAAGCGGAAGCGAAAGCTTCGCGCGGCTCTCAAGCTCCGAGTCGGACAATTCGTCGACCTTCGCTCGTCGGGCTAAGGTCGACGGTCGAAGGTCGAAGGTTGCAGCGCTCCTCCTCGGCTAAGAGCGGAAGAGGAGGAGCGCTGCAACCACGACGCCGGCAGTGACGAGGCCCGAGGCTCCTAAGAATGAAAAATAATAAAATACAAATTCCTATACAAGATCCTAAAATACAATATAAAATACAAGATAAAATAAATAAAATACAAAATAAATACAATACAAACTAAATAAAATACAAGATCCTAAAAAAATAATTATAATAGACAACTAAATAACGTATAAATAATATAAATAGTAATAATAAAAAACAACGAAGCCTGTCGCCGATCGGCGCACCGATGCAGGACCTGGGCAACCGGGCGCGACTTCGCCGTAGAGCCATCTCGGTCGAGCGATGCACCGCCTCGTCGCCGCCCCGCCGCCCCCCCCCCCCCGCTCGGCCGACTGCCTCCCAAAGCCGGACGCTGGCCGTGCGCTTCGGACATTTGAGCCGCAGGACGTTCGAGCGAGCCGGCACCGCGGATGGTCTCAAGCGCTCGCTCGAGCGCGACCGAGGGAGCGACGCTCCGAGAACAACCGCGTTCTCACGGGCCATCTCCGGGCCGTGCTCACAAAACGCCGCGCTCAGAAACAGCGCGAAGCCGCAAGCGTTGCGAAAAGTCGCTGTACCTCTTGAGCTTCTCTCGCAACCAGAGTCGGGAAATTCGGCTGCAACAGCAAAAATGTCGGGAAAGAGCTGAGGCCGTAACGAATTGCATTCACCGCGGCGCCGGATTACGAACGAGAGTCAGCCAAATCGTCAAGCATGGTGCAAAAGTGAAACAAAAGCGAACCAGTGAACCACTTTGTGTCTAAATATTTTTCCCTTCTCTGTCAAAAGCGTCCTATTCAACACTATATATATATATATATATATATATATATATATATATATATATAATATATATATATATATATATATATATATATACATATAGATAGATATATAATATATATATATATATATATATATATATATATATATATATATATATATATATATATATATATATATATATGGTTCAGGAGCAGGGACCGCACAGCTTCCGACACGGAAATGGCGTCCGAGACAGACAGCAGCCGCAATGCCGTCCGTTCCTTGCGCTCCATGCCGAGGTCCGCCAGGCAGGCTTCATTATCCAGCCACCCGGAGCACCGACCACGAAAGGCCTCACTCAACACTGCTGACCATGGTTTATTTATATATTCCAACCTCTCTCTCTCTCTCTCTCTCTCTCTCTCTCTCTCTCTCTCTCTCTCTCTCTCTCTCTCTCTCTCTCTCTCTCTCTCTCTCTCTCTCTCTCTCTCTCTCTCTCAGTGGCTTTTAAAGTCCCCATCTGCTTCCTCCTCCTCCATATCTGCCTATACATATCAATGCATACATATGTATGTGTGCTCATGCATTATATCTCGCTAATCTCTCTCTCTCTCTCTCTCTCTCTCTCTCTCTCTCTCTTACTCCCTATCTCTGTCTGTCTCTGTCTCTGTCTCTGTCTCTGTCTTTGTCTCTGTCTTTGTCTCTGTCTCTGTCTGTCTCTATGTCTCTCTCTGTCTCTCTGTTTCTGTCTTTCTGTCTCCCTGTCTTTCTGTCTGTCTGTCTCTGTCTCTCTGTCTCTCTCTCTCGCTCTGTCTCTCTTTGTCTCTCTCTCTCTCTCTTTCTCGCTCTCCCTCTCTCATTCTCTCTTTCTCTCTGTCTCTCTCCCTCTCTTTCTCTATCTCTCTCATAAGGGTTGCTACCAGTTTCGCGAACGCATGCCCTGCGACTGCCTCTCTGGACGTCCCCGCGCGTGCGCACGCTACCTACTGAATGCAGCTCCCTGATTAAAAGTTGCGGAGCTCTTTGGCGTTGATCGCATCGGTCTCTCTGAGCCCGTCGTCGGTGCCACGCTTGAGGTACGGCCGGCGGCAGCGGTTGACGGCGAACGGGATGTAGAACCGTAGTCCGCGCTGTGAGGCCGCGTCGTCGCTCCTGAGCGGCAATAAATCAATTAAATTAAATTAATAGGTAAAATAAATAAAATTAGATAATATAAATAAATAAATATACTGATCTGCGACCGTATTGCCGCCACCCGCGAGCGTTCGCCTTCGCGAGCTACAACTCGAAAGCCTGACACCTGTCACGAGGCTGGCGGCTGCAGCAGGCAGTCGATCGGAATCTGTCGTCGCGGGCGACCCAGATGCCATGACGATACTTGAAGACATGCGCGACACCTGCAATGTCTCCATCGTCGCCCATGCAGACGCCGCCGCCTTCGACGTCGGCCTAACCGCCGACGTAACCGCTGCGTCTCCCGCCGTCTCCGCCGCCGTAGCCACCGCCGTCGTGGTCGTCTCCTTTGCACCCGTAGTCCAGGCAGGCGCGGTCACAGTCGCTGGCTCGCGGTTCTCGTTGGATTTCAAATCTCCTTCGCCGCCGCCTCCTCCTCCTCTCACGGTCAACATTTGGTCTAGAGGTACAAAGACAGGAGTCTCGCGCTATGTTGGCGGCGCAGCGAAGTGACGACAAGGTTACGCAACATCGGTCGCAGCGCCTTTCGTCGCATCGCACTACAGCGTCGCCATTCCTGTCCATTCCCAGAGTACCAACTTGAGGTTAAGCCACTTTTTTTGCGGTTCAAAAAATGGGTCACCGAGGCACTAATTTTAGGTGACCGTTGCAAAGCTTGATAAGTCACTAATTTCAATTCTAATTTCGTTCTTTTTCCTACGATTAAGCATTTTTAATAACGACTAACTATCGATTAAGCGATTAATTTCCTACGATTAAGCCGGTTTTGCAAGCAACTTGCTTTTGCAGGCGACCCGCGCGTCCTCAGAGATCATTCCGCTCTCAGTATAAATTTAACAGAGGAGAGCGCTCACGTCGCCGCGAGCCGCGCTCAAAAGAATTGAGTTCCATCGCCCGCTACACAAGTAGTTGGACACCTGATCTGAGGCCTGGGGCGAGCCGTGCGTGCGTCGGGCGGAGCATCTCTCCATCTTGGCAGGTTGATTTAGATGATGTCACGTCCGCTCAAGTTTCGAGCGCTTCCCCTCCGCCCGCGGCCGCCCACGCGGCGCTCGTAATCGCGACGCACCAGAACCGGTTCCTGCTACGAAGCGCCGCCGCCGCGCTCCACTCGAGTTTCTAAGAACGCCGCTGAAACGCGTCACCATCCTCGTCCGCAGGAGAGCTTAAGCGGTGGCGGCGGCGGCGGATGGGCGCCCTCAAGCGGCGGCACAGCATGCATGTCCAGGAGTGGCCTGTTCAGCGCGTCGCCGACACTCGCCGCCGCGATGCGGCACCAGCGGCGGCGACGACGACAAAGGTCGCGGACGAAGTCCTCGACGAAGCCACTGAGGGGGAAGCCGGCTTCTGCGGCATCCGCGGCATCCGAGGCCGCGCGCGCTGTGCCGAGCGGCGCGCTCGGCCATTTTCCGCGGGCGGCCATTTCTCCCAGACGGAGAGGTTCGTCGCGGCCGCTGCGGCGCGGCCGCCAAGCCAGCGAGGAACGGCGGAAGGATGGTCCCTGGCAGAGGGTCAAGGCCGGCTCTCGCCGCGCCGCCGCCGCCTCGCGTACCTTGGGCCGTCGTCGACGACTCGCCGTGACCGCGGTCGCTGCTCGGTTCGCCGGTCACGTGATCGCGGCCACCGCTCGTCGCGCCGCCGTCGCGCGAGGAGGCACTCGCGGACGCCGCCGGCGTCGAGGCCGAGGTCGAGGTCGCCGCCGCCGCCACCTCCGCCGCCGGACCGCTCGAGGCAGTGGATGCGGCGGCGGCGATCGCTCCGTCCATCGTCGTCGTCGTCGCCGACTGCGGAGCGCCGGTCGGGCCGTTCGGGCGAAGTTCCAGCGAAGCCATCGACAGATCGGACATCGGCTGCTGCTGCTGCTGCGTCGCTTCAGGCGCGTTCGTCGTCGTCGTCGTAGCGGCCGTCGCCGCGTCGTCGGGGACGGTCGTCGCCGCAGCCGTCGTGGCCGTCGCGCTCGCGCCAGGCACCGACTCGACAGCCGAAGAGCTCAGAGTCGCGACGACGACAAACGAAAAGTTCCGGTCGCCTTTTGACGACGTCGCAGAGACGATCGTCGCTCCAGCCGTTGATTCGCGGATCGATCCGCCATCGGTAGCGAAGCCGCGAGCGGCGTCGCTACCGGTGGTTGCTGCGGAGGTGCCGAGCGGCGTTCTGGCGGCGGCGTGTGAAGACAAAGACGAGGCGGACGAAGACGTCTGCGCTGCCTCGGCCTCGGCCTCGTGCGCACTGACCGAAGTGACCTCGGGCGACCGCCCGGATGCGGATGCGTCTCCGCTCTCGTCAGGCCGCTCGGAGAAGCCCGCGGTAGTGACTCCGCCGCCCGGGCCGCTCTTAGTGGTCGCGCCGTCGCCGCCGCCGCTGCCGCCGCCGCCGCCGCCACCGCTGCCAGACGATTCGGGAGGAAAAGTAGAGGATTCGAGAAACGACAGCGTCGTTGGCTGCGTCGAGCGGGCACCTGTCGTCGCTGCGTCTCTGCCTACAATTGAGTCGGCGAAATCGGCGGATACGCCGCCGATCCGCTGACTGATCTGACTGTCGGCAGACATTTCGACATTCGGAGCTCCACGAGCTGACGGCGGCGGCGGCGGCGGCGGCGGCGGTGCTGCTCGACGATTCTCGAGAGTTGTCTTTCCTGCTGCTCGTCAACGGCGCGTCTGAGCGCTCGCAATGATTGAGCGATCCTGGCTTCCGGTTCGCGCCTCCGCCAGAGGCCGCTCTTCACGGGGGGGGGGGCGAGGGAGACGGACGGCCCGCATGACGGACGCTCTCGTGCGCCGCGGCGTTCAGCCGCTGCGGGCCATCGTAAAGAGACGCGATTCCGCGCGTGTCTCGCGTGTCCGCGTGCGTCTCAGTGTGCCATTGCTATGCCTTCCGGGTGCCCTACCGATGCCCTAAAGATGCCTTACGGTGACCGCGGATGCCTTTCGGCGACTATTCGTGCCCTAACTATACCTTCCGGCGACTACCCGTGCCTACGACGGCCCTCTGCCCCGATAGCGTTAGTATCCAGTGCCAGCATCCAAGCATCCGGTAAAAGTTTAGCATGCGCAGCAATCTGTCACCCTCGTCAATGTTGGCCAGGCTCGCGGGGGTTGGGGGTAACTCCAGGCGGAAGAGTCGCGATTGCATCACTGAGACGAGTGAAGGGTTAAATAGCAAAGCTCCGAAGATTAAAGGTGAAAGGTGAGAGAATCGGGGGGGGGGGAATCAGGAACAGGTACACGTGAAAGCGGGATATCGCGGCGAATGTGAGAGAATGTGAGACCGAAAGGAAAGGAAGAAAGGAAGAAAGGAAAGGAGAGGAAGAGACAAGAGAAGCGAGGAGAAAAAGAGAGAAAGTAGACCAAAAGAGAGAAGAAAACAAGAGAAAAAGTGAGAGAGAGAGAATAAGTTATAATGAGAGAGGTAGTTCCTGAGTGAAAGAGAGCGTAAGGCTAGAGTTACAAGATGAGAGAGAGAGAGAGAGAGAGAGAGCAAGAGAGAGAGAGAGAGACAGAGAGAGAGAGAGAGAGTGAGAGATTAATAAGAGAGTAAGAGAGAAATGTAGTATGAGAGAAAAAGACAGTGAGAGTGAAATTTAGGAGGTACCATGCAAGAAAGTTACAGAGAAAGAGAGAGCGATAGAGAGAGTTACACAGGCGGAGTTATAGATAGAGCGAGAGAGAGAGATAGAGAGAGAGAGAGAGAGAGAGAGAGAGAGAGAGAGAGAGAGAGAGAGAGGGGGGAGAGAGAGAGAGAGCTAAAGAAAGAAAGAGAGAGAGAGGAAGGGAGAGTTAGAGAAAGTTAAAGATAGAGAAAACTGGGAGAGTGATAGAGAAATACTGAGAGAGAGAGAGAGAGAGAGAGAGAGAGAGAAATAGAGGGAAACATAGAGAATAAGAGATGTAGAAAGAGTGGGAAAGATAGATATATAGATTGGTAGAGAGAGAGAGAATAAATTATACAGAGAGAGGTAGTTCCTGAGTGAAAGGGAGAGAGAGAGAGAGAGAGAGAGAGAGAGAGAGAGAGAGAGAGAGAGAGGGAGAGAGAATACATTATACAGAGAGAGGTAGTTCCTGAGTGAAATAGAGAGTGGGAGACAGAGAGAGAGAGAGAGAGAGAGAGAGAGAGAGAGAGAGAGAGAGAGAGAGAGAGAGAGAGAGAGAGAGAGAGAGAATAAATTATACAGAGAGAGGTAGTTCCTGAGTGAAAGAGAGTGTGGGAGAGAGAGAGAGAGAGAGAGAGAGAATACATTATACAGAGAGAGGTAGTTCCTAAGTGAAAGAGAGAGTGAGAGTGAGGCTAGAGGTAAAAGATGAGAGTGAGGCTGCAGGTACAAGATAAAAGTGAGGCCAAGGTACAAGATGAGAGTCTCAGCATAGCAAGCAGCCGCATAATGAACCCTCACCACCATGTCGAGTCGCCGAGTCTTCCGGCTTCGCCGAGCTGACGACTTCGTGCATCGTCTCAAAAGCAGTTGCCGGCAGCGACGCCTCGGTGCTCGACCACTCTGTGGTGGCGGCGGCGGAGAACGGCAGGTTTGTCGGAACGATCGATGACACCGGCGCAGTCGACTCGGAGGCAGGTGAGCAGAGACGACGTCTCTCGCTTAAATCTGAGGAAGAAATAGGTCCCTTCGCGAGCTCAAATTGTTTGATGGTCAATGCAAGGCCACTGCCAGTTCAAGCGAGAGATCGTTTATTCCGTCCTGAACGCAGCGCTTGGGTATGGGAGTGCGGCTTGGCGGGCACACGGGAAAGCGCAACGCGCCGCCGGCAATGCTGAACGCAAACGCTGCGTGCTCCGTCACTTGTCCTTTCCTAATCATTAATTACGTTTTAAAAGATTTTTTAATACGGTATATATTTTGATCGGTATATAATCATATATATATATATATATATAATAATAATAATTCACTTGATAAAGCGTCCTCAGAGAACTTTATCTCTCTCTAGGCGCTTTACATTTGCTGTAAAGTGAAATGCAATTGAATGGTAAGTAAAATCATGCTTGAAAAACAAACGAAATGAATATATATATACATATATATTATAGAAATTATATTTATATATATATATATTAATATTATAGAAATTATATGCTTCTATTTTTTTTCATTTTTCCATTTCATGTCCTTCCCTTTCCTGCACGCAGGAGTGTCGGCGGCTGCCATGAGATGAAGTGAAGCAGGAGGAAATGTGAAAGAGTCCTACTCTAGAAAACTTAATCGACGTGCAAAATCTAATGCACACTCGACTCAACCGTTACGACTTTACGCCCTTGCGACGCTCACACCTCCACTATTACCTAGCTTAAACTCGAAAAAACTCCAACTCTCCACTCACATTTCTCTCTCTCTCTCTCTCTCTCTCTCTCTCTCTCTCTCTCTCTCTCACTCATCCTCTCACGTAATCTCCCCGTAATCTCGTAACCTCATGCGATCACTCTGTTTCCCTCTCTTCCTTCATTTATCTTTGTCTCTCTTTCTGCATCCATTTCCTGCTGTATCAATTGCTCCTTGGCGCCCGAGCTTGCTAATTATGTTAATTTATTAATAGTTATTATTATATCACTATCATCATTTGTCGTGGGTGCATCGTGACCATCGCATTTCCGCTTCAAACTTCAGAAACTACGAATAGTCGACTGTCAATCTGTCAGTAATACTTGAAATGACGCCTACCAAGAGAAAGAAAGCATCGCTTCAACTCCGTAGCTCATCACCGGAACCGGAACTCTGTTACGAGCGTTTCGCGATTCAGTCCAAGGGCATTAGCGGGCTCTCGATACGACTTTTCTCTCTGCGCAGCCAGCGCTCGTAGCAACCTCCGAGGTCAAGGCCGCCCTTACGCCCCCCCCCCCATCTACGCCCCCGACGCTCGCAGGCGTCTGTCTGTGCGTTCACGGTTTCCCTTTCGCAGCCGCGACAGCACTTGGCTGGCCGCTTGGCTCACGCTCACGGAACCTTCTCGAAGCCTCTCGCGCGGCTCGGCCCGGAAGCGCGCGCATGCGCGTGCAGCTCTGCCCGGAAGCGCGAACGCGTCTCCTCCGGCACCTGTCGGACGCTTCGAAAAGCGCGGCCGCCGGCGCGGCCCGCTCGCGGCTCACCACCGTACGGAATCGTCACGCCGACGGACGTGCGGACGACGTCCGGTCGAAACTTGCGCGTCTTCACCGCCACGCACCTGACGACCTGCACGTCGTTGACGTCGGCCGCGAGCCTGGCGTTCGCGTACGTCGTGCGAGCAGCGCTGCCGCCGACTTCGCTCACCGCCTGCGCGTCGGCGGCGGCCGTTGCGGACCGCCACGCGCAGCCGCTCGCCGCGCCCGCCGCTTGAAAGTAGACGCCGTACGGCGAATCGGCAACGACGAAGCACGTGACCGAGACACTGTCGCCGCTCGTGAATCTGCGACTCGAGATCGGCGACTCGAGAAAGGCGACGACAGTCGCGTTCACTGAAAGACGCAACGCCGCGTGACGCGACGGGGGCGACGGGGGCGACGGGGGCGGCGGGGGCGGCGGGGGCGGCGGGGGCGGCGGGGGCGGCGGGGGCGGCGGGGGCGGCGGGGGCGGCGGGGGCGGCGGGGGCGGCGGGGGCGGGGGGGGGGGGGGGGGGGGGGGGGGGGGGGGGCGGGGGGGGCGGCGGGGGCGAGGGGCGCCGCCGGCCGGTCGTCCGCCGAGTCGTACCGGCCGCGCCGCCGCCGCCGCTGCTTCGCGGTCGTGGAGGCGGAGCCGGAGGAGGAGGAGCTGGGCTCGCGCGCTGACGCGCACGCGGTTCGGAACCGCCCGGCCACCGCCGCGCGGGGGGGGGGGCCGGGCGGCGGCGCAGGAAGCGATGCCGCGCGCATGCGCCGCCGCGGGCGGAGACTCGCCGCTCTCCTGGCTCGAGCTCGCGTTGTAGACGAGCGAGCCGCCGCTGTCGCGCAGCGAGCACCACGCGCTCTCGCCGCCGTCGCCGAAGCGGTAGTCGTCGAAAGCGTACGTGAAGTAGGACTCGTCGCTCAGCAACGCGAACGTCCGCTCGCGTCCGCTCGCTTCGTGCCCGATCGTCGCCCTCGCTCCGACGTCGGCCACGTAGGCGACGTAGCACGTGACGTTGTAGAGAAGTAGTCCGTCGTCGCCGCCGCTCTGCGTCCGGCTCACGTGCACTTCCGTGATCGGATATTGCCACGTCCTCGGATCTGCACGACGACGCGCGAGCATCGCATCGAGCAGATGGCGACGCCTCCGTCTACGATCGCAGCGATTGCAGACGGAGCGAGAGCCTCACTAGGGGGCGCCTCTCTCTCCGCTGCCTCTACACGCTGCCTCTACACGCTGCTTCTATCCGCTGCCTTAAAATATTAGGATAAAGGATGGTACCTTAGCCGAAGGAGCCCTGACCAGCCGACTCAGGCTAGGTCACGATCAGATGTCACGACTCTGCCAGGACGGCTCTTCTGACTTAACCACATTTAAAAATAAACTAAACACGCATCTATATATGGAATATATTTATATATATATATATATATATATATATATATATATATATATATATATATATATATATATATATATACATACACACACACATTAAATATATATATATATAGCCTGGAATTCACTCCCAACTTGCGTCAGAATATTCTGACTTGATCACATTTAAAAAGAACTTAAAAACATCTATTTAAGACGACATTTAGTGGGTCCCTATAATCACAGGGACCCACTAAATGTCGTCTTAAATCGTCCTTTATGTGCGTGTGCACGCTATTACCGTGCCACTAACCACACTTGCGTGCTGACCCTGTGCATGTCACCCCTAACCATGTTATTCAGGTTGTTTATTCAGCACAGCACGCTACGATTGACCATTCGAGCGTGCTTCTTTTGCAGCAAATGTAAAGTGCCCAAATGGAGATTCAGTTTTCTGAGAGCGCTCTATCAAGTGTATTATTATTATTATTATTATTATTGTCATTAGCATAATTATTATCTCGGCCAGGCATGCCGGGAGCAAGCGCTCCTGGCACTCGGTCAAAAGGCAGATCGATACTCCCGCAGCCTCAGCCTCGGCGCTCGCGAACGCGAACGTGCACGACTTCAGAGCTCTGAAGAAGCATTAGTCTCTCACTAAAGAAGCGTGTCGAAACGGCTGCCGCGACGCGCCCGAAATCTCGCGGCAGACGCGCTTCGCTCACTGGTGACCATCAAGGAGCTTGTGACGACACTCGTTCCAATCCGCCCGCTGCACGTCACCGTCGCTCCGTCGGTGAAGCCAGTGGGAGCACCGCCCCGGCTGCCGTCCGACACGAGCGTTCGCGTCGTCACGCACTCGTCCACCGTGTCGTTGTCGTACGGTCGGACGCAGTTCGCGCGCGTCGTGTATTGGTAGGAGTGAGGGTCGCCTGCGAGGGTGCATTCGAATTGCGAGGGCGCATTTCGCCTCAGCCGCCGCCGCTAGAATTAAGCGCCGCATCTATCGAGGAGCGTCCGCTCGCGCGACATCGTTGTCATCATCGTCATCCTCGTCACTCACAGCGCGACAGCGGCCTCTGGCGTCAGCCGCGGCAGCGGCGTCTGCGATGCGCGCCGCCGCCGCTGACACGCCGCCCCCGCCGCCAGCGCGCTAAGGCTGCGGGGGCGGCCGCGGCGGCGAAGCTCTGCCGCAACTCACCGGGATTGGCCACAATCTCAAGGTCATCCAGAGCGGGCGAGGAGCGGACGGAGCAGACGAACGACAGGCTCCTGCTGCCGACATTAAGTGTCGGTGGGTAGAGCACTGCGAACAGCGACGACGCGCCGTCGTAGTCGCCGCCATCGCCTCGTCTCATGCGGCGGCGCCCGGCAGGCGCGCGTGAACGCACGCGAAGGGCCATCATCGGCGGCGGCGGCCATTGTCCTCGAGTCACGCAGGCGCGTGCGAGCTTCGCTACCGGCGGCGCTCACCGGGTGTGAAGCTGTAATTTCGCACCAGCTGCGGCGGCGTCCTGTCCTCGAGGAACGCGGGCTCGACGCCGCCGCCGGCTGCGACCGGCCCCGCGCGCGCGCCGACGCAGTAGAACGTCGTACGTCTAAACCGTCCCACGTCGAGCATGAGGGCCTTGAACGGCACGAACTCGTACTGGGGCTGGTCGGCGAGCAGACGCATTGCGCATCCGGTCGCGTCTGGCGAAGCGACGGCGAGCGAAGCAAACGCGAGCTGAGAGCCGGCGCCAGCCTCCACGCTTCCTGCGGCGGAGGAGACGGGAAGACGGAGTGACGTAGAGGTCAAGCTGCGGTAAGCACTCTCGGTCACAGCGAGCGCTCTTCAGCTCCGAGAATCGCTGGGCTGGCGCTGCAATAATTAGTGGAGAGTGCGCGGCGGCAATAGTTGGGGCTGCAGCGCATACATTACGCGACGACGCGAGCTCGAAAACGACGAGCCCTCAGCGAACGCCATCGAAAACGTCGCGGCAGCCATTGCAGTCTTTCACTTTGCACTCTCTCTCTCTCTCTCTGTTTCTCTGTGTCCCCCCCTCTCTCTCTCTCTCTCTCTCTCTCTCTCTCTCTCTCTCTCTCTCTCTCTCTCCCTGTTGCGACATCCCTGACTTGTCCACATTAAAAAGAAACTAATATATTTTTTTATCTATTTATCCCAGCATCTAGTGGGTCCATGTGATTTGTCATTTATGTGCGTATGCGTGCTGACATTGTTGCACGCTGCCGAGAACCACACTTGCATGCTGACCCTGTGCATGTCATCCCTAACCATGTGACTCATGTTGTTTATCGAGCATGATACCATTCACCATTCGATCGTGTTTCCTTTGCAGCAAATGTAAAGCGCCGAGAACGAGATTGAGTTCTCAGGGGACGCTTTATCAAGTGTATTATTGTTATTATTATTACTATTATTATTATCGCCCGCGGCCGTAGCGGCGCCCGCGGCCGCTCGCGGATGTGGATCTCAGCGGTTGTTGCAGCCTCGTAGCTTGTGGTGTATTGCCTCTGTATTGCCTCCGTGTTGCCTCTGTATTGCCTCTGTATTGCCTCTGTATTGCCTCTGTATTGCCTCTGCATTGTGGCACCCTCTATCTATGGGGCTGGTTTGGCCCAGCGGATAAGGTGCTCGCCCCGACCGAAGGTCTGGCCGAGGTCGTGGGCTCGAGCCCCGTGGCATATGGGAAGTGCCTGAATAGAGCTATAAAAATGAATTGTACATAGTTATATTCCCCTCTATCTAGTGACGCCCCCTATCTAGTGGAGAAGCGAGCGGCGAGCGGGAGAGAGAGAGAGAGAGAGAGAGAGAGAGAGAGAGAGAGAGAGCGCGTTGCCGCTCTCTCTCTCTCCGCTGCTGCAGCGTCGCTGTTGCGCAGCGAAGCAGCGACAGCGAGTCCTCGAGCTTACTCGCGAGTCCTCGAGCTTACTCGCGAGTCCTCGAGCTTACTCGCGAGTCCTCGAGCTTACTCGCGAGATTCTGGCTGCGGCTGCTGCGGCTGCGCTTTCGCAAGCGACTTGCCATTGGAGCACGTGAGCAAAGTGGCGCCCGCCTCATCCTGCAGCTGATAGCGATCGTAGCGCCGTGCCGTCAGATTGCGCACCACGCACGTCGCCGCGAGCCAGACGCCGTCCTCGCCCGTCGGCGTCCTCTCGACGGCGTGCGAGATGTTGCTCGTCGCGACTTCCCAGCCGGTGCCTGTGGCAAGAAAACGGCGGAAGAAGAGCGCCGATTTTCGGCCCTGACCCCGAGGGTCAGGGGTTGGAGGCCGGGGGGGGGGGGGAGCGCGGGAGTGCGTCGACTGACTCCTCTAGTCTCTGTCGTCTCCTTCCTCTCGTCTCTGACTGACGCCTTTCAATCTTCCGCCGGTCTCGAATGGTGATTTGACGACGACGCCAATGAATGGGACGTTTCTAGAGCTTTCGTCTGGCCGCTCAGCGGTCAGCGTCGACTGAAGCAGGGCCGCCCGACGTGCTACGCCGGCCCGGCGAAGGTCATCGGATGATCCTGTCTATCAGAATATCGATCGATCGGCAATCGCCAAAACCTTCCCTCTCCCTAACTAACTCTCCTTAGTGTAAATCTCCGTCTCACGCTTTTCAGCTTTCAGGTCTCTTTGCAATCTCTCTCTCTCTCTCTCTCTCTCTCTCTTTCTTTCTCTCTTTCTCTCTCTCAGTTCAAGGTCGGAAGTGTCTACGTAGACGAGTCTAAGCTACTAGTCTAACTTAGACGAGTCTAAGTAAGGCCAGGCGGAGGGAGCCGTCTCGTCAGCGGGAGCGCGCGAGCTCAAAAAGACGCCCAAAAGACGCGGAAGCCGAAAGAGCGCCATGCCGAAGAGTGCGCCGCGACAGAGCGAACTATTGGCGGAGACCCTGCGCTCCGGCAGGGTCTCGCCGAACACCAAGCGCGCCCTAGCGCGCCCGGGCGCGCGCGCGACGGCCGCGCGTCGCTCACTGGTGACCGTCGAGTAGCTGCTGACGACGCTAGCGCCGATTCTTCCGCTGCATGTCACCAGCGCTCCAGCGCTGAAGCCGACGGGCACCGTGCCCCTGAAGCCGTACGACTGCAGGCTGCGACTGGTCATGCACGCGTCCACCGTGTCGTCGCGCTGTCTGCTGCAGTTCACGCTCGCCGCCGGATACTCGTAGGACGGCGTGTCGCCTGCAAGCGCGAGCGTGCTTCGCAGGCAGCGCCGAAAGTAAACCAAAGCCGAAGCCCCGTCGCTATACCGCGGCTCCGCGCCGAGCGGCTCCGCGCCGAGCGGCTCCTCGATGAGCGCGGGCGGGCGACCACTTCCTGCTCACCGCCGGGACTGACGACGATCGTAAGGGCGTCCAGAGCGGGCTGCGAGTAGACGGAGCAGATAAACGACAGGCCGCCGCTGCCGACCGTCAACGTCGGCGGATAGAGCACTGCGAGGGAGAGAGAAAGTTGTCCGAGCTTGCATCGTTTCCCTCCCAGCCGCATGCGCGCACGGACGCTCTCTCTCTCTCTCTCTCTCTCTCTCTCTCTCTCTCTATCTCTCTCTTTCTCGCTCTCTCTGTCTCTCTCTGTCTCTCTCTCTCTCTGTCTCTCTCTGTCTCTCTCTCTCTCTCTCTCTCTCTCTCTCTCTCTCTCTCTCTCTCTCTCTCTCTCTCTCTCTCTCTCTCTCTCTCTCTCTCTCTCTCTCTCTCTGTTCTCTCTCTCTGTCTCTCTCCCTCTGTCTGTCTGGCTGTCTGTCTGGCTGTCTGTCTGTCTGTCTGTCTGTCTGTCTGTCTGTCTGTCTGTCTGTCTGTCTGTCTCTCTCTCTCTCTCTCTCTCTCTCTCTCTCTCTCTCTCTCTCTCTCTCTCTCTCTCTCTCTCTCTCTCTCTCTCTCTCTCTCTCTCTCTGTCTCAGGGGAGCCGCGCGGAAGGCTCTCCGGGAGAGCAGCGAGCGCATGCGCAACGGGGGCGCCGCCACTGCTCTGCGCCGCAGCAGCCGGCGGCGCTCACCCACCGGGTGTGAAGCTGTAGTTTAGCGCCAGCTGGGGCGGCGTGTAGTCCTCGTGGAACAAGGGCTCGACGCCGCCGCCGGCGGTCGGCAGTAGCTCTATCCAGACGCCGACGCAGTAGAACGTCGTGCGTCTAAAGCGCGCCACGTCGAGCATGAGAGCCTTGAACGGCACGAACTCGGTGCCCGGCGCATTTCCGAGCGTGCGCACGACGCATCCTATGTCGGGCGCGGTGGCGAGCGATGGGTACTCGAGCTGCGAACCGGAAGTGGCCGTCGCTCTACCTAAGGAGCAGGAGGAGGAGGAGGAGGCGAGAAATGAGCGGTCAGCCGCAGCGCCAGAGCTCCGGCGACCGATTTGCGCCGCTGCAATGGTGACAAAAAGCGGCGAAGGAAAGCGATGCTAGAGCATCAAGCTGGATTGCACAGCGCGCGAAACCATTCGCCCGCTCCAGCGCTTCAGGCGCGCTTCCGCCTCGCACGCTCATGTGCTTTCGCCTCTGGCCTTTGGCAGCCGATTTTTGCCGCCATTCATATGTTGAGATTAAGACTGGCGGCCCCCCAGCCGAGACTCGTCACCACAGCTGCCGCCGGGCCATCGGCCGTCGAGCAGTTTATGGACGCTGGCCGACGAGCCAAAAAAGAGTGGTCGCTGTGTCGTTCGTATGCACCGGAAGCTGGCCAGCGTTCGCCTCCATTTTGACCGAGCATTGCCCTTCCACCTTCCCAGCTATGAGTAGCCTTTGCAAGTTCAATCGTACTAATACTAATAATTACGAAACCTTTGTAACTTTATTAAAATAATTATGAAAAATTAATAATTATTAAACATTTAATAATTAATTTAATAATTAATAATAATAATGAAACATTTGTATCGAGCACAGAAAGAACTACAGCTCTGTTCAGGCGGCACTCTTCAACGCTGGAAAAGAACCGTGTTAATTGGTTAACGATAAAAAATACGATCTTGGTAGGTATGAGCACACAAAGGACAACGGCTTAGCTGACAAAAACGACCCAGCTAGGTGAATCGAGTGAGAAGAACGGGCTGTACGCGGCGAAAGCTGGCGGCTAGGGAGTATTTCAGGCGGCTAGGGCCGGAGCGAGAGAATACTATGACCTAGACTTTGAGCGGTCTCAAAGTCGATACCCTGCCCGATGATGGGCAGCCGGTGCAGGTCGGTGTCGAGAAGCGGCGTCACGTGGCGGTTGATACGCTCAAGAAGGCCGAGCCATGCTGAGGAGTTTTATGCAAACGCTTGCACGCGTCTCATTGTCTTAGGCAGGAGAACTTGCGAGTTGGCGCCCTATTGCAGCGGCGCAGGCGGGAGGACTAGTGAGTTGGCGCCTTATTGCAGCGGCATAGGCAGAAGGACTGGCGAGTTGGCGCCTTATTGCAGCGGCACAAGCAGGCGGACTAGCGAGTTGAGAGGCACAGAAGTCTAGACTGGATGCTGTCGCAGTGCTTGGATCTACGATGACCGCCGCTGGTATCTAACCAACCGCAAGGTTCTGCAGTGCCCGGATTGAGATCCGGCCCGTCTTGGCTTAATCCTAACAACGCACCCCTGGATGTGCGTGGGCATTCGTTCCTCTTCGTCAAAGATCAAGGTCAAGCATCGGAATCAGCGGACCTCGAAAAGTGTGTCAAGCGACGCGCAGGTCAGACGGCATTCCGGATATTCTAAACAGCAGCGAGCCGCCTATTGCACTTCGCCGAAAGATGCACCGCGCCGTAATCTGTTCTCGCGCTGCAGCGAGCGGCACCAAGCGGCAACAGTCGTTGTGTTGTCGGGGCGAATGAATGACGCGGCGGCAGCCCCGTTATCCAGTGCGCTTGTCTACTTTATCCAAATGATCTTTACTTCTGAAAAGATTCTCCATCCTTCCCTACTAGACTCTCCGTACATTCCTAATCGATCGATCTTTCCTAAAAAAGAACCAACGGGTCCAGACATCTGAGCGACGACAGAACGCAAAACAATTTCACGCCCAAATTCCCCCGGCACCTGTTAAATAACTAGGAACGCCTGCAAGCGACAATCTGGTTCTATTGAATATTTCTGCCGTTAACTGCCTAGCATGTACACGATTCCCAATCGATGAGGCAATCAGTAGCAATCAGATTCGGGCAGCACTCAGGCGATGAGTGAATCCAATTGCCGATCCTATCAGACAGCAGATCCAATCAGGTAGCAGATCGCAAATCCAATCAAATAGTTGATGTCTGATAGCAGATCCTCCAATCAGACAGCAGATATAATCAGATAGCAGATATCAGATCCAACCAGACAGCAGATCCAATCAGATAGCAGCGTGCAAGGCCGATTCCTGTTCGAAGGTCAGCCGTTCACGGGAGAATTCACTAAATATCTAATTAAGCAGCGTTCGCGCTTCCTAATGAGAGCGGAAGTAATAAAGACACGGCAAAACAACTCCAGTAGCAGCCTTTCCGGCTTTCTGAATAGATTCTCGGCCTTCTTCCGGTATCGCAGGCTTTCGGCTCTCTGTCGCTAACAGACAAACGCCGAAATTTTTGAAGCCGAGACTCGCCACAAACTCAAACGGAGCCGCGACCAAGCGAAGCCGCGCCGGACGAGCTCTAGCCGACGACGAGGCGAGACGTCCTCCGCCCGCCTCTCCGTCCCAGGACGCCTCATTAGGCAGCGACGGAGCGCGGGAGGAAGAGTCCGCGCTGTAGACCGGCGTCCAATGCTTCCGCTCGTCGATCGATCGCTCGCGCCGCTCTCTGGCGGCGTGCGCGAGTGGAGGCGGGTTACGCTCCTGCATAAGCCGCCGCCGCCGCCGCTGCCAGCAAGCAGTCACGCCAACCGAAGCCACTGTGACGAAGAGCGGCCGCCGCCATTGGCGCATCGGCCACCCTTTCCGCCATCCGCCACCTCATCCTCATCCTCATCCGCCATCGGCGCCCTTTCCTTCGACTCGCTCGCTCGGAAATCTTGCCACACTCCCAGCGCGCTCAGCCAGGGCGCGCGCCCTGGCTGAGCCGCCCGCCGCCCGCGAAATCCCCGCAGCACAACCGGAAGCGAGTCGAGTGTCTGCCGAGGAGCAACTGCTGGCATTCGCTCGACTCACCGGAAGCGCCTCGAGCACCGGCAGCGAGTCGTGCGCACCGGCAGCGTGACTCACCGTAGGAGCACGTGAGCAGCGTGGAGTTCATCTCGTCTCGCAGCTGATACTGATAGTAGCGCCGCGTCGTCTGATCCCGCGCCGCGCACGTCGCCAGCAGCCAGACGCCGTACGCGCTCGTCGGCGTCCTCTCGACGACGTGCGAGATGCGGTCCGGCGCGATGTCCCAGTCGGTGCCTGCGGCGGCGCGAAATCAAACGCGAAAAATCGGCCAAAAAATCGGCTGTCGGAGGTTCGCTCTCTCAAAATCTCTCCCTCCCTGTTTCTCTGTCTCTCTGTCTCTCTGTCTCTCTGTCTCTCTGTCTCTCTGCCTCTCTGTCTCTCTCTGTCTCTCTCTCTCTCTCTCTCTCTCTCTCTCTCTCTCTCTCTCTCTCTCTCTCTCTCTCTCTCTCTCTCTCTCTCTCTCTCTCTCTCTCAGTGAGCGCACGGTCGAGCGAGCAGCAGCTGCTCACGACGCCGCACTCGCTCACCGGCCGGCAGTGCTGCTCGAGCTGCGGCGGCGAAGCAGGTTGCAAACGCCGCCATCGCGATAGCCGTCCGTCGCCTCGCTAGCCTTATGGCTGCCGCCGCCATTTCGTGCAACAATCCTCCGACGGTTTCCGCTCGCCGCGCAAAGTCGCTCGAAGGCGAAGGCTGCGCCAAGCGCTCGACGCTCCATGCGCTCAGTGAAGGGAGCTCTCGCTCGATGCAATCCGTGCGCGTGCGCGTCCGCTTTCGCCCGCCAATAGGCAATTAGCGCTACCCTGCGGCGAGCGCTAATTGTCGGGTCGCCGAGAAACTCTTCGCTCGGCAAATCACGAGCACGCTCGCAGTAGAGCTTCTCTCTTTCTCTTTCTCTCTCTCTCTTTCTCTCTCTCTTTCTCTCTCTTTCTCTCTCTCTCTCTGTCTCTCTGTCTCTCCGTCTCTCTGTCTTTCTGTCTCTGTGTCTCTCTGTCTTTTCGTCTCTCTGTGTCTCTCTGTCTTTTTGTCTCTCCGTGTCTCTCTGTCTTTTTGTCTATCCGTCTCTCTCTCTCCCTAAAGTTCGCTCACAAAACTCGGATCGACGGCGTCTCCACGGATGAGTACATAGGCAGCCAGCTGGGCCGTGCGCCGCTAGCCGCGTGAGTGCTCGGTCCACACAGGATCTTTATGGAGTCCGGCCATCCTGCGCAGACTGGACAGCCTCCCGCGCCAAGTGCACAAAGTAGTGCGCAAGTCCTGCGTGCATTAAGCGGCGCGCTTGCAAGTGGCCGGAGCTGAAGCCTTCGGGCGCTGATAGGCTTGCCTGCAGCCGGTGCAATGCAAAGGCAGGCCCCTTGCTAACGCCGAAATAGCGTAGTGTATTTACTGGTGTACTCACTTGTAAGACATATTGCATATAATTATAAATATTTAAACATTTTTTATTAATTAATCTATTTATTTTTATAATATTTAAACATTTGTTATTAAAATGTAGATGTAAATAGTACAAATAAAAATACTCACCATGAAAATCTCGTACCTCGGATGCAAACACATAAGGACCTTTCCGCCATTGCTGCTGCTGGCTGTGGTTTTAATACTAGCATAAGTGAGCGTTGTTTTCAAGGTCAAACTTTAAAAAAATGCCATTCGTTGAATTGCAGCCACTAGCGCCAGCTTGGTTAGGGCATATCGTAAAGTGCCAGTGACAGAGATTCAGTTCTCTGAGAGCACCTTACAAATAATAATAATAATTATTATTATTAGGAGCATCTTGAGTGCGCCCGTCGACCATCGCTATTCTCGTTACTTCAAGGAGCACAAGCTACATTATGCCGAAAAGCTGCGATGCAGCGCGCAGGCGCACGAGTCTTTTCCTCCCACAAATTCCGTGTATCGACGCCACGACGTGCACTCCGCGACATGACCTGCGCACTCCGCGACATGACCTGCGCACTCCGCGACATGACATGCGCACTCCGCGAGCGGCGAAATTGCAGCTCGCGTTTCCCTACCCACAGCTCGCCGGCTCCGCCCAACTAGAGCTTAAGTAATGGACTCGCTGCACTTACCGGGGGAGCCCGACAGACAGCTGCTCAGCTGTCACGACCGCAGCTATCGTGGTTACTTCGTTTCTTTGTATCTCGTTTTTTCTTCTTGTTAAAGTTGGCGAGCTGCATGGACATTACAGAAGACGGAAGAATGGCAGAGGGAGAAGGTGAAGGACAGCGGGAGACGGTGAAGGACAGAGGGAGATGGTGAAGGACAGCGGGAGAAGGTGAAGGGCAGAGCGAACAGACAGGTGAAGGACAGAGGGAGAAGGTGAAAGGCAGATACAGAAGTTATGAAGAGACCTTTACCGTTGCAGTTATGCGAGCGATAAGTTATGCGAGCAGCTACCGCTCAGTCGGTCGGGGCGTCGGCTTTTGTCGCCTCGGCTACCGCGACGCGACGCGATGTAAAGCTGGCTCCAAAGAGTTCTTCGCGCGTTCGACGCGCGAAGAACTCTTCGTGTACGCTAGCGTTTTAAGTACTCGACGAACAAAGCGAACATACCCACGCACGCCCGCCCTGCGAAATCCCGGCCGAAGTGTTCAGCTCCGTGTGGTCTCATGTTGGCTCGATTTGACAGCAGCCATCGCGACCTCTTCGCCTCGAGGGGGCGTACGCCATGCGAGCGCGACGACGCGAAGCGTCATATGAAATGAACTGCATTGTATTGAGTGCTCGCAGTGGCGCCACCTTACGGTGGACACTCGCATCATTAACCTCAGCGAGACCGGTCGCCATCAGTGTGTCCGCCCTGAGCAATGCTGCCAGAGCAACCGCGGCTGGTGCTTCAGCTGCGGTCTCGTCCTCGAACCCGCGGAAGTGATGCTAAACACCCCCTACGACCTAAGATATCATCAGTCCGAGGCCGCGGTGGCAGGGGCGGTGGCGTTGGTGGCGTTGGTGGCGGCGGTGGTGGTGGTGGCGGTGGTGGCGGCGTTGGCGACTGCTGCGGCGGACGCATCCTTTAGGTTGGTCGTCAACGCGTACGTCCTGATCACGTCGGGATCGCGCAGGTCGCCGGCTATCTTCTGCACGCTGTTTTTGTCGCTGTTCGACTCGTAGTTAAAGTCCTTCATGTGCGGACAGCCTTCGCCGAGAGCCCTGAGCGCCTTCGCGAGGCACGCAACCGGAAGCCACGTGACGGGAAGCGCGCCTAACGAACGCTGCGCGTTGCTGCGGCGAGGCGGGGGCGAAGCTTGCCATGCGGATCTCGGCGGCGCGGCGGCGGCGGCTCGGCAGGCAGAAAAAGCGGACGCCGCGCTTGCGAACCCACTGCACCCACCGCGACTACTTCGGCCGCAATGCGGGGACGAAGCGGCAGCGGCGAAGCGGCAGCGGCGAAGCGGCAGCGGCGAAGCGGCAGCGGCTGCGCTTTCCTCGAGGAGCAGGCTTCGCCGCGGTCCGAAGACGCCTGCTACTGCGGCTGCTGCGGCTGCTGCTGCTGCCTCGGCGGGCGGCCAGAACCTGCGCCGTGATTTTGGTGAAGTTGAGTTCGATCATGTTGAGCTTCTGCAGGCCGCAGCGCGTCATCGCCCGAATCAGGCGCTCCGTGAGCGCCACTGTGCGGTCGAGCTGCAGGACGCGCAGGTTCTGGCAGAGCCTGGCTATCACGACCAGACCGTTCTCCGTGATGCCCTCGCCTCCAATGCAAAGCTCCTGCAGGTCGGGCCAGCACCTGCCGACGGTGCCGAGCAAGCGCGTCACTCGGGAGCCCTCGGTGCCCACAAAGCGCGTCGCCGCCTCGACAAACGGACGCCACCAAACGCGAGCGACGGCTGCTTTGGTGGCGGTGGGAACGTGCTCGGGCTTTCTCTCTCTCTCTCTTTCTTTCTCTCTCTCTCTCTCTCTTTCTCTCTCTCTCTCTCTCTTTCTCTTTCTCTCTCTCTCTTTCTCTCTCTCTGTCTCCGTCTCTGTCTCTCTTTCTCTCTCTTTCTCTCTCTTTCTCTCTCTTTCTCTCTCTGTCTGTCTCTCTGTCTCTGTCTCTGTCTCTCTCTCTCTGTCTCTCTTTCTCTTTCTCTCTGTCCCCGTCTTTCTCTTTCTCTCTGTCTCTGTCTCTCTCTCTGTCTCTCTCTCTCTCTCTTTCTCTCTCTGTAACTCACTGCTTTCAGGCTACCGGCATGTGCAATCAGGCGCGATTGCAGCTGGTGCAAAACTCTGCGGCTTTTCTGTCGTGAGCGTCACAGTTACCACATCACGCCACTTCTCGCCGACCTGCACTGGCTACCAGTCAAGCAACTGATTGACTTCAAGGTCTTGTCGCTCACTTTTAGGTTCCTTTATTCTTTGGCTCCAGCCTATCTCTCAGATCTACTCCCCCACCAGGCCAAGTATCGTACCATCCGCTTTTCGGAATCCAACAGTTTACCAATACCTCGTGCAAACCTCAAATCCTTTGGAGACCGTGCATTTAGTTCGTATGCTCCCAAAGCCTGGAACTCACTCCCGACTTGCGTCAGAACATCCCTGACTTGACCACATTTAAAAAGAACTTAAAAACACACCTATTTAAGACAGCATTTAGTGGGTCCCTGTGATTCGTCCTGGATGTGCTTATGCGTGCTGACACTGTGCATGCTGCCACTAACCACACTTGCATGCTGACCCTGTGCATGTCCTCCCTAATCATGTTATTCATGTTGTCATTGAGCATGCTATCACTAACCATTCGATCGTGCTTCCTTTGCAGCGAATGTAAAGCGCCCAGAAAGAGATTGAGTTCTCTGAGGGCGCTTTATCAAGTGCATCATCATTATTATTATTATCTCTCTCTAACCGGCCAATCAGTTTGCAGCACTAACCGGCCAATCAGCTTGCAGCAGTCGTCGTCGAATTTCTTCGGCTGCAGGCACTTGAGCAGCGGGCTGAGCAGCAGCGTCCGGAGCTTCCGGCAGCCGGCGCCGAGCGACCAGAGGCCCTCGCGGCCGGCCGGGTCGTGGCGGCTGACGTAGGCGAGCTTGAGCAGGTTCGGGCAGTAGCCGCTCACCAGCCACAGGGCGCGCTCGGTGAGCGCGTTCGCGCAGCCGATGACACTCAGTCGCTGCACGTGCGGACCGGAGGCGCGCAGCAGAGCGCCCAAGCCTGCAAGCGGACGGAAAGACGGACGTTTCGCAGACGCTGCGCAGACGCTTCGCAGACGAGCAGACGCCCGCCTGAGCGGAAGAGGACGCCAGGGCGCCGTGGATTAAATGAAAGCGGCGATGAAGCAGCTTTTTCTGAACGCGAATAAAGCTATTTTGGCGTCGCCCGAAGGGCGTCCTATCCTGTCCCGTCCTGTTCCTATTCCGTCCTGCCGCCTTTTCTTTTCGGCGTCCTTTACCTCGCGTTCTTTGCGCTCTTCGAACCGATACGCCGCCGCCGCGCCTTCGGTTGGAGCGATACGGCGGCATCGGCTCCGCGAGGCGCGACACTGCAGAGGCGGGCGCGATGGCGCCGATCGCCGATCGCCTGATTGCCGATTGCTGGCTGGCTCGCGCGCGCCTCTGACCGGGCTCGAGGCATCCTTTCTGCCGCTTCAGGTAGTCGTCGTCGCTCTCGCCGGGCGCCTTGGGCGCGCCGCCGCGCACGTAGCTGAGGCTGACCAGGCGCACGCTGGTGCACCAGGCCGCGATGGTCGTGAGGTACTTGCTCGAGAGGCGCGCGTTCGACACGACCACGTCGCGCCACAGCAGCGGGCTCCGACTAAGCGTCTTCCACTCGCGGCACACCTGCGGCGTAATAGTAATAACACACAATAGTAATAATAGTACGTATGTGTGTGTGTGTGTATGTATGTATATGCGTGTATATCTATGTATATACGCCGAGCTGGTTTGGTCTAGCGGTTAAGGTGCTCGCGCCAACCAAGGTCTGACTGAGGTCGTGGGCTCGAGCCCCGAGGCACATGTGAAGCGCCTGAATAGAGATTAAGTTCTCTTGGGGCGCTATATACATGAATTATATATATATATATATATATATATATGTATGTATATATCTAATATCTATCGCTATCAAGTATCTATCGTCTACGCTATCTAGTCGTCTGGTAGTCTCGTCGTCGTAGCAGTCGTCAGCAGTAGTCAGACTGGCCGAGGTAAGTGTGATTTAATTGCAACGTAATGGAATAAAAATGTCAAGGTCAAACGTCCGCTCGCCCTAAGTGTCCCCTGTTTAACTCTAGCCGACGGAGCGGGAACTCGCACGCTGCGACAGTGGACGACAGCGACGTCGCGCGCGCGCGCTCACCTGCGACACGGAGGACAGCGACTTGAAATCCAGGTGACCGAACGCCAGATAGAGCGCGTAGCGGCGACCGCGCACTTCGTCGCGAACGCCGCCGCCACCGCCGCCATTGCTGCCCAGCTGCTGCTGCTGCTGCTGCTTCCGCTTCCGCTCCGGAAGCTCAGGCGGCGGCGGCTGCTGCTGCCGTCGCCGAGGGTGCAACGTGACGTCGCTGCCTCGGCCCGACGCCCTCGACGGCTCTCGCTCATCCAGCGACTGCGTCGAGCCAGTGCGAGGTCGAACGTCGGACGCCGGCGGTCGGACGTCAGAGGTCACAGGTCGAGGTCGGAGCGGGGCCGCCGAGCCGCCTGCGCTCGACTGCGCTCGCGGCGGCACGGAAGGCGGCTGCTGCGGCTGCGACGCTGCCGTCGGCTGGCGGACGGTGAGCGGCGGAAGTGGCTGCCGCCGCCGCTGCTGCTGCTGCTGCAGAGGCGACTGCGACGGCGATGGCACCGACGAGTACGACAGCGCCGCGGCCGTGACGGAGTCGTCCGTCCGGCCCGGTGGCGGCGGTGGCGGCGGTGGTGGCGGCGGCTGCGGTGGCTTGAAGGCGAAGTCCACCGTGAACGTCACGGGACCGAGCTGCAGGCGATCGACGGCGGCGACGGGGACGACGAGTCAAAAAACGGAACAGACGCGAGTCGTCAGCGCAACGCTTCGCCGTCGATCGACTCCGCAGCCGCCGGCGCCGCTCATGGCGGGACGGCCAAGCACTAGCGCCGCCGCCTCCGCCACCGCCGCCGCCGCCACTGAGCGTCGCGCGAAGTCGAGCCGGAGGCGGCGGCGGCGGCGGCGGCTTAAATTACAATAATTATTATTGTAATTGTAGTATAACAAAGCAATTCTAATTATATATATATATATATATATATAATTACATGATATAGAATTGCATAATACTATATTTTATATATTTATATATTTATTTATAATAATAATAATATAAAGGCAGCGGCCGAGCGGAGCGCAGAGCACTTACCGGCGGCTGCGGCGGCGAGCTGCCCGAGTCGCCGTAAGACTCCATCGTGGCTGCAGGCGTGCCCTCCTTCAGCAAGCAGTTGTCGCACAGGCATCCTTCTGTAACGGCGCGAGCGCGCTCGTCACCGTCGCAGCAGTGCGCCAGAGATACGGCGGCATGAGCTGGTGGCGCGATGGGCAAGTGAGGGACGCCGCCACTGGCGCTGGCGACTGTCGGCGCATGAGCAGCGATCGCAGCGCCACCTCGGGGCGAGACGCTGCCATCGCCACCAGCTCATGCCCCGAGACACGAGCTTGCGACTCTTTCCCGAGATCGAGCAACGATCGCAGTGCCTCGCCTGCCCCGAGGCACGAGAACCGCGCTGGCTTTACTGCTTGACCTTTGCTGCGGCTCCGGCGGCGGCGGCGGCTCACCGTAATCGCGGATCGACTGAAGCTCGCCATCGTCGTCATCGCCGCCGCCGTCATCCGCAGCGGCGGCGCCGGCTTCCTCTGGCGGCCACCGCCGAGCGCCGTCCGCTTCGCGAGCCGCATCCGACAACAACGCCGACGGCTGCCAATCGTGGGCGGCCTCGGCGCTGCGGCCGCGGCAGCTCGAGCTGCCGCGGCCGTCTCGCCTCGGGTCTCCGCCGCGGCCGTCGAGGACGGCGCGAAACCACTCGTCACGTGGCTCTTGCCACCGCCGCCTCCAGTGCTCGCCTTGTGGCGGCGGCGGCGGCGGCGGCGGATGGACTGCGGCTCGGACGGCGGCGGCTCGACTTCCGCTCCGCTCGACTTCCGCTTCGTCGGTCGTCGTCGACCGGCTGCCGACTCGCGCCGTCATGCTGGCCGACCGCGGGTGCCTGGCAGCGGCGCCGGCGGCGGCGGCGGCTGCCTCGCGCCGGTCGTGCGAGTGCGGCCGGTCGGCGTCTGCTTTCTGGAGCGACCGCGGCGACCGGCACAAGTCTGTGCGAGCTGAGCGGCGGCGCTGGCCTCGCGCCGGTCGCGCCGCGTCCGGACAAAAAGGGCGACGGAAAGGGCGAAACAAAAATCGAAAGAAAAGCGGCGTTGCCCCGCCCCCGTCCCGACCCCCGCCGCCGCTCGCTGCCGCTCGCCGCCGCTCACCGCACCGCCGCCGCCGCATTCGCGCCGATGGCGCGAAGCTACTACGCGCTCCTCCGTCGTTGTAGACTCCGATCCGCCGCCGCCGCGCCAGTCCTCGGCGCTCGCTCGGCGGTGCTTCTCTTGGCGACGGACGCTGTCTGGTGCGCCACATTGGCCGACGCTGCGATGACGACCTGCTCGACGTGAACGAAGATGACGCGGCGAGCGTGCCCACTCGCGAGCCGCCGCCAGCGGTCCGCCGGGTCTCCGGCAGGTGACAGGCGGCGGCGCTCGGTCTGCGTCGCGACGCCACTCACTGTCGGGCGACGTCGCGTCGGGCGACGTGCGTTCGCCGCCGCCGACGAAGTGCTGCATTCGCGTCCGCAGCTCGTGGGTCCGCGGCTCTCGGAACGGTTCTCGGCGGTTCTCCTTTAAAGCGAGAATCGGCGATCGGCGACGTCCCGAGCGCGCGGCCATTTCTTCTCGTGCGCGAGAATCGTTCGCGAGAACAAAGGATGTTGCACGTTGCCAGAGCGACGGAGCGCAAGAAGCGGAAGCGAAACGAAAACGGAAGCCGTCTTTCCCGGTTGCGCGTCGATACTAGATACCGCGACCGGAAGCAGATCCTGGAAAGTCTCTGCTTTTCCTTACGACGAACATCGCTTTTCGTCCCGGTCGAGGCGAACGACGCCGCGACGCCGCGACTCCGCCCTCGCGTTCCTGCGTCTCTGCACCGCGCCCCGCCCTCTCGCGCCCCACCCTGTCGCTCTTACGTCTCTGTACCGAGCCCCGCCCTCTATCTCCTACGTCACTGTCACCGCCGACGAAGTCCGACATTCCCAGAGGCTGCTCACAGATTCCGCCGTAATTTCGCCACCAATTAGCCATAGCTCATCTTCATTCTTAGGCGGAAGGTGCATTGAGTATCTGTGGCCAGCGCTCTGCTCTGCTCTGCTCGCCCCGCGCTCGCCGCTTCTGCGTAGCTCAGTCTTCCCTCAGTCTCCCGTCAGACTTCGAAGGCTTCACCCTCAACCTTCACCTTCACCGACAGCTGTCGCCAGCGGCTTGGCCACGCGCAGTGCGGCGCATAGGCTGCGTAGCACGTGTCTCGACGCGTCGCCGCATGCAGCTGCCGCCGCCGAATCCGTACATACCGCATGCTCGCTGCTGGACTCGCTGTTGGGCGTTCCCCTTCCGCCGCGCAGCGCCTCCGATCGGTTTCGCCTGCCGCGGTCGCACGAAGCCGACGGATCTGGCACGACGCGACGAGAGGATCGCGCGAGGACACGGGCGAGGCTCCGGCTCGACGAGTCGGGAGGCGCCGCAGATCGTGGCGGCCACGATCTGCGGCGCCTCCCCGGCTGCTCCGTGCGGCAGCTGACTGACGGGCAGCGGGGACGGAAAGAACGGGGAGCGGAAGAAGAGCGGGTGCAGCCGACGGTCGCAAGCCGCGCTGGCCGGTGAAGACGAACGCTCGCGCTGGCTGCGGGTGACCGCGCGCGCGCGAGCGGCGCTCTCGTGCGCCGCGACGGCCGCGTACTTTTCCGCATTTCGCACGCGCCCCGGCGTCGGCCGCGCTCGAGCCGGTCGGTCCGGTCCGTCCGAGGTCGCCGAGCGCGACGCTCTCTTTCGCTTCGCAGATCGTAATCTGCAAAGCGTCGAGTTAGGAACGCGAGTTAGGAACGCCAAAGTGGCGGCGGTCGGCCGAGCTCCGAGGAAGCGCGCTGCTCACGCGCGCGTAGCGCCGCTTCGCTTTCGCTTCCGCCGTCCGAATCGCCGGCCGAGCGCGCAACGGCACAGAGCGAGCGAACAGGTAAATCGGAGCATCGAGATCTCACGTGATTGGATCTCGAGAGAAGCCGCGCGAACGGAAGCCGAT